>MU204207.1:576181-590822 GCA_017309775.1 Paedocypris sp. Pulau Singkep
ATATATATATACATATATATATTATATATTTATATATGTGTGTGTATTACATGAATCTGTGTGCGGCATGTGACGTATATATAACTCGTTTAAATAAATTAGTAATTGTTACATTTAAGTTTATTGTAATAAGTATTGTAATAAATATTGTAAGGGTTGGTAATTTAATAGCTGACCCTCGGAATTCCAAAACGGTTTGTATCTCGCAGTTGAATCGACACATTGAAATCTAAAGCGCTTAATTTCCAGTGTACAGAAAGATGATGAAAGAGAAGTGGATCAGCTTCTAATCAGTAAATCAGTGGGGTCGTCAAGTCGCCAAGTTGTTCATTTTTGTTCGTGCGACTGCACACTAGTTCGTGAAATAATTAACAGCTATTTGTACTTTTGTTTATTTCGAGTTTGCATTGATCTTTGACGATAAATAATGACCCAGCGCGGACATGTCGCTCTCCGAGGTGCTGATCTTACCCCCTCAATTATTACTGATGCTGTTTCATTAGACGGTTTAGCTGTTTTCTTCTGCAATAAAACCCATCTTAAACTCGAAACCGTCTCGTGTTTCAAACAGTGTGCCCTTTGAATTGATTAAATGACTATTAAGGGCTAAACGTACCGAAGAACCGTCTAACCGTCATTAAACAAGAGAATTTTTCAGGACCAAGTTGTTTACTTGTTTTAATGCTTCACTTAGACCTTTTCGGTTTATGTTTTGTGAATAGCTGTCAAACGTTGTCATGTAAACAAATAATTCGAATATTTTTATTTAATAAAATAAATTGTTATTAAATAACTTTCAAGAGAAAATGTGAAATAGAAGAGCCTCTAGGTTGCCAATTCCTCAACAGACGAAGCCAGCATTGTACTTCTGTATAAATGCAATGCTTGTAGAAACTCAAAAAAGAAGCAGACAAACAAGAATGGATAATATATGTTTATTTACAAAAGACATAACACAACAAACCAATTCCATAATTTCTTTGCTCAGTTTTAAGACTTACCTGTACGTTGCATACCTGGACATGGTGGTTATAAACATTTGCTTTGACAATCTAACATTTACAAACGTTTCTTGGATCTGACAAAATCCCTCAAATCATTAATTTCCAATGCATCAGCAATTATTTTTATCTAGGTCTGCAATTATAACTAAATTGTTGTTACCCATAAACTACAAGTAAAATAATCTATCATTGTTTAGATACAGTAGTACATTTGAACTGTATAAAAATAAAAACCGAGACCGACATTTAAAAACAAATACATTTTTAGCAAACGGTATTTCGATGATTATAAAAGTATTTTGCTATTAATAAATGTATTAATAATAATAATAATACGAATAATCATAGTAATAATAATAATAATGATAATAGAAACTGGTCTTAATATGTCTTCTTTTTTTACATTTTATGTTTTTGCATTAACAAAAACAACACTTAGAGCCCTTGTTCCTTTAAAAAAAAAAACGTCCTGCAATTTTTCCTTTTCATCTGTTTTTCTGCTCAACATTCTCCACCCATCGTCTATTTTGTATGTGACGTTTGGTCACCTTTATATAGCCATAGATTTTTATTTTTATTCAGCATATACTTTTCTAAGTTTCTAACGTGATATTTTTGCGACATTCCCATTACTTTGTAACGTTTATCAATCTAAGTGACTGAAATATAAGACAGGTTTAAAAAGCTTTTAATAGCCATCCTGGGGTTATTGGAGTGTGGATGGAATGTTCGGTGAGTGTCGGGCGTTTCAGATGAGACCGTTAGATGGCGCTGTCGATCTGCAACCTTCAGCTATAATCACGCCAACGAACACAATTCCTACAGACTGTGCTGTGATATCGCACACGTTTCCTCTATATCGTGACCACAATGCTATCTTACCTCATATAAAAATGCCTAACAATTTCCCTCCAATTCATCAGTCTTTCTCCTACGCTTTTGTGTCAACTTTGAGCAACTGAATTTCACTCTGAACTCGCCATATTTCGATGCTGTGGAGATTCTTCTCTTGGCATTCACCGCGTGCCTTAATTGTATGGACATTAAATCAAGGTCCGCTGTGAACACGCAGAGCAAGAACTCCCCAAAAGTCACCCCAAAACGCGCATCGGACCTTTGACATTCGAGTTTCGCGCCACGACTCGCACGTGCACAGAGCACGAGATTCCAGAAGAGTAACGGAATATATGACCTCGACTCGGCCATCACTGGACATCTCCTGAGTACAGTCGAAACAAAGCAATATAGTCCGCGTCCCATTCGGTGTCTGCTGCGGTTTAAACCCGGATTAATGACGTGCACCGATGGAAAATCAAACAAGTCAATCGATACAGCATTTTCACTCCTCTGCTCGATAATACGTCCCCGGGCGTTAAAAAAAATCAGATGGGAAAGGGTGTAAAAAGAATGAAGAAATACTTAATGTCCGAGGCTTTCCGTCGTTCTGGTCTTTAAATAGCCGCGCCGACTCCTTTGTCCTTGGCGTTTGGGGAGAAGAAAAAGCGTCAAGCTGCTGGATCTCACACACTCACACTCACATACACACACACGTCGTAAAAACGTGCAAACTCGTGCAGGATGTGCGCACTTCAGCGGACGGTCCCGGTGTCAGAACGGAATGCTCTCCTCAGCTCGGATGCTGCGGCTTCTCTCGTTTATGCAAATACGCCCTCCTTCTCGGCTCAGCATCGGCGCACAATAGCCTTCCTCGCTCGAATCGCCCAGGCACCGAGAATAAAAAGAAAAACACCCCAACAACACCGAGAGCTGCGAGGTATCCCACGTTTCGCCTCCGTTATTTGCTCTGTATTCTGCGCTGTGTCTGTTTAAAGCAAATCTCCGCGCAGCATCCGACGGCAGATCCACCCTTCCGATCCGGGAAACGGGTCCAGCTCTTGCCCTGATCTATCCCGTTTAATCTCAGTCGTCCTCGGACAGCGGGTTTTTCAGTCCTGCCCTGAGTGTTTTTTCCAGCCTCTCTGATCCAGTCTCGCGGATTAGAGGTCCTCTCTTCCCGTCCCAGACACGCGCAGCCTTCTGCTGATTGGGCTCAACGCAAGCGGATTACATTGGGACATAATGACGTCATGGCCCGGGCCCAAGTTCTCCCCCATTAGCCAAAGCTGCATCAGTGAGATGTCCTTGAAATAGCGCGCGCTTGACAATCTGCAAAGAAGAGCGCTCGCGCGTATTAGCGAGTAGAAATCATCTCACTCCAGATCGACTTGTGCAGTTGTGTTTATATCGGACACGAATTCGTTTTCTGCGCATTTGAGACTTCCTTGCGTTGCCGTAAACTTTACATTTGATGATTTGCATGCGCGTGCAGATGTGTGCTTGCAGAGCGATTAGTCTAATTTTAAGATATGTCAAATGTAATCTCACACTTTCTTCTTTTATAATAATATCTGTGATTTTTTTTTCGTCAAACCAGCAGAACGAAATAATCTATTGTGATCTATTGTGTACCAATACATTAAAACATTATGCGATATTTAATTTCATTGTATCTAATGTGGGATTTAAATTGGCTCCTGTTATGTGTTCATCTACAGTATAAGCAACAAAAAATTGCTTTTGAAATCTGCCAATGAGGAAAATAAGAGAATAATCGGCCAACCAAATATCAGGATGGAATTTGGGAAGTACGTGTCAAATATAGAAACGTATCGAAAATGTTTGAATACTTGAGGGAAAATAATTTAAATGAAGAATTAAGGATTAGAAACTGTATTTATTTTGTTTTAAACAAATTTTCTGTTGTTTTAATCGTTAGGCCCTAAAAGTTAATTTAGGCTTTATATTTTATAATAAAATAAAAAGGAGTGAAATGGTTGTTTGAAGTTATTGATACTGCACCAGTCTGTTTATTGCGGTCACGTGTGTTCGTGTACGTGTGTGTGTGTATACAATTCTATTGTTTTTTTATGCTTATTTAAGCAATGACAAACATATAGAACACAGATTGGTTTCCTGGCAAAAAACATTTTCAGTATTTGTGTTTTTTTTATTAACAGATTGTGTGTATGTTTTCCGGTATCGGCCTAAATGCACATATAGTTTTTTTTCCCCCACGCGGGTTTACGAGAATATTTTATTCGTTAGTCTTTGCCGTTAATAATTTTTTTTTTCGTTTTACCGTTCCGTTTGTAGCCCCAAAACAACTGATTGTAAAGACAAACTGAAATTTCAAACGCAGTTTGCAATTTCTCCATTTTACTCCTGCTTTCTTCAATTGCGCCTGTTTATATTTCACCTATACATTTTTTCGGAAATTATTGTTTTAAACACATTTACCTATAAAAAGATAGTTTACCAGCAATTGCCCAGGTTCTTTTTCGCGTTTCTCTATCACTTATATATTTGTCATCCGTGCCAAGTCAACAACTACATTGTGTTCGGGACGTTTTCTTGACGATTAAAAACCGAAACAAAAACAAAAATTCCATCACAGGAGGATTCCAGTCCTTTCAACGCGAGCAGCATTTACGTGTTTGTCGAGTTTGCAAAGCTAATTCCCCCTTTTCCTTCTGTCCTCTTCGCACAAATCAAAACTCACATCGCAAGGTTCTTTGGAGTGCGTGGAAAACACAGTTGTTGACGAATTGACGGCCACAGCTCCTTAGTATAGTAGAGGAAGAAGAAAACGAAGAAGAGGAGGATGAGGATGATACTGGAGAACCAAAGAACGAGGCTGTTGGCCATTTCTCCTGACTCAGTTGCTCGGCCTCCTCGTCTTAAACTGCGTGAAGGAGGAGCTGTTCAGTTGCATTACAATGACATCCAGTCCCGATTCATTCAATCGCTGTCTAACGGTCTTTGGATAGCAAATCCACCTCATCGGGGGGTCGCAGCCTTCTCATTACGCCCCCAATCCCAACACACACTCTTCACAATAGAGCCAACAAAGGGCGCGGGGAGCGGGCCTCTGCGGCTGAACCCTGCGCTCCAGCCAGAAACGCTCCTCACGGCCGCTGCTGACCAACAAATGTTTGGTTATTTAGACAGGCCGTGCTTTTTGAGAAGAAACACGCGTTATATATAAAAGGCATGAAACTCTGCGCCGCACTATTCAAAAATTCACTTTTTTAAGGAAACCAGTGCAGTTTTTGGGGTCAATTTAAGGAACCATTTCGGCTAAAAGATTGAGAAAGCGAGAATTCACATTTATTTTAAGAGAATTCAATTGCAATTCAATTGGTTTGAGATTTGAATCTAAACGTGAAGTGATTAAATGCCATGTTGATGACCAGCAGATGAAGGGTGAATGAGGAAAGTGCTTATTTAAAAGGAAAGAGAATAAGCAGCTCCAAATCATGAAATGGGCTTGTTTCTTGATAGAGCCAATAAGAAGCTTACATGTGTTGCTTGCAGTTCTTTAACTCTTTTTACACTTTAAAAGAATTCATAAACATTTTTACATTAACTATAACAAGGATACATTGAAACAATTTATCTTAAAAGTTGACAATTTATGTTTAAATAATGTAAATAACCGTCTCACCATCAATGTGTCTACCAAACTTTTTTTAAGTAAATTGCAAGTTTTTTTTACAGTGTACTCTAGTTTGTTAAGGGTTAGGGTGACATAATTGTTTTGGACCAATATATTCCGTTACAAAGATTACACTTGTTTAATTGTTTGTTTGTTAATAACTTTTTGACAAATAATGCTGTGTGCGCATAAGGGTCTGGATTATTACCGACTCCGCCCCCAATTGAATAATAAACACACAAACCTTTTTTTTTTGTCATTTGTTTTTAGTTTTATTTTTATGTTTAGTATGTCAAGGAATATATACACATGTACACTGTATCTACATAACACATTTGTGTGTGTTTTTCACATTTCACTTAATTTGAGTACTTTTTAAATTGTTTATCAAGCACATGGTCATCATCATTATCACACTTCTTTATCAGTCGTTAAAAATTTTGGGTCTAATCTTTAACATCCCTGGATTTTTCAATCATTCTCATCATCATCTACACTTAGCTGTACGTTGAATAAAACCTAATCATCACCATCATCATCATCATCATCATCATCACGGTCATTCATCATCAGTCATTAATATTTTTGGTCTCAATATTTTTCTTGGCATTTTTCTTGGTATTCAATTGGCAACTTGGTATTATCATCAACATCATCATTATCATCATCATCATCATCATCATCATCATCATCCAAAGCTAAACTGTATAGGTTGAAAGAAGGGAAAAAAATGTGAGAGCCTTTTCCCATGGACATCATACCAATTTTTGAATTGACGTTGAAGGCTTAGACAGGCCCAGCTGGACGCTTTACTTATGCGGGTATTCAAGCAGGGGACGGAAAGGTCATCTCTACGGCCCGATGCGCCTGGGAAACCGCCTAAACATGGCGCATGGATGCCCGTGTCTGCATCATGTGTGTGAAAAACACGTTTAATTCACCCAGAGCGGACATGTGTAATGGCGTCAAGGCAGCGTTAATAAACAGCGACACGATTAGTGTAGATTTATTCATAAAGACTAAACCATAACCGTGAGGACATGTGTAAATACACAATCTCGTTCACCTTTGCGTGTCCACTAGTGGGAGAAAGGTTGCACCGGGCCTTGTGTAGTTCAGAGAGGAACGCTAAGGTGTAACTTTGCAAACATTTCTTGAGAGCGGATCCAGAAGGACCCTCAAGTATTGTCTGTGGAAATAAAGAGAAACACCCCGACAAAAGAACCCATTGTCCTGCCGGAACAATCTACTGGGCCTCATAAGCTGTCCTCCACAATCAAGATGGTGGGCAATGATTTGAATGTGAGAGGGGCCTGTACTTTGTGTCCACCCAATGGTGACCACCACCAGAAAACCCCTCGGTTTAAACATAGCAAAGAATAAAAATATGGATGTCTTGGGTTTAATAGGAAATGAAGAGGCGGATATGTGTCTTTAAAAAAAATACATAAAGAAAAAATCACACACACACACACACACACGCGCACACACACACACACACACACAAACACACACACACACACACACACACATATAAATATAATAAATATATATGGGTGGGTGGGTGTGTGTGTGTTGTTGGCTGCACATTTGAGTGTGTTAAATTACCTATTACAAAAAAACAAACAAAATTAACAAAAATCTAAGTGATACAGTGAAAAACCAAGATAGAGTGAAATAAAGGGAAAATGAAAACAATGAAGCAAAAGGTTTTTTATTTGAGGATCTTTTCATTTTAAATGTTATATTTTAACCAAATTGAGTTTAATTTGCTGCAAAATTATCAAATGAATAATGTTAAAACACAAAAAGTAAAAACAGACCAATGTCCACACTCACCGACAGATTATAAAAATATTTTGTTTACAAATATACGGTAATATCTAATTTATGCAGACCTTATAGTACAGGTTTATATAGGACAGTGAGGTTGTATATGTATCTGTACATATTTATTCATTTATTTTCAGTGACTAAATCTCACTAATTATTTGTATATTTGCATGCAGTGTTTTCACAGTTTTAAGCTTATAAATATTTTTATTTTTACCTACATTGATCATTGTAAATGTAAGATTCTGACAGTACATATCATTGTATATAAAGTTCCTGGAAATGAAATCTTTAAACATTACACAACTGTACATTTTTTTCAACATTGTGGACTAGAATATAAAAAGAACAATACAAATCTCAGTGTAGCGTAAACATTGGTACAATTGATATAGATAATATATAATAATAATAAATTATGGCACAATGAAATGTAAGTGAAATGAGGTGCGGAATAATGCAATTGAGATTTAATCTAATGTGAACTTGCATTCAATTGTACAACAATGCAGCACAAATTGAACCTCTGCCACATATGAATGGAGGATAAATATAACACACTAAGATTCAGATTACAGTAAGAAGTTAACTCAAATTAATAAGAAGAATAAACTAAATTAGAATTAGGAAAACTATTTTCTGTTTTTCTCAATTCTCAAAAAATACACACACCTAATCCAAACCTAATTTTGTAGGTTTTTCAAATTCCTGTTGATAAGAACACAAAATGTACACTTTTCTAATCATTTGGCTTTAAAAGTGGATGTGACCAGTGGGGTTTATGACACATGATATGTGCAAACCACTCATATGTCCATCTCTATCCGACACGTTTAACGCCAAACTAAAACCAGGCGTGATGTTGGTTTGAGCACCAGAGAGTCGGAAGCAAATGATCAGGCTGGAGTCTGGGTCCTTTCAGTCATGATGCTCTTCAGAATTATTGACACGGCTCCTCTCGAGGTGCTCGGCTGATGTATCTGAGTGTCAATATCAATGCAGGAACTTCAGTTCAGCCTAATAAATGTCAGCATCAGCAGCCATTGATCCATTTGCACCACGGCCGGGATGATGCGGCGCTGGTGTTCCTCCACCTGTGCGCTGCTTCTCCATGAATTTATTAGAAATCAACGCTGTGCGGCCGAGCGTGCAGCACCAAAATCTTTTTTCATGCTGAATTATTTGAGGATTATGCGCAACGCAGGCGCGTCACGTGACCCCCGGATTGTATTATCAGCTCCAGAAATGACATGCAAATGCTCTTATGTTCAGAACAATTTATTTGGAGGAAAGCACTTTAGGCACTTTTTAATTTCCAGCCTTGTTATTCCTACACAAAATGCAGATGCATTTGTGTGTTTTCTGCGCAGATGTGACTGGAATAACTCACGCTCCTCTCTGGTTTGTGTCTGCAGTGTGAAGCCAAGCAGGACTTCCGCCTGTTGGAAAACCATAGATATATGTATTTTAAATCATTAAACAATTGAATTCAAATGTGTCACTTGGACTTGTACAGCTTGACATCCACAGATCTTCTGAAGGTCCAGTGGAGCTTTGACAACATCCTTCTCTCATCCCATCATGAACAGCGTCCAGCTACGTACCAACAGATACGCTCTGCTGATGAGTTTGTCCCCAACATAATCAACAGGGGAATCTACAAGGGAGGAAGATCCTTTGCATATTTAGCACCAAAACTATAGAATGCTCTGCCTAGCACATTTCGAGACTTAAAATCAGTGAGTCAATTTAAGTCTAGACTGAAGACTCGTCTCTTCAACGAAGCATTATTGACCAGTAATAAAAACATATCGAATAAGTTCATATAATCGTATAGAAAGGCTGCCTAGTTTAGTGCCCGGAACTGAACCACACCTGCACCTCCTAAGACTGTCAAAATCTTTAATTATGTTATCCTAATGCTCCATGTTATCCTAATGCTTTGATTTTTCTTCTTCCGGTAACCATCGTCAAAATGGAGCAGAACAACCAACGCACTGATTTTATAGTGTTAGAATGCCAGAGAAGAGTGGCACCAGTGAGCCGTGTTCTCCCCAGGGTTTTTCCACTCACTTTCTGTCCGACAGGATTTTTTTTACCTGGCCACTGTTGAATAAGTGCTTGCTCACGGGTCATAGTCATAGTCATTATCTTAACACCAACAAACAAGTTTGTGTTTTACATTTTTACACATGTACAACAGTACTGTACTGGGAATGCAGATGTTCCTTCCTACTCAGAAAGCACAGTCTGTGTAGAATGGCTGTTGAGCTTAATGTTCCGTCCAGTTTGTTGTCAGTTTTGGGGCAGTTTTGGTTCAAATATGATTGAGCAAGACACGGATCCCAACTGCTCCGAGTTTGTTCAGAGTGGTTTTATGCAGGGACAAATTTCCCCATTGGGGGATTAATAAAGCTTCAATTGTTAATTATTATATGTAGTGCAAAGTATTTGGAGTCTTCAAGAATCTCAACTTCCTCCTTTACTGTCGGACAGGTTTTCCAAAGTCCACTAGAACTTCTTATGTTTTCTTGACTTTGAGCTGTAGGTGATTGCGCTCACACACGCTAGGTATAAATATACGTATTAATAATATATGCAATATATTAATATTCATCGTAGAAATATTGTAATACATATGTATAACATTCACTGTTGATGGCACTATGTTACTGTCGTATTTCTGCCCATTTTATTTATTGTTGGATTTTTCTTCCTTTTTTCATTTGACAAAATAATGTATTACTGTTGTTGGTTAATATTTTCTGCTGGTGTTCTAGACTTGTTTTGTAATGTCTTTGTTATACTGCTTTTTTGTGTTTTACCGCTGTTAAACACAGACAATTCCCTTTTTGGGATCAATATATAAGTCTTTATAATCTACTTTAATCTTTTCTATTAACAATACTATATATATATATATATATATATATATATATATATATATATATATATATATATATATATATATATATATATACTGTATTAATACTATTACACACACACACACACACACACACACACACACACACACACACATAGTGTCTATGGAAGTATGCACATCATAGTTCAAATTCAAGTTCAGGTTTATTTATATAGCTCTTTTCTTAGTACCAGTCCAACACAAAGTCGCTATACAGAATTAGTAAGAAAAAAGTATGCAAAGAAAAAAAATGTCTCCATTGTTCTCCAGTGAAATGAAATAGTATACAAATGTATAAATTTCACCATGTGATTGAATAGAAAGTGATGATTTTCTGGGATCGGTGTGTGACGGTGATGCTTCTGCAAATGGAAGAGCATGAATATGAACGATCAGATTTTGACTCTCTTACAAATGCAAATGCATAATTTCTTCAGTCCCTCAAACAGGATGCTATTTAATATATAAAATTCTCTTTTAATCCTGCCTGGCAGCGCAGATGAAGGACGGATTATCTGTTTTTATATAGCTGGGTAAATTTAGATATACTGTACATCATAGCCTGAACTCTCACTCATTTTGAGCATGTGCAGTGGATGTCTCTCTCTCTCTCTCTCTCTCTCTCTCTCTCTCTCTCTCTCTCTCTCTCTCTCGCTCGCTCTCTCTCTGGGCCAGAGGGGGAGGGAAGAAGAAGAAGAGATGTGGACCGACATCTTCAGAAAGGTCAGGCTTCGCCATGTTGTGTTTTTCTAGGTCAGCTGCTTCAGGCTGCCCTGTGTGACAGAACACACTCTCCACACACTTAAGAGCTGCACACACACCGTGTCCTGAAAATATGCAATTCATCTTATCAGCATTAAAATTTACATTTGTTACAAATACACACACACACACACACACGCACACACACACACACGTGCGCACACACACACACACACACACACATGTACCCCCCCACACACACACTTTGTACAGTTTCCTTGTTCATATATTGCATTTCACAATTTTTTTTTTTTTTTTTTTATATTTATTTTAATATTTTATTTGAATAGGTCAGTCTACAATTAAAATCGATGTTTAAAGTCAAACCTTTTTTAGTCTTGATTATTTAACTGTTGGATGTAACTTTGTATCATTACATTATTATTTTATTTAATCACTCAATAAAATTTAATTTAAAGTCAAATTTTATGTCAGTCCATGCAATTCTATGTAATTTCAGGAATTCAAAGCTTTTTTTAATCACATCATGGTTGGTACTTCACAAAGTAATTTTGAATTTGATTTACTAAAATTGAATGATCAACTTCTAAATTTCAGAAAAAGTCTCAAAAATAAATATAAGCATATTTCACTTTTAGTAGGCTCATTTCACGTATCAAAATTGTTTTTAATTTGCTTGTCTAATGGTTGTTTGCTATAATAATAATAATAATAATAATAATAATAATAATATTTAACAATTCTTTATTATTGAACTGTTTTGCTTTAAATTAATGGTCTGGCAACAAGACACACAAACTACATATCCCATAATTCAGTGCTTCAGCAGCAATGCCTTAAAAATTGCCTACTAAAATTCATTAACTAATTTAAGTAATCTATTTGGGCAGGATACATTTTTAAGGAGGACACAAGACGTAAAGTATACATTTATTTATTCTAGATCAATATTCCTGTCTGATTATTTGCATATACAAGTTAAAAACCATTTAGTTTTAGTGTGTTTAGTAAATGCTAAGGTGTTTAACGCCTCTGAGCTAATCATACTCAATTATTCAATCAGTACTGCATGTTTTAAAATTCTTGTTGCTTAAAAAAAAGCATGTTCATTGATTAATAATTTAAAAAACGATTTCATTTTACATTTTTTACATTTTCTCAAACAAATATTTTTCTCTAAAAAATTAATTATTTCCCTCTAAAAAATGTTTCTCTTAAAAGCATTTCCCTGTCATATTTCTAATTTCTCTAAAAAAATAAAACAAAAATAGCAAGACAATATCAAGATAATTGCGTTTAACACCACATAGCTGGTTTTAAATGGATGTAGATGAAGGACCTGATGCTGGAGAGTCGACACCAGCGGTCCGGGATGGATGGAGAGGGTTTGTGGACACTCATCCGCATTAAGAGTGGCCATCTTTATTGGATGCGATTGGTCTCTGTGGTTTTATTGGCTTCATTGACTGTCTCTCCAGTATTTATCGGGCCTCGCCACGTGCCGGAGACCAAACCGAGGGCAGATATGAATCTGATGTGACAATAAAAGGGCAATTACCTACATGGAGTGACCTATCACCTGAGAGAGGAAGAAGAGAGAGATAAAGCGAGGGATCCGTGTGGATGTAAATACAGCAGCGATTTCAGTCATTCATAAGTGCGAGAGTGTCAACGGTTCAACGATGGATTTATCAAGGAAAGAATATTGGAGTCCCTTTGTTAGACTGAGTTAATGCTTTACTTCAAAACTTTAAGCCGGATCTGTGTTCAAGTTCAAGTTCAAGTTTATTCATATAGCGCTTTTCTTTGTTTCCCTATGAGGAATTAGGGATAAAAAGAGTCTTTAAAGAGTCCATTATTCATCTGTGTTAAAAAGTAGGTAAAAAGAAAAATGTGCATTGTGTGAGGAAGAGGAGTCTTGAGGAATGAGTATTTACTCTTTGTTACTAGACTAGAACGTCAAGAGTCATCTTTCCCCCTCTTCCTCTTTTTTTTTTCTTTCTCTCTCTCTGTTGTGTGATTTTCTCTGTTCTTCTCTCTGCTGTTTTCTCTCTTTATTTACTCTTTATTTTTCCCCTCCTTCATATTGTTCAGTTGTCCATCAGTGTCATTCTGTCCATCTCTTGTTTCACTTTTATTTTCCTGCCTGTTGTATTTCTTTTCCAAAAAGACTATCAAATTTCTGTCCTCTTGTCTATCTCGCCATCGCTTCCAAATTTGGTTTTCCAATTTATTTTTGACCCTGTTTCTATTCTTTTCCACTTTTTCCCCGTTCTTTTTTCATTTTGGTCATCATTGAATTTTGAAGAAGTCATCATAGAATTTTTTCCGTTATTATTTTAATCCTATTTTCTGTTGTAGAATAGAATAGAATAGAATACCTTTATTGTCATTGTATCACAGGGTTCTAATGACATTAGTATTGCTACGTTCTTGTTATAACTGCTTTTCTTTTTGTATTGGCTGCTGTAAAACATGAATAATTTCCCCTAGTGGGATTAATAAAGTCTTTCTTATATTATTTGACGTTTCCCATCTCCTTCATCCTCTTCCAGGACAGCAAATCTGGAGAAGCATCTGCATGTGTCGGTTGAACATGTGGATGGAGGCGTGATCGCTGGCTAAATGAGTCGGTATCCAGGAGAAGGTGTGAATTTATCAGAAATATTTAAGGCCATTACCGCCAATTAAAACCAATGAGTGCTGTTCTGCTGGTTTATTGTGAGAAAAAGAAGAAGCACGCAGCTACTACATGTGCTTCAGTAACCAAAAACAATGGGTTCCAATGCCGAGCATCTTACTGGATCCCGTTTTTGGCTTTGACACTTTGGCACCATGATCTCAAGGATTGGGCTTTGTTGGTTTTGGAGTGAATCCTAGTTGTGCTGTTTAAAGAGTCCATTCTCCCACTTCAGGCCCATTAAAGTCCTGGCTGAGGAGACAAAAATGGGCTTGAAACAGTTCATATATCCTCGGATGCAAAGGCCACCGCAGGAATTCTAATGGCTGAACCCATTACACAACTTGGTTGCCATGGAGAGGAGCTGGTTTGTCTCTGTGGAACACTTGATTGCTCGAGATGTGCTGATATGGTCTGATGTTTAAGTCTGACGCGGTGGATGATTTATGTCTCGTCTAATGACTCGATTCAACCGTCCTGAAACACAAAAAGCCACGAGGTCGGCTGTTTTATTCTAATGTGCGAATGTTAAACACACTCACACTTCACTCCCATTTTACCGCTAAATCTGAAATCTAACATATACTTGGCGTTTCGCTCTAATTGGAATTACACTTTTTTCTTCAACGTACATCCTACGTGTGGGAAAGAGGTTGGAGGATAGAGATGCTAAGGAACTAGAAGAAGAAGAAGAAGAGGTAACAAAGAGAAATATAGCTGAAAAATGCATTGATGGGGTTCAAGTATTATTTGTCCAGTTGCAATAAAATGCATTTATTTGAAGTAATTGGGAAAATACTTAAAAAGCCATTTAAATATGTTTTTAACACATAAATGTGTGTATTATATATGTACACCCTAATATTACCCTAACATCTTTAAAATATATTTACATGTAACGTGTATTCTATTTTCTGCTTTTCGGTTGAATATATTTAAATACAGGGAAATATGAGTTATTGTTCATATATTTAAATATTTCC
>MU204207.1:590922-617256 GCA_017309775.1 Paedocypris sp. Pulau Singkep
TAATTGGGAAAATACTTAAAAAGCCATTTAAATATGTTTTTAACACATAAATGTGTGTATTATATATGTACACCCTAATATTACCCTAACATCTTTAAAATATATTTACATGTAACGTGTATTCTATTTTCTGCTTTTCGGTTGAATATATTTAAATACAGGGAAATATGAGTTATTGTTCATATATTTAAATATTTCCATCGTTGGCTTTATATGAAACTGTTTTAACAATATATGCATGTATATGTTAAAAACATATTTACAAATTTTACATATTGGAATTATGCATTTTGAAAATATATACTTAAATATATTTAACAATGTCGTATGGAACACTTTATAGTTTATACACAATTTTTAGTGCTTTATTGATGACATACTGTAAATATAAGGAAAATGCTGTTGCATACCTTTATCATATGCTCATTTTTTCCTCCTTTTTCTAAATTGTGCACCCGACAGCTTTACGGATTTGAATCAACAGATAAAAACCGCACTGTATTTGTCACATGCTTTCACATACTATTCCCCAATATTTTTCAAGATTGAAAGTCTAGAATTACAATACAGTGGCACCGCTCCTCATGAAATTAATTCATTCCAAGATCAGTTTTGTATGGTGAAAATTTCGTTAGCTACACGGTTCTTGGTCACATTTTTTAGTCTGTGGTTTGTACATAAAATCCTTAATTGTTTCATGCTTTATATGAACAGTTCATAAGAATAATGAAACTAGCTTTTTTTTTTTATCCATGGACTATTTCAATACTGTAGATAAGTACTGTACATAATGGAAATGATTCATTAATCATATACATAAACAGTATGTGTTGATTTTGTTTTTAGTTTCTGAATCAAGTGACATAAAAAACTTTTCTCACGGTTAGGAGCTACTGAGTAAACATGATTTCTTTTTCCTGTAAACATAACATTCATGATGAAATTTAGAAAATACAAAGAATACAACTTCGAAAGAAGGAAAAAGAGAAAGAGAGCAAAGATAGCGAGATAAAGACAGATTAAAAGTATTTGAGAGAAAGATAAAAACGAAAAACTGAAAAAGAGAGAAAGAAAACGAGATAAAGACAGATAATCACTATGAACATAAGAGAGAGAAGCTATAGAGAGACAAAGAAATAAAGATAAAGATAACGAGACAAAGACTGACAATTCAAGATGTGTCGGAGGGAGAGGCAGAGGAAGAAAAAAGAAAAGGAGAGAGAGCGAGAGAGAGAGAGACAGAGAGAGAGAGAGAAAGTATGAAAGAAAAAGAGAAAGAGACAGACATAGAAAGAGAGTAAGATAATGAAATATGGACTGATAAGCAAGATGTATTTAGGAGAGAGAAAGAAAAAAGGGAGCAAAATAACGAGATATAGTTTGCTAATCATGATATGCACGAGAAAGAGACAGAGAGAGAGAGAGAGAGAGAGATAGAGTGAGAGAGAGAGACAGACAGACGGACAGACAGACAGACAGAAAGAGAGCAAAGAGAGCAAGATATTGACACAAAAACTGATAATCAAGATGTGCTTGAGACAGCGAGAGAGAGAGAGAGAGAGAGAGAGAGAGAGAGAGAGAGACAGACAGACGGACGGACGGACAGACGGACAAGCAGACAGAAAGAGAGCAAAGAGAGCAAGATATTACGACAAAAACTGATAATCAAGATGTGCTTGAGACAGCGAGAGAGAGAGAGAGAGAGAGAGAGAGAGAAGGTTATGAGACAGGTGTGACTTACGGTAAATGCCATTGAAACAGGAAGAGAGGGAGAGATTTGGAGGTTGTAAGGAAGAGAAAAATGTGAGCACAGACCAAAAGACAGAGATTCATTTCCAGCACAGTAGATAATAGTAAACTAGCAAACGTAGTCAACCATTAGAACTTCTAGTTTAGAGTGAAAATTACCTAGACTTTGACTTTTTCACCATTATTATCTAGTAAATAATGGATCCTCAGCACACATCCGACATTGGAACACAGACTGACTGTGTTAATTGGATTTCACAAGAGTAGATTTGATTTGTGCACCATGATTTTTATATGCGTTGAATGTTTTGTGTGCGTTTTGTACAGATGTGTGAGTATGTTGATTTGCCAAGTGTGTATTGTGTGTTTCTGTTTGAGAGATTGAGAAAGAAAGAAAGAAAGAAAGAAAGAGAGCAAATGAACACGATAAAGACGATCAAAATGTGTTTGAAAGAGAGAGAGAGAGAGAGAGAGAAATAGAAAAAGAGAAAGAAGAGAGAAAGAGAGCAAGATATTGAGAATTAGTCAATAAAGGTAATATAGACTGATAATCAAGATGTATTCAAGAGAGAGAAAAAGAAAGAAAGAAAGAAAGAAAGAGAGCAAGAGAAAAAGATAAAGATTGATAATCAAGAATAGATGTATGAGAGAGAGAGAGAGAGAGTGAGAGAGAGCGAGAGAAATAGCATGAGAAAAAGAGAGAAAAGAGAGCAAGGGAACGAGAAACAGACTGATAATCAGGATGTATTTGAGAAAGAGAGTAAAAAAGAAAGAAAGCAAAATAACAAGATAAAGACTGATAATCAAGATGTATTCGAGAGGAATAGAGAGTGAGAGAGAGAAAGAAAGATAGCAAAAGAGAAAGAAGAGAGAAAGAGAGCAACTGGTAATCAAGATGTATTTGCGAAAGAGAGAGAAAGAAAGAGGGACAGAAAGTGAGCGAGATAACGAGATATAGACTGATAATCATGATATGAACAAGAGGGAGAGAGACAGACAAAGAAAGAAGAAAGAAAGAAAGAAAGATTACTAAATAAAGAAAGATAACCAAGGACAATGAGAGAGTGAGAGAGAGTGTGTGTGTGTGTGTGTGAGAGAGAGAGGGAGAGAGTGTGAACACACTCACACGTGTAGGTGTGTCAGTAGTGTGATAGATTAGGGTTGAGGTGTCATCAGAAGCGCAATGAAATATTCGTTGCATTGTGTAAAATAATCTTTAGCCTTTTTTTTTTTTATAATTTTACACATTTTTTTCATTTGGCCACTAAAACCTCCATTCTTTCATACTGTCTATACATTCTGTTCTCCTTCTTTCTCTATCATCCACTTCCCACCTTTTCAGTTCCATTCTTCTTCTTTCTTATTCTTGCCCCCCCCCCCCACCTCTCTTTATCTATCCTGCATGCTTTAGCACTCTCTCTCTACCTCTATCTCTCTATTTCCTTCCCTCTTTCCATCCCCCTCCCTCTTTCTTTCTGGCTCTGCCTTTGCTAGCCTGCAATTTATGCTGATTGGACCAGCTGTTCCACTTAAAGTTTCCATGGTAACCACAACCGGTCACCTAGCAACGGTGGCTCTCCACAGGCACAGTGAGAGACGAGTAAGGGCGGGCGAGGATGATGATCATGACAGTAATTGTACAAATTCCTTTGGATTTATTTCATGTTTGTGTTTGGTATTGTGTAATAATTTTGTGTAATACGTATACTGTACTTTTTTTGCCATTTGTCAGCAGTTATACATTTGTAGCATTATTATTGTGATTAGCATAGACTAGAATAAAGGGATACATTTTATATCCATTACATTTTTATAAAATGGGCCTGTATGCACAATTTTGCACAAATAATAATTGAACACCCTTTTCTATCAAAAAACTGACTTTTTGTCGAGAGTCTACAGAAACGGATTGTTTTTGTTCTATCACTGTTCCTTCTCAAATCCCTGTTGTGTGTGTTAGCATGTTTGTGAGTATGTAAATGTACACAATTATGTTCTTGCTTGAAGAATTGTATGAATCAATGTTAGTCATTTTTAGTTTACAAAGCTGGAAGACTCGCAATGGGAATAATAATTCACAATGTTTTAACATTCTCCCCTAAATACCTTTACACTACTGCATGTAGCCAACCGTTTCTCTAAAACCAGGTACATTACTTCAAAATTACTCACTCAAATATTGTGTAACCCTTCTCTGATATGGTTGTGTCAGAGGACTGATTCTAGAGAAATGTTTTCTAGAGAAATGAAAAGTGATTTGATTCACTTCTGTGCTCTAAACGGGCTAATGAGAAGATTTGCATTGGCAAAATATAAATTGAACACAATAACATTTATTGTATGTATGATTTCAGGAGAAAAATACCCCTAATAGGCTAAAGCCTCACTTTCACTTCACCATGTGTGTGTGCATTTCACTGGATGGTTAAATGCAGAGGTGTAAAGAGTGCCTGAAAACCATACTTGAGTAAAAGTGTGGATACCTTACTGTAAAAATGACTCCATTACAAGTTACACGTTACGAATTCCAAGAAGACTTGAGTAAAGTATCCAATTTTAAAAGAACTTTAATAGTATAGAACTTTAGTAGTTGTTACTGCATTTAGGCTAAAAAAAAAAAAAGGAGAAAACACCAAGAATTGTGAAAAACAAAAACCTATCAACAATGTATATATTTGTCGAAATTAAATTACACGAAAAAATGTTTCAAAATAGACGAACAGAAAACATAAAAAGAGCAAAAAGTCAGTCACAATCAAACTTAAATGTGCAGAAAGTGCAATGGCTAAGTCGTGTTCATATTATTTAGCTGATAAATAGCATCTAGTACCTTCAGC
This sequence comes from Paedocypris sp. Pulau Singkep, assembly GCA_017309775.1. NCBI lineage: Eukaryota > Metazoa > Chordata > Actinopteri > Cypriniformes > Paedocypris > Paedocypris sp. Pulau Singkep. The sequence goes on from MU204207.1 coordinate 595,509, forward strand.
ATCCTGCAGGTGGTGATATCACCTCGTCAGCCACAAAAATGTACTTCGATACATTGTCACATCGAAAAAAATGCTGACTTGCTGCATACAATAACAATGTAATGAGTACGGGTTCATTCAAATGTGGTGTAAAGAGTGCAGATACTCAATCACAAATGTAGTCAAGTAGAGAGTAAAAGGTGTTTATATTTTCAATACTAAGTACAAAGTTCAAAGTACCACAATACTTTACATTGTTACAATAATTACATTGTCTCATCACCTTTTCTCAGGGAACTGAGTAACCAAGTAACCAAGACGTTTCTACTCCTCAGTTCACTTGACGCTTTGCCAGAAGAACTGACAGTACAAGATCTTAACTTGGTGTCTTGGAATGACAATATCAAACTTCTAAGACCTTCAAGGGGACGAGCAAAAGTAGTGTCCTAACATGGAGAACAAATCTTGCCATGCACATAAATTAGGCCTAACACGAGCCAGGGCAGGACTACTACTAATCATGTAAAACAGAGGCAACTACCATACACTTAGATCTCAACCCAGTATGGTATGGTACGGTACGGAAACCCCATTCTACCCAGAGGAATGTGTGGAAAGCTCTAAACAAGGAGACGTCTTAACTAAAAGGACTAGTGGAGAAGGTCTCTCAAGAAGCCACTAGAATTATGCTAGAGCGTTTGCAGTTAAGGCTAATGCCAAGGGAACTTCCTGATGATGTCACAACACTTCCTGCTTTTAGAGGAAGAAAAACAGAGACACATGCACCTAGTAAACTTATCAATACTCTGTACAGTTCAAAGGAACCTTTACATCATGGTAGATGAGGGCAGTTGTGTCCACAATTCAAAGGGCAAGTCTTTGTTTGGATACATCATGTTATTTGCTCTGTCATAATGACCTGTGCAGAAATGCTGCAGGCAAGTTCAGTTTGCTGCAGGCAGGCAAGTAGAACATGTAGTGGACATAACTGATTAATGGGCTGGTCTTTTCCCAATGTAGGAAGAGCCAACAATGTCACTTTCCAGAACACCAAGGTCATGGTGGAAATTTTGGGCATGTATCCTAGTCTGGGTTTCAGTACAATGTTCCCAGACCCAAGTCTTTACCAAAAAGACACATACGTTAATAACACCCAATAGCATTAGATATTACTTATTTCTGAATGTAGTCTCCAGCAGAGGGTCCATAAATCTATACCTCTAGTAGGGGGTGCTATGATTCCTCATGCTATGTCCGTGTAATAACATATACGCATTGACTAGTTCTCGAGGAGCTTATGCCATGTTGTTGTATTTATCTTAATTTAATTTTTCCCAGTGTTATGCCATGTTGTTGTATTTATCATAATTTAATTATTTCCAGTGTTATTTAGCCACTAAATAAGGTTTCTTTTTTTAGCCTCCTTCCACTTCCCGGGTACCTGACCATTATATTCTGCCATCCTATCAACATACATTGAACAAGGCAGTGTTAAGTAGAATTGTTGCCACATACACCGTTACAGTGGAAGGAGACAGTCCGTTTAATCTCTTCTGGTGAAAAGACGTAATTTAGCCAAAGGGAAAACTCAGTGGATCTCTCTGGCAACACTACCTGGCAACATCTGCCACCTCAGGCTGTGAAAATCTGAATAGCGGGCAAATCGCCAAACTCTGTAGTGTTGCTTTGTTTTGTTTTTCTTTGGAGTGAATCTGAGTAATAACAATATTAATAATTGTATCCAAATGTGTGTGTGTGTACGTGTGTGTGTTTCATCCACTTGCCAGATATAGATGAAGTCTATACCCAGAAGTCACGGCATGGGTGTTAGCTGAGATCGTGCATTTGAAAGATAAGGTTCTTGGTCAGTAGAAGACTCTTTGGAGGGAAATGTCAGTGCCGTGATGTCCAACAGCCAGGTTTTGTTAGGCTAATAAGGCACAGTCAAAAAAGGCTGATGTCTCACCTACTTGGTTTTGTGCAGTGTAGTTAGGCTGAAGTGAGATAGTGTGTATTCTAATAGTTGGTGTGACCTGTCCACACACAGAAACAAAGATGTTCCATATCCAGTGGCATTGTAACCACCTGGATATAGAGTCACCATTCCCTTTTTATGGAAAGCATCTGCCACAATGTCTCTCTACCCAACTGATTTTCGGGAACCAAAACACTGGTGGCTCCCCAACCCGAGGCAACAGGTGAGCTGACACAAGGGACAAGATCAAATAAGAGCTTGATATTTCACATACCTCACTGTTGCACTGATGTTTGATCTGAGAAGAAGATGCTTGTCTTGGATCCAAGGCTGTATGCTGTTTCAGGGCAAGTTAAACTGCGATGAGGACCATACAACAAATTGAGGACCTGAAAATTGTCAAGACTCAACAACCTCTTCTCTCAAATGACCTGAAAACTCAATCGGTCCAGGAAAATGCATATTATTTTTTTAGCACGTTACGCAGTTGAAGAGCAGCTTTTTGAACCAAACATCTGTTGCTGAATTTGACTTTGGATTAAGACTTTGACCAATGTCTAGACAATTTTGGTCATAAATGTAGATTGTGGCAGAGGTCTAGGTGCCTGACCAAGAAGTCTTTGTCCTGGCAATATTCATAACCGGATGTGCCGTTGTCAAAAATGTGGGTATTTAAATATCTCAAGGAAGCGATCACCCTCATTGAAGGTCAGTACAGCACCAGCATATTTAGTGAATATGCAAGGCAACAGAGATAGACCAAAGGAAAGAACTTAGCACTGATAGGCTCAGCTTTAAATAAAAGAGCATTGAGGAACTGGATCTTTTTACGCTTTCCATCTCTCCACTAGGTAAAGCCAGAAGTGGCGCTTTGAACCACAAATGCTTAACCCAGCAAGGGTGATTATCTCAATCTCTCTAGACGGAGGTTGACAACAACACACAACTCCTGTAATATATATTAATAGTCCAGATAAAAGCCTCCTATATCAATCTTTTTCAGCATTCTGTCTTGATGCTTGCAGGAAAGCCATGGCATACAAGACAGAGGCATTCCCTACACAGTCAAAGACAATGTTGACCTTCATAAGGCTATACACAATCAGAGAGAGTCCCACAGCAGTAGAGATGGGAAGTTCGATTTTTAACTGTCTTTTAACTGATTCGGTTCTTTAATTTTTGAACAGTAAAGGGAACGAGTCATTTCAAGCAATTTGTTCATTTTGTTCATTTCCAGCAGGCGATGCTATAAAGGTGGCTGCTCTCTAAAACAATATAAACAAAATACATTTTCTTATATAATATTTGCTTATATGACAACTAATAATACATAAATTGCCACAAATTTATTCAAATGATGTGCATCCCTAGCAAAACTTGATCTACACCTTGCTTCTTCCTTGCTTTCTTTGCTTTAACAGCTTAATCGTGGTCACGTGACACGTGAACAAAATGACCGAAGAACGAATGACGAACGTACTGAGTGCTCGATACTATCGTTCACGAATCGTTCACTGAGGAGACTCGTTCATTCTGAGTCAAATGAAAGATTCGCTCATTTAGAACGACACATCACTACACAGCAGCTATACAAAAACAAACAGAAGGTGTTGATACTGTTGTTTGATGAGAACCACTGTGGCTATGACCAATGAGGAAGCAACAAAGGCGACAGTGGCTAAGATATCTTGTGATTGAATAGTGGTTAGTTAGTACTCTGCGTTGTTGCTGCAGCATGAAATATTCAACTTCGAACCCAGGTCATGGCAAATTGTGGGACAGTGGTCTACTGGTAGGAAGTTGGAGTCGCCATCCAGGCATTGCAAATTTAAATACCAAAACTGATCGTTTTTAGAACTGAAGTGTCTTTTAGCACTGAATCTTGGGTGCCAAGGCTTAAGGCTGCCCACTGCTCCGGGATTGTGTGGTCACTGTGTGTATGTACCCTTCACTTCACTTCAAAAAATATATAATACATATTCTAAATGTCAAATCACACTAGATAGCTTAAAATATTACCACACCATAAAATCACAAACTGAAACTAAAATCTGACGCAGTGTAAAATGCATTTATATTAAATAATTGGGAAAATATTTAAAAGCCCATTAAAATATGATTTTAACATATAAATGTGTGTACTACTCTAAACCCCTTTTAATATATTTTGATGTTAAGTGTATTCTGCTTCTACTATTCGGGCTGCTTATATTTAAACATAGAACATTTAGAAACATAGATATTGTTCATATTTCAATCTTTCTGTCTTCTTTAGGCTTTCAATGAAACTTAACAATATATGCATTTATATGTTAAAACATATTTAAAAATGGCCCATATATTGGATATATGTATTTTGAAAATATATATTTAAATATTAATATTCCCGGATACATTTCTTTGTATATGGAACACTTTATTTTATCAAAGTCCTTTATTGAAGACATGGATACAGAGAATTATGTTGCCGACATTTTGCTCGTTATCCATTTTTCTAAATTGTGCAACCAATAGCTTTACGGATTCAAATCAACAGACTAACACTCCGCCCACTCCCCCCACCCACAGACTTAGTTTAGTGTGGCCGCCTGTTTCGTATTTTGAGAAACGTGAATTTCCTAGAATTCCTTTTATAGTCAAACACCATCACTAAACAGGCATTTTTCAGCATCAGCAATGATCTTCCATGCTAAACGCAGGAAAAAGGACCAAGAAAACACGACACCAGGAATATACGAGGCAAAACGGTCCAATCATTCACGACTAAAGATTGACGCGTGTGTTTAGCGAGTTTGCTGTTGAGTTTGTATCTGTTAAAACTGCGTAGATTTTGTTTGTGCTGCTCAGTTTCAATATAACAAATTATACCTTCATAAGAAACAGTAGTTCTGTGCTGTGTGTTTGGTTTGGGGAAAATAAAGTGTTTAATATTATTTTAAGGTTTACTTCTAGTCTTATTTCGACTAATAATGGAAGAGCAGTGATGGGGGGCGTGTCCGGTACCACTTTATTGGGCCAAAATTGTCGTGTCCCAATGTGGCACAATTAAGTGGAGTCGACTGCATACAACCAACCGACTTTATAACTCGCCCATTTCCTGTGGCCTGATATTTTGAGCCTCTTCAGCACTATTATCTCACATCTTCAGCTGGAGAAGCTTACCTGCTGCTTACTGCTAATGGTCTTTGAGTTTGACCAGATTTGACCTCCGTGTCTTCTCATCCTCCTGCTGATTGCTCTAGTGTGTGCGTGTTCATGTTGGCAAAATATAAGGCATTGTGTATGGCAATTTTTGTTAATGGGTTTAATATTACATGCCAAGTGATCTGAAGACCTCTAAATGCCTTCATTTGTAAATCAGTGTTTTTTTTTATGTGTGTCGTGTCCTGTGATTGGCTGACGGTCTTCCAATGATTTGCATTCTCTGCCTAAATAATATTTAAAAATATATATAAAATGTGAAAAACAATTCCTATTTTTTTATATATTTTCCCAAAAATAATGAAAAGCTTATGCCACACATGATCACAGCAGAATGTAAATAAATAACTTGTTCACAGCTGTAACAGCAAGAAATGTGTTTTTTAGCTTCTTCAGTTCAACTGTCCAACTCGCGGAAATCTTTTTTTTTTTTTCTGCTGACCTGCTATAATAAACTCATGGTTCTCATATTCTCTGCCCAATTGTGATGCAGCAGTTCAGTAGAATTCACTGTGGTAACACAAACAGTCTTGTTGTAAAAGTGTGTAGATGAATGTGTGTGTGTGTTTGGTCAGTGTTGATGTAATCTCCTGAGCTCAGCCTCACTTCTGTCAGCAGAAGGATGGAAATCTTCCTGGCCTTCTATAATAAGATCTGTGCCAAGAATGGTAAAGTGACATGTACATTACACATTCTTTCTCTTTCTCTATTTCTATCTCGTTTTTTTTTTTCCTGCTCAGGTCTCCAAGCACATTTCTGTGGCTTATTAAAGCAAGGTAAAACACGCTCCTGACAGTTTTCCAGAAGTCATTGCTAGATGACATGGAATCAGGATTTGGTGTCTAAGACGTCGTCAGATTGGTCTTTTTGCATTCTCTTGTGTGTCCGTGTGTGTATGAGTGTGTGTTGTCTCCTCAACTGTAATAAAAAAATATAGTAAGCCGTTTCGAGTAAGACATTTCTCCAAGAAATGCACATAGCATCCTTATTGTCACTAATGAAACTAATTCAATTGGGATTACTTTATTTTGGGTGGAAATTATGTCAACATCAAAGAATCTAACCGTGAAATTACCGTATTTACGCGAATATAAGCGCCCCACAAATTTAAGCACCCCCATGAGTTTTCAGGCAGAAAATTAAAATCCAACATTTTTTTATTTACATTTCTGGTCTAATTACGTTAATTTTAGATTAAAAATACTGTTTTTCTTTATGTAAAAAACCAAACTTGTGACTCACATCACTTCAATGTCGTTTTTTTCTTGAATAATGGTTAAACAAATCTGTACTAAAAGCTCATATTAAAAGCAAAAAAAACAACATGTTTCCATTTATTTGTGATTGTTTTTGACTTGAAATATGGCAAAATGGGCGCGTATATTTACACGCATATTTTAAATTGGCGACTCTAAACACCCCTTGAGTTTCTGAGCATCTAAAATATGAAAATAAAGTGGTGCATATATTCGCAAAAATACGAATGTTTCAAATTGTATGTAATTTCATGGCCAAACAACTTGTTTAATATGAAGAGTGTACTTGTTTTAAAAAAAGTATGTAACATAAATCTATCATGTTTTTTTATCCTTGATGTGATTGGAAAGTCACATGTCATGGTGCGCCGTTATTTGCCTTGAATTGGGAAAAATGTTTGTCACAATTATTGCCTTAGTACAAATCTGCTTTTTGAATGTGGGTATTAGCGTCAGGGATTGGGACAGATATTGAAGTGGATTTCTCTCTCGTGCGCCATCTACATCCTCGATCATGATGATTGGAGAAGCAGAGACTTAATTATACACTCAGACGCACACGCGAGCTTGATGAAGCCACGGCTGGCGGACGGGGTCAAAGGTCAGGACACAACCGCCATCTGCATTTCCCAGTTCTCACCTCCCCCTGCAAATGTCACAACACCCCCACCCCAGAAAAGACAAGAGACATCTGCCCCCCACGTCCCCCACCCTGCCCAGGACCCTTTATGTATCAGCATCATTGTGCTTCTTTGTGTGACATAATACATTTGCACAAATCCATATGTTTGTAGGGCTCGTTGCAAAAGCCTCAAGTGAACCAACACAAAATATTCATAAGATGATGCGACTGTAAGAAGATTTGTGCGGATAAAAAAAACATTTACATTACTGACATGGAATATTTGCTCTTAATAACGACTTCTGTTTTACACATACATGTATACATGCACATAATTAAAGTTGTATGACTAAAACGTGACACATTTTGTGCATACACATTTGCGGATTATGCAAGAAGCATTCAGTGTATAGACCATCAAAATTCAAAAATCATAAATACGGGGAAATATTTGCCCGGCACTCGCAAGAACCCGCAAAAACTCACAGGAAAAATAATGTGTACGTACAGTAGAAAATTATATTTTATACTATTCAAAATATAAATTAATGTAACTATTTACTAGAATATAATAAATGCACACGCATAATACATTTATTTGTACTAAATTAAGTGAGACTGAATAAACTTGACATACTTTAAATTTTGGTCTAGTAAAGATAAACTAAAATTAAATTCAGCCTATATTAAACTAAATTAAAATTAAATGAAACTAAGTAAAGACTAGATTAAACTAAATAAAATGATACTGAATAAACTTGACATACAGTAACTTTGGCCTTGTCAAGATTTTCATTTGACGCATAAAAATTACATTTTCCCTGATAGGAAATTTCCCAGTCCTGATAGGATTTCCCAGTCGACTTCATAGCTGCATCCATGGAAGCAAAATTATCACAACACGTAGGTGTGGTAGGTATCAATGAACATTTTTGAATAAAGCCAAAATGTAGCTGTGACACTAAAGATTCGAAACTTTACTTGATGTATAATTGTCGAGTAATAGTAATACTGTATTACCGGTATATACTATAATTATTGTTAATAATAGTAATAGTAACAATAGTAATTATTATTATTATTATTATTATTATTATTGTTGTTGTTGTTATTATTGTTGTTATGAAAATCTATCCATCAACAGAATATAAACGTGTGTGTGTGTGTGTGTGTGTGTGTGTGTGTGTGCGCGTGTACGCACTTGTAATTTTTCTTAATCTAAACGCTAGTGGGGTTTTATTTAAGTGAAAGAAATTTTTGTTTAAGTTTTATTTTAGTCAAAAATGCTTTTTTATTATTACTAAATTGACAATGGTTTTCAACCTAGAACCAAAGAGCCTGGCTGGTAAAGTTAGATCTTTCATTTATAAGCTGTGATGATCTGTGCATAGTCACCGCTTCAGCTTCCAGTGGAGCGGTCCAGGGATTACACCAGGATTTAACATCCTAATCTGACACACACACTCGAGGAGTTCCGGAATGAGGACACACTGCATCGCATGAGGGCTCGACACAAAATGTGCAGAGAAACAAATGGAAACGACTACAGATATTGGACAAACACACAAACTTGTGATTCAGTATATTTATAAATATTGAATCACAAGTTTACATAAACAGATACAATCATCATCCAATGTATATTACCATCATGTACAAACACACACACACACACACACACACACACACACACACTCACACTCACACTCACACACATATTTACATATATAGCTCTCTAATGTATATATTATTCCAAATGTATATACTGTATATTGTAAAAACTCCAATGTGCATTATCGTGTCCTACTATTGTGCTAATTCACCTCTGCTGGCAAGGTTTAGGTACTGTTTTATACTTTATGTAAATTTTGTACCTTATAAACTGTCAATTTTTGTACTGTAGATTTCTCTTGCATGTTGTTAAGACGTTCTTAATTTCACAATACATCCGTATAATCTGCATATTATACCATAAACACATTGAATCCAATCCTAAATATTGAGTTTTACATTGTTAACATGTTATACAATTACTGTATGTATTATACAAGAATTATACATGTATAATACATTACCACAGCTTTAATTACATTTTTGTTTTACCAAACACAGTATTGATTTCTTCTCTTTCTCGTTCTGCAGATGTAATAAACACCTGTGAATTTGCAAGGATAATTTACAGCAAAATACAAGGTTTTTGTATTAACGGCAAGTTGGTGTTTTTTTTTATCATGGGAAGACGTAAATTTGAGTGTTATGCCGCAAATAGTATTTAGCTGTGTATTGAAAATAAGCTACATGGATTCCTAATTTTAAAGTATGATTTGATGATCTGTTGCAGGTAATTTACCATTATTTAAATATATATATATATATTTTTAAAGCGTGAGAGATGTTATAAACCAAACGAATAGACGAGCTTTGTTGAGCCATGACAGTGTTCTCTCCATTGATTTGTTGGAGGACAAGTTGTTTTTTTTTTCTCTCTGATATCAGCTAGTTGATCTTTTTGCTGTGCTTTATCCATAGTAGACGGTTTAGTATTTTTGGATTGGGCAAAAAAGAAAAAACAAAAATTGAATTATTGTCTTTTATGACAATTGTCTTCATTTTAAAATTCTCCATTTTAAAACACACACCGATCATGCTTGTGTTCGGTGATTAAACAGACCTATTTGAGGTGGTCTTTCCTTCCCATTGATGAGATCTTTACCTGTCCAGAGCTTCAATTCCGTGACACGTTTCACCGCTGGAAAACGCAAACGACTCTTGATTTTGGCTCGGCGCAATCTCTAGAGGTGTTCCTACGACAAAACGATTGAAAAACCTTCATATTTAATTCAAGCTAAAATTAATCTGTTTGGCAGCCAGATGGTTATGAGTCTCACATGGATTCGAAATATAAAAAAAAAAAACACACAGGGAAAGAGAGAAAGAGATTTTCCCTCAGGATGGCGCGGGGATTATCGTGCGCGCTGGAAAATTGTGATTTGCTTTGTGCGCTCGGGCCCACACAACTGCCACCATTTTCCACACGCGTCGTCCAATCACAAAGCTCACAGCCCTCTGTTCTTCCCACAATCCCCCCGAAACCCCAACAGTTTTCCAGCGTTTGCAAACTTCCTGCTTTTGAGTTTGCTGTTGTCAAAACAAACCTAGACGCCTACACGTATGTTTTCGGGCTGCTCGTTAGACAGCGAGGGCGGGACAATGTAATTACAAAGTAATTCAAAAAGTAATTACATTTAAAGTAAAGTAAGCAAGAACATAATAATAATAACAACAACACCAAATAATAACACTAATGACAATTAATTAATTAGGAATAGATTAATAAAGATATACATTTATTAAATAGTTAACAATGAGTTGATAATTAGTTAATAATTAATGAGCAATTAGTTATTAAAATGAGAAAATACTACTACTACTACTACTACTACTAATAATAATAATATTAATAATAATAATAATAATAATAATAATAATAATAATAACAATAATACAATCATTAAGAATAAATAAACTGTAACTTCATTACTTCGTCAACATAGCCACATCATCAGAAGGGAACGTGAACAGTTTTCCAGCGTTTGCAAACTTCCTGCTTTTGAGTTTGATGTTGTCAAAACAAACCCGGACGCCTTCATGTATATTTCTGGGCTGCTGGTTAGACAGCAAGGGCGGGACAATGGCGAGCTGTGCGGCGTCCTGACTCGCGCTGACCCTTTTTGTTCGGGCCCGGGACACACAGACAGATGGTCCTGGTGAATCTGTTACCTTTTTCGTATCCGTGCGGAGACGGCAGCTGTCCATCCATCACTTCCTGTCAGTGTCTCCCCGCAATAATACTCAACTCAACTCAGCTTTATTTATAAAGCCCTTTTTTTGGCTGTTGGCTGGGCAAAGAGCTGTACAATACCACAGTACTACAGACCGATAAAACACAATACTGTAGTATTAAACACAGCTAAAACACAATAGTAAAACAGCAATACATAATGATAAATAATACATAATAAATACAGCATCGAGACCCTCGGCGATAATGATTCGAAGCCGCAATCAGGCAAAAGCTCTAGTTTAACGCTTTTACTAACCATTAACGGCAAAAACCGAAAAAAACGGAGACCTTTGAGTGAAGCTGTCCATTCATCACTTCCTGTCAGTGTCTCCCCGCATTAATACAGCATCGAGACCCTCGGTGATGATGATTCGAAGCCGAAATCACGCAAAGGCACCAGTTTAACGGTTTTACTAACCCTAAACCACAAAAAACGGAGACTTTCGAGCAAAGCGCGAGAATAATAAACCCGCGTAATCAATAGAGGCCATCGAGGTTGCGCGTTCGCTCCCCACGTGGCCCCGCGTAGGTTTTCTGGCGGACTCTGCGGAGGAGGGTCGGGTGGAATTGGGGTAATTTGCGTGAACGGGCGTTGATTTACATTCGCCGCAGAGGTTAATGACAATGTCGTTGCTCACCGCCTGTTCTTTTCATTGTAATGTTGTTAGGGAGAACCCAGGGCCGCACCCCTCGCCCCTGCCCACACTTAATATACCCCTGCCGGAGCCACGCTTCTACACTGTAAAACGTGCTACACCCACAAAGTAGGCTTTATATACTTGAAATAATAGCAATGTCGTTTATTTTAATAGTTTTTTCGAAAAAATGTACAAAAATATTTCATCTTTACTTAAAAATATATTGTTTTTTTCATGTAACCATACATTTTTAATTCAATTAATGCAATTTGTTTGAGTCGTTTCTTGTATGTGACCTTTGTGTTAAAGAAATGTTATAAATATGAGTTGACATGGGACGGTTTATAAAAACGTTGATCACACCGTGTTTTTATAGGGTGTTACATATTTAATTTTTATTTTTATTTTACTTTGCCCAATATATGGATAATCAATATTTTTTGGGAGAGCCAATGAGAAGCTTGCATGTGTTGCTTGCAGTGTTAACTCTTTTTAAACTTTAAAATAAAGCATGAACATATTTACATTATCTGAAGCGATGTATGTTAAAAGATGACAATATATGTTTAAATAATGTAAATAACCGTTTACCATCAATGTGTTTACTGCTCTTCAGAATGAGGTTGAGGTGGATTTCACTCTGTTTAAATCTCTGACTATGTGAGGCTGTTGTTTTCTGGCTGTTAAAGGTCTTAATATAAATTCTTATCTATATGAGTGGAACAGGTTACGTATAGCAACCTATAAACAAGTTACCTCATTTTAATAAAAATCGGTGTATCTGAGTAATTTTGGAACCATTCGTTAGCTCAACTTGATTTTGTTGCTTTTGTTTTACATAAAATGAGAGCGTTTATAATACTTGAAAAAGGCTGGAAGTTAATTAATCTTAAAAATGCCCATGCAGCCACTTGCCTCACTTTATTTATTATTAGTTTAATCTGGGTACTAGTTTTTAAAGTGCAATCCACTTTGCCATATGCCTGGATCAGGCCTTAAACGCTCATTTTCTCGCTCATCGTGCCGATTGGTGACACTAAAAAGTCGATGACACTGTGTAACTTCTGAGTGAGATTTCCTTTCGCATGACGAGATGTAAAACACACACTTCCGTTTCAAAGCGGCTGTTTTGTTCCATCTTAGCAGAACAAAGAGTTAAAGGTAATTGTTTTTGTTTTTCTTTTTTTTCATACTTTATAATGATAATGATGATAATAAGCAGCTGCCAGCAGCAATTTTGTCCCGTTTTGCCTAATTATTGGTCGCTCTTTGGATTCTATAGAGTATATGAAATACTGTATAGAATTAGCATTTTTTTTTACCGTTTTGTTTATTATTGATATATTTATGTTTATACATGGAAAAAGAGGGGAAAAGAGTGAGTCAGGTCACACTCAAGTCCTTGATGTCATTTGCAGCTTGGCCGTTTAAGCATTTTTGATTCCGATTCTGTATTATTAAAATATAAGACTGTCCAAAATCTAATTTGATGTTTTTGCCAAGTTATAGCTGTATCTATGGATTCATACAAAATCGATGTGTGTTGTGAGATCATTTTTATATTAGTACATGTATTTCATTTAATTGCATTGTGACTATTGTTTGCAATATAAATACAGTTACATTGAAAACTGACTATTGTTTGCAATATGAATAATATTGCAAACAGAAACAAAGCAGTGAATACAAAATTAACAAATCTTTAAGTATGCATAAATAAGGTTAGTAACTTTTACCAGGTTGAAGATCATTATGAAAATGTGCCTTTAAAACTGCATCTTGTCCCAGGTAAAGACGAATAATCTCATTACACTTCAAAAACGATAATCCGTTGATCAAATACATTTTTTGTTAGACAATTTATTTATTGTTATATCTAGACTATTTCTTGCCTTTTGTATTTTGTACAATATTTTGAAATATTGTAGTTATTTATATTGGTTTTATTCATTGTGTTTATTTTACTCTTGTTATCACATTTTTTCTTTTTGCATCAAGTTTAGTAGCAAAACTAATGTTGAGGCTATTCTTTTTTATTCTATTCTATTCTAATTAGTGATAATTTTTTATAGCTTCGATAAGATATCAGATAATAATAATAATTATGATAATAATAACAACAACAACAATTATAACAACAACAACAACAATAATAATAACAACAACAACACCAAATAACAATGCTAATAATAATTAATTAATTAACAATAAATAAATAAAATAATAAACAATGAATTAATAATTAGTTAATAATTAATTAACAATTACTTAATACGTAATACCTTTTCGTTAGCATAGCCACATCGTCAGAAGTGAGTGAACGTGAAGTCATGATGGCGGCAACCTTTAAAACATCATATTTAGATTTATTTTTTGTTTTGATTGGGTATAAAACTATGGTGTAGTTATAGAAATGTAGAGAAGTTAGTTTAGATAATTGTTGGGTGAAAGACATCCAGAAGTGTGAGTGAAAAAATCTACTGCGTTGAATTTTAAGCTGCTTCATAAATAAAGTTGCATTAGAATCATTTGTATAAAAAAGTTTACAATTACGTATTTTGTATGCTGTCTTGCTTCTTCTAACTGTAATAAAGCTATTTATGAAATAGAACAGCAAATATTTTCTTATTCAAAAATCTCATCATTTTTAGATGCTCTATTTTCAGCTTTTGTTACTCTTTAAAAATGGATTAAACAGTTAAATCATTACCATAGGTTACTTATTTGAATAAAATATTGATTAAACTATTGGGTAAATTTAATTTACATCTAATGCAGTATTTCTGAGATCAAGCAAATGTTAATTACAAATAAAAAAAAATCTAAATATTGTGAATACATTGTTATAATAGAGGGAAAACACGTGAAATTTGCATTTTCATGCAATTTCTTGCAAATCTACTCCGCCGTGAGAATATTAAAAGCTTTTTCAATTCAATTTATTTTGTACAGTTAAGTAATTGTACAGTAATCTTGCATTTTGTAGTAGAAAAACAACAAGATGCTAAAATGTGCACTAATAAACTAATAATAAAATTATTATAAAATATGTGTGAGTGTATGTGTATTTGTGTACTGTATCTTGTTGTCTACTACATGCTTATGGCTAACAGTGAGATTGCTAAACAGATTTGGTATTTTCACTGTATTTTAAATAGAAGTCAAATAGTTAAATTGTAGTTAAAGAGATTGTATAGATATGGAGAAATTGTTTTCCCCAGTGCTGTATTGATTGTGAATAATCATTGACTTCACACACACACGCTCACCAATGTTCGACATGTAGCAAAAAAAGACAATTAAAATTTTTTTATTATTAACCAAATGTGAAGTATTCCATTATCCATGACGTCTCTCTGTACTTGGTTTCTGACAGTGTTAAGCCAAGCTAGCACTTAACTTAACAAGCTAACAGTTTTATTTTGCATTAATAACCAGAAAGATCACACACTGGTTTGCATTAGCGAGTCTAAATAGCCTCGTTCATAGAACTTCTAAAAATTAAATATAGTCTTTCACACACACATTTTTCTAATTCTTTATTTTGAAAAGTTTCAGACTCAAACACAAAATATTAATGATAACAAATGAGCTCAATATGCATTAATTTATCTTTTGTCAAGTACAATACAGAGCAAAATAGTATATTTATTGTCTTAGTGTCACATTGTGATCCACCAAACAGTTCGTCTTTACTTGGCACGATTCCATCGACAGAAATCAAATAGAAATACGCGCCAACGTCGCAAAATCCAGTTAAAGCTCATTATTATACAATTTTTGGACGATAAATGTTCGAATGAATTAGTTTACATTTGCTTCAGCTTTTAACAATATTTCCTAACATTATTTTCACACTGTATTTTAGAAGAGATGCAATGCAACACCATTTGCTGACATAAAGAAAATCAGATTCCGAGATCGGACTCGTCCAGTCGATTCCTAAAATGGTGCTGGATCAGTCCCAATTAGAATACTGTACAGTATCCCTTAAATCTGACATTTCATTGATTCAAATTTTGCTTTTTTCTGTCTTGAGGATGAGTGTTATTCATCATCATCCACGTCTTATGTGTGTTTGCGCGTACATTGCTCTTGCCGTTTTCTCTAGTCATTTTTTCCCTGTCGTTGTCTTTCACACACTCATTTTTATATGGTTCATATAGTGCAGGTGTGTTTCGGTTCCGGAAACTAGACTATGCAGCCTTATTACTATGCAGGTTATATTCAGTTATTAGATATGTTATAATTACAGGTGAGTATATGCTTCATTGAAGAGATGTGTCTTGTGCTAAGCAGAGCAATCCAGAGTTTTGGTGCTATTTCATTCTATTCTGTAAAAAGTTACACCATTCTTGCTCTATGCCTTGCGTTGTTTAAACGGTTAAATCCACCTGTTCTTACTTTAGGATGAATTGTGATATTCTAAGTCAGATCTTATCCATTCTCCATGCTGCATAGCGGAGATAATCTGAAATCTGCCGTCCGGCGTCTCCTCTCTGCGGTGGAAGTGTGTCACGAGCAGCTAAAACCCCGAGTGTCATTACCGCTCACAGTGTGCTTCAGTCTAGGGCGTGAAATCAAGGGCTCTCGGGGCGCAAACCTCCTCTGAAAATTAATTTCTGGACTTGGGCTGAGCATATGGAGCGCAATCCGTTTAAATCCTCTAATTTTTGTCGGTATTCAGTCTCCAGTTCCGTCTGTTTGGGTCAAGGTCGACCCAGGGTGAAGGTCAAAGGCAGCGTGGATTTTCATCATTTGGCTTTGTATATCTCTTCACGTTTGCATGATGGGTGCCGTTTTAGTCCCACGGGGGGCTCGACCCCTTTAACTTTCAGTGCTTTCTAGGACAGGGCGGAATATGTATATGTTGGAGCCAGTGACCCCAATAGAGAGCGCATGCAGATCCGCCACACGTCTGTTGATCTGCATCCCAAATGTTAGACCAGCCCACAACTGGACTCAAAAGCTGGAAATTTGGAATTCCACCCCCACCCCGACTCACGTGTGACCTTTGACCTCTGACATAATTAGAGCGAGGCCGCTCTGTTTGCCTCATTCTGCGCTTAATCGTGATAGAGGATGGAGGACGGGGGATGGGGGAGGGAAGTTCATCCCCACCTGACTCAACCATCCTCCACATTGCTCCCCAGACGAGATTTATTGTGGGGAAACGGCACGTGCCAAGTGTCTGGTGCTGAATCATACCCTTCACACACACTAACCTCCAGGCCACACTGAATTTACACACACGCGCAACACAAACAATGGTCTGACCGGTTACTGGACCGACTTTCACGTTCACATGTAGAAGGTTTTGAAGGTGGAAGAGTGTGTTAGCACACACGTTTGTCGTCCTATCGTATCATGATATTGTGCTTGATGTCCACATGGTAAACGAGAAATAAATCCAGTAGCCATGGAAACAACATGATGTGCATGTTTTCACATCCATGGATGTGTAAAAAAAAATGTTTCATGACTTAAATCTTTAAATAGTTACATTTTAGAATTTTTTTTTTCAAAGCATAATTGAGTTCAAAACACATTTTAATACATTCAAAATGTATCAGATATAGCAAATAAAATTATTTAGTTAACAATTATTTGGTTTATTTTTATTAATTACTTTGTGTTATTATTATTTAGTTATTTAAGAACTATAGAGGATTAATAACAATAGTAAAGTGCAATGTTGTTGTTTTTACGTGTTTTTATGTAAACCTAAATTGTATATTTAATTTCAATGATTAAAAATGTATTAAAAAATGTAAAACTATCATGAAATTGTGACTCTATCATTAGAAAAGACAATGTGAGTGTATCAGTAAAAGGATGAGGAAAAGAAATAGATGAAGATCTGAGTGTGTTTGTGTCTGTGTGTGTGTGTGTTTGTGTGCATAACTGTCAGACATGCTCAAACTGTTTCTACCTTAAATTAACGTAAAGGTTTTAAAATTGTAGCCTCATCAGATAATAAAGTTTAAATAATAACAAAATGCATCATTCACTTATGCATCATCTTTATTCAGTTCCTGGAAAATAAAATGACTATGTCTTTAACACAAATGTTAAATTCAGTTTTCTGTAAATAGAAAATGGTGACCTACACAGTTTGCCTGAAGAGTGTGTGTGTGTGTGTGTGTGTGTGTGTGTGTGTGCGCGTGGGGATTATTTTTGTTCAGATTTGTGGGTAGCAGCACATTTCTCGGCACACTATAGTCAGAGGGTGAGAGCGAGTGAAAGTGAGAGAGGAGAAAGCCTTATCTTTCACAACAGAGGCAGATTGGCCTATCGTTTATCCGTTTACAGAAAGATGCTCTGATACAGTAAAATTACAGTGAAATGTTTGAGTGACGGTGTGAATGGGGATGTGACAGAGACCTCAGAGGGAGAGAGAGAGAGGGAGAGAGAGAGACTGAGACAGAGAGAGAAAGAAACACACAGAGAGAGAGAGAGAGAGAGAGAGAGAGAGAGAGAGAGAGAGAGAGAGAGAGAGAGAGAGAGAGAATAAAGAAACAGAGAGGGGGAAAGAGAAAGAGAAATAATGAATAGGAAAGATGGAGAGTGAGGGGTGCAGAGAAAGAATGAGTAAAATTGAGAGAGAGAGAGAGAGAGAGAGAGAGAGAGAGAGAGAGAGAGAGAGAGAACCAGAAAGAGGGAGAGTGAGAGGCCGAGGCAAAGAGAGGCAGCAAGAATGAGAAACAGTGAGTGACAGGGGGAGGACGAAAGAGAAAGTAGGAGACAGAAAAGAAGAGAGGTAGAGAAATGCAGAAAGAGACAGAGGCAAGGAGGTGAGAAAGATGGGGAGAGAGAAAGAGACAGAGATTTTTTTTTTTTAACAAATAACTTTATTCCAGTTTTTACCTCAACCAATTTTACACATTATTATTATTTTTTGAGAATAAAAAAAGTAACCAAATAAAAAAAGCACCAAATCATTACAAATGAAGAGAGATTCCCAGTGGCAGAAAGAGACAGAGAGGAAGAAAGAGAGAGAGAGAGAAAGATAGAACGAGAAAGACAGACTAACAGAGGGAGAGAAAGTAGAAGAGACGGAGACAGAGAGAAAGAGGGGGCGGGAGAAAGAATAAATGAGAAATAAGGAGAGAGAGATAAAGAAAAAGAGAGGAAGAGAGAGAGAGAGAGACAGACAGACAGACAGAGACAAAGACAGAGAGGTGAGAGTGAGAAAAAAAGAGACACAGAGAGTGAGGGACAGAGAGAGAGACAAAGTGAAAGAGACAGAGAGAGAAAGAGAGAGAGAGAGAGAGAGAGAGAGAAAGGGAGAGAGACAGAGAAAAAGAGAGAAACAATGAGAGACAGAAAATGAGAAAGGGAGAGAAAGAAGGAGAAAGAGACAGAGAGGTGGAAGAAGAGAGAAAGATAGAATGAGAAAGGAACAGACGGAGAGAAAGGCGAAGAAAGAAACAGAGGAAGAGAGAGAGAGGTTGGGTAAAAAAAAGAATGAGAAACAAGGAGAGAGAGAGGGAGAGAGCGAGAGAGAGAGAGAGAGAGGGAGTGAAACATAGACAGTGAAAAAGAGAGAAAAAATGAGAGACAGAAAAAGAGAGGGAGAGAAAGAAGGAGAATGAGAGAGAGAGGCATAAAGAGAAAGAGAGAGAGACAGACAGAGCGAGAGGGTAAGAAAGGAAGAGAGAGAGAGAGAGAAAAGAGAGAGAGAGAGAGTGACCTTGATTCTCTGTAAAGCACGATGGCTGCTGGACATTAGTTTTTCTCTCGGAGGCTGAGCTTGTGCATCAGGAAACACAGCATTCACTGAGGCGTCGTCTTCTGCCTGTTTATCAACGTTTCGTTTTCTGGCTCAAATTTACAGCGATGCACAGAGACGAGTCGTGCGATTGGCTGATGTGTTTCTCTCATCAGTCTCGCGGGTAATTTAGCTAGTGAAATCACACCTTTTCTTTCTCTCCGCTCCTCTTCGATTTCCTGTCCCCGAGGTGGCCAATCACCTCACACTGTCCTTGGGGGCCAACCTTGGCGATCACGGAGGGGGGGCTCCGTCCCCCGGTAATGTTTATTGTGCTGAAGACCCTCCTCCTCCTCTTCCTCTTCCTCTCACTCCATCAGAAGTCAGGGAAACCTCACTCTGGCCTTTCAATTATAGCAAACAAAGACCAGTGAGGAGTTTTTGTTACTGTGCTGCTTCAGTTCTGCTGTTAATTAAAGTCCTGGGCTTTTTTTTCCCCTCGTAAACTGCTTGTGAAAGGTTAAAAGTGATCACAGTGCGATCTGTATCAGAGACTTTAAAGGGTTTCAGCCTAAATTAGCTTCTACTAGAATGGACTCAAGATTTTGTTGCAACTTGTTGTTACATTTGTAAAAATTGTACATTTGTTTTGTTGTAACTTTGTTGTAACATAACTGTGTGAATTGCAAGGATTATGTATTTAGTTGAAGATTTGTTGAAGTTGAAGATTCTTGTTGTTTTTGTTGTTGTTACAACTGAGTGAATACAGGAAGTACCATCAGTTTTTACTTGAGAAAACTTTTTGTTGTACAACCATGTGAATTGCAAGGATTATGTATTTTAGTTGACGATTATTATTATTATTATTATTATTATTATTATTAATATTGTTATTGTTATTTTTATTACATACATATTTGATAACAGGGAAAACAACAAGAGCAGCAATAAAATCTATAAAAAAACAACAATCCAAAAGTCATTTTAAATGCAAAACTAATTACAACAATTGATCTATGGAAAATTAACATTTAAATGAAAAACCAGATCTAAAAAAAGCGAAGATGTGATAAGATTTTTATTGTAGATAGAATAAAGTTTATATGAAAATGTTTAATTAAAATCAATTCGTTGTGAGCTAAGCGGAAGAACACTGAAATGGACGTAAAAACGTAAAATATTTAAGAACTAGGCTCTGATTAGACAAACTCTCAATTACTCTAGATTATTGTAATTCAAATACTGAAAATGTAAATATAAAATAGATTAGTTGTTTTTATTTGTTAAAAAGGTTTTGTTGCACCTTCTCATTAGACATTGTGTCATGTTTTGTTCAATATAAACTGTATTTTGCTGTTAATTTTATTAATAATAAAATCAAAATAACAATGTCACACACATACACACACACGCACACAAGCACACACACACAGACACACTGCAATAAACTAGACCCGTTATCTCGCTACTGTGATTAAACACCTACTTGATTTTACTGTTCTTTGAGTCGAAAGTGAGTTATTTAATTAGAAATCCTGTGGATGGGTTTTTAAGCGCACGAGGAGTGTGTAGACGGTGCACGCGTTTGTAAACATCCTCACGTGTCTGTGTGTGAATCCAGAGCCTGTTTAATTCAGACAAAAGCGTGTGTATGTTTGTTTGTGTGTGTGTGTGTGTGTGTGTGTGTGTATGTGTGTGTGTATGAGAGTTATCGTGCAGGAACACACCGCACTGAGAGTATTCATGCTTTTGTTTCTGACTGAGGATGTTAATGAAGCAGTCCTATCGCTTCAGCAGCTCGAGAGCGACAATAAAGCCCCGACAGATCACACACACACAAACACAACACACATTAACATTCTAACCCAAACATCACACACATTAAACTTACATGCTTCTAAACACAGCCCATCTAAGCCGAGACCATCACAAGGCCGATGTTCTCAGCCGTGCAGCATCACCAAGAAAAATAAAGATTTATAAGAAATTGTTTTTTTATGTGTGTGTTAGTGAGAGAACGACAGAAGATAGGTAAGTGACATGAAAAAGAAATTAAGAGAGAGAGAGAGAGAGAGAGAGAGAGAGAGAGAGAGTGTGTGTGTGTGTGTGTGTGTGTGTGTGTGTGTGTGTGTGTGTATGTGTGTGTGGCGGGGGTATAGGGAAGAAGAAATAAAAGAAACTGATGTAAATAGAGATAGAGACACAGGGAGAGAGGGGGGGGGGGTACAAATGAAAGATTATAAAAAGATGAAAAGCGAGAAAAGCAGTTTGAGAGAAAAGGACAAAAAATAGATTTAGGAGTGTGGGACATAGAGATAGAGATAGGGAGAGAGAGAGAGAGAGAGAGAGAGAGAGAGAGAGAGAGAGAGAGAGAGAGAGAGAGAGAGAGAGAGAGAGAGAGAGAGAGAGAGAGAGAGAGAGAGAGAGAGAGAGAGAGAGAGAGAGAGAGAGAGAGAGAGAGAGAGAGAGAGAGAGAGAGAGAGAGAGAGAGAGAGAGAGAGAGAGAGAGAGAGAGACAGACA
>MU204207.1:630067-660067 GCA_017309775.1 Paedocypris sp. Pulau Singkep
GTGTGTGTGTGTGTGTGTGTGTGTGTGTGTGTGCGTGCATGTTTCAATCTTGCTCAAAAATGCAACTATTTATTAATATCATCGTAAAATTATGGATACTTTGTAATTCTACACACACAAAGTATATATAAACAAAACGCAAAAAAATTAAAAAAGATATAGATGTACTATTATAAATCATGTAATAAAGAAATTATGATCATGGAAATTTATAATACAATAAAAATATTATTTATAAATTTGTAATAATCATTAGCAAATTTGCAACATCAAAAAACTACCACAGCGTGTTAAAACCCCATGTAAAGCGTGAGTGTGTAAGTGTGTGTTTGTGTGTGTGTGTGTGTGTGTGTGTGTGTTTCATTCTTGTTCAAAAATACAACTATGTACGTATTTATTCACATCACCCTTAAATTATGGATACTTTATAAGTCCATACACACAAATTAAATTTTTTTTAAATAAAATTATGTAAACATTAGTTTAAATACCATACAGAAATAATAATCATGGCAGATTCCAAATATTATTTTCACACGTTCCAAAAATTATTTGTCGTATTGTAACATGTATCTTAAAATATAATATGTGAAAGGTAGATTGCAACATTATAAAACTACCACAATGTGTTAAAACTTCCTGTAAAGGGTGTGTGTACATGTGTGTGCGAGTGCGTGCGCACATCTTTCATTCTTACTCAAAAATTATTTTCTTTAAAAAAATTATAAATATTCTATTTATTTATATTACCCTTAAATTGTGGATAATTTGTAATTCTTTAATTTGTAATTCAATTAAGATACAAAAAATAAACGAAGATGTAAGTACCATGCAAAATACTGCATTATATAATCATGGCAATATACAATACATTAAAATATAATTTATAACATTGTAATAATTATATTACAATTATTATCTAAAAAAATTATAAGTGAAAGAAAATTTGCTACATCATACATCTGCGACAATGTGTTAAAACCCCATGGAAAGTGTGTGTGTTTGTGTGCGTGCGTGCGTGCGTGCGTGTGTGTGTGTGTGTGTGTGTGATTATGGGTTAAATTATGGATAGTTTTTAATTCAATAGACACAAAATAAAAATTAAAGAAGATGTGAATACCCTTTTAAATCCTGTATATTGAAATTATAATCATGGAAAATTAAAATACTTAAAAAAAAAAAGATTCATAATATTGTAATAAAAATAGTACATTCATTATCTAAAATAATAATAGGTGAAAGGAAATTTACAACATCATAAATCTGCCACATGGTGTTAAAATCCCATGTAAAGTGTGTGTGTGTGTGTGTGTGTGTGTGTGTGTGCGTGTGTGTGTGTGTGTGTGTGTTGTAATGTGGTGTCAGTGAGTGAAGCGATGGCTCTGATCAGACGTGACACACATTTATGACGGAAGCTTCAGAAAGTTCCGCCTGACACTCGCCCACCTCACGTCAGCTCCGCTTATACAGCAGCCTCCCCTGCTTTACATTCTCTCTTCCTCTCCTTCTCTTCTTCTCTTCCTCTCCCACGATCCCTTCTATTCCTTCTCTACTTTATATTCTCTTCCTCAGTCTCTATTTCTATGTCTATAGGAGACACAGGAGGTGTGTCTCCTTTCTATCTCTCTCTCTCTCTCTCTCTCTCTCTCTCTCTCTCTCTCTCTCTCTCTCTCTCTCTCTCCTACATCTTGTTCGCTTTCTCTCTTTCCTCGCTCTCGCTCTCTCTGTCTTCCTCCATCCTCTATTTTGCTCTCTCTCTCTTTCTCTGTCTTTCTCTCACTCATTCTTGTTTTTTTCTCCCACTTCCTTCTCTCTCTCTTCTCTCTCTTCTCTCTTACTATTTCTGTCTCTCTCCCTCTTCCTCCTCCATCTCATCTCTCTTCTCTCTCTCTCTCTCTCTCTCTCTCTCTCTTTTCTCACCCCTCTATTTCTTGTTCTCTCTCTTATTTCCTTTTCCCTCTCTTCTGCACTCTCTCTCTGTCTCTCTCTTCTCTCACCCCTCTCTCTTTTTCTTCCTCTCTCTCTCCCTTCTCCCTCATTGGTCTCTCTCTCTCTCTCTCTCTCTCTCTCTCTCTCTCTCTCTCTTTTATGCCTCCTCTCTTTCCGTTTCTCCCTCTTCCTCCCCCTCTCTTTCGCTCTTCGCTCGTTTTCTTTCTGTGTGACTTCCTTTCTTTTTTTCAGTTTCTGTATCTCTCTGATTCTCTCACCGTCTCTCTATCCCTCTTTCTGTCTTTCACCAAACCAGATGCTGATCTTAACTGACACACACACACACACACACACACACACACACACACACACACACACACACATGCTCAGAATGGGCGCGGTGGGTCCCGGGACGCCTCACACTGCTCTCAGTGTAAGGTCAATGCGTCTGCTGCCCCCTAGAGGTCAACACACACCCGCGTCAGGCCTTCAGTGGAATTCTCTTCTGGAGTGGGTTTGTCACCTTTGACTGTCTAGTCTTCAGTTGCTGTGGCAACAGGGAACCAGAGATCAATTGCGGTGAATGCGTTCCAGTACAGCAGCCAGTCTACACATCATTTACAACCCCCACAATAGCAAACCTTCACACTTACTCGTTCGTTAATCGGTAGAACTCTACAAGAGGCATCTGTATATCAAGCGAGTAGGTTCAGAATCCTGTAAATCTGGCCAGTAGAAGAGAAATTAGGGTTGTGGTGTTGGCCAATGGTTGACCTTCAATGGTTGACTTTCAAATTGCTGTTGTTTCTTTCCATCATTTTGGTAAAATAGCAACGGTTGGGCAAATCTCTGTATCAAAAACGTCTTGGCAAATTACATTCCCCCACATGGTCATAGCCCAGAGTCTGAACAACAATGGACATATTTTTCCTTTTTAACTCACTATTTCCCCCCCCCCAAATTTTGGAACTCATAAAAAATGGACATTTTTCTTTTTAAAGACGTTTTCACATAGCGTCTTTCCGCTTGCCTCGGACTAAGAAAAGCGCTATATAAATAAACTTGAAACTTGAACATTCTCTCATAACACGAGGAGGCAATTGCAATATTCCGGCTAATTCTGGTGTTTGAGCTATTGTTCCAACTTCCTTCTTTGTTCCGCTCATTTCCGTGTTTCTCGTGTAGAGGTGTGTGTTTGACGCTGCGGAGAGAGTGTTGCTTTTGTCAGATTCGGTGGTTGGAGGAGAAGCGGTCACCTAGCAACAACGAAATAAAAAGACACGTGCATTGTTGTGTGCGCTGTTTGCCTTCGCTATGGAAATGCGATGGGAAGGTCATTAGCAGGCCGAGGGAGCACGTCCCGTTTGCTCTTTGCTCTCGGAACATCACCACTCGCATTTTTTTTTATTTTTTTGCCCTGCTTCTGGCTGGTGGTGTTTACATCTATTGTTATCTCTAATGAAGGCCTTTCGGAGCCCTAGCCGTGTAACACCGCTGTCTGCTCACCGATGTGGGCTTTCAAAGCGGTTTGAAGACGGGAAAAAAAGAAGCCTCTGAAATAGAAAAGCTCTCTGACAATAGGCGAGGAAGGCAGTAATTTCATGGCGTGTCAGGGCGCGGGGCTGGAGTGTGTTTTGGCCGGAGGCCTCAGACGCCGCTATCGCATTCTGAGAGAAAACTCGCCTCTGCTCGGCAAATAAAATAAAAACATCTCCCGCTGATCACACGCTAGAAAGGGAATAGCCTGGAACGAGCCAGATGAAAGAGGACACTCTTTTTGTTCATCCATCCATCTATTCATCCATCTATCTGTGCTTTACTGAACTCCCATCACAAGTGTGTGCGTGCCTGCATTTTGTTTAAAAGCTCAATTTGAAAACCGTGTTAAGAATTTCAATGTGTCTGATCGCATAATTTATTTAATGTTAATATGTCAATACAAGATGCGATATGTAATGATAGACACATTATAAAGGACATATTCATACAAAATATATGCTGTAATATATTTATTTATAATTATAAATGTATATAAAAAACATGTGTAAATTATTTATATGTACACATATTTAAATACTGTATATATAAATGCGGATGGCAACCATTGTTTGCGGGTGCTGTGGTGTTTTGTTGCGCTTCATTGTTTTCTTGAAAAAGATGTTATTTCTTAACAACAGCGCCATCTTCGGAATTTTTTGGGCGTTGCATAAAATGAGCATTTAATGAAACCCCACATGTTCCCCAAAATTAGTGTAAATAAATTCAACAGTGAATCCAATGTTTATAGAAATAAAAAAGTTGTTTGTTTGGAAGAGACTTGTTTGGAAGAGACTTCTTGTTATTGCATTTTCTTGTTATTGCATTAAAATTATATTTCTTTGCTATAGTAATCATGAATTTTGTTTATGATTTGTTAAAAGACATTTAAAAATAATGTATTTTTTGTCCTTTAATAATTTGTATTATATGAATAATGTTATAATATGTAAATTTTGTTTTTGAATTTTTTCATTTGTGAATTATGTTATTATTTTAATACGCATCAGTTAACTGTACTTCTCTTCAACGGGCGCAAGAGGGCGACGCATCATTGTAGTATTGAATAGTTTCGCGTTCTAGCTTCGTGTGGTGGTTTTGTTGATGATGTTTTGGAGTATCGCCTGTGGGATTTCAATAGAGTTTAGTCTATAGCTGTTTACCATGAGATAATAATAATAATAATGAAGAACTCAAAGAAGCTACAAGTGGTGGATGATGTCATAATGTCCTTTTAAATATGTTTAGATGTGTCTTAAAAGGCCTGATAATTGTTTCTCAGGAAGAAGTTGTTGTCGTTATAATAATAATAATAATAATAATAATAATAATAATAATAATAATAATAATAACAATAATAATGAGAAGAAGAAGAAGAAGAAGAAGAAGAAGAAGAAGAAGAAGAAGAAGAAGAAGAAGAAGAAGAAGAAGAATGAATTATAATAGAATCTTGATTAATACCTCATTGGGGAATCACGTCTCTGCATTAACCCATCTGAACAAACTCG
The DNA here is from genome assembly GCA_017309775.1 of Paedocypris sp. Pulau Singkep. Classification (NCBI taxonomy): domain Eukaryota; kingdom Metazoa; phylum Chordata; class Actinopteri; order Cypriniformes; genus Paedocypris; species Paedocypris sp. Pulau Singkep. The sequence goes on from MU204207.1 coordinate 635,041, forward strand.
GAGCAGTGGGCAGCCTCACGGAGTGGCCCCCGGTTATAACGGAATTCGTTTAAAAAAGACCAAGTTGTCAGTACGTATTTTAAGAAGCATAGGCACACAAATCTCTCATTGTGTTGATCATTCAGAATCCTTGAACTGTCAGACGATTAGCTATAATAATGCAGAAATGATCACTGTCATTTGGGCTCGTAATAAAGAGACGCGCTGTATTGTGCCAACACTGGTGAGCAGTTTTAATTTCTGTCTGAATGCGGGAGCGTGCCAGGTCCTAATCTCCTTAATTAAAACGCCCTCCTGATTGGACAGAGCAATAATCCCGCGGGGCCTCGCGCTCTCTACTCACGCGCCCGTGGTGGAAGTGCGCGCGAGTCTCAATCTGCCCAGGGCGAGGGCAAGACGCACTGCCAGTTCAGACGAGGCGTCTAAAGTGCACGCGGCACCACAGTCCGCGCGGAAGAGCGATAAACGATAAGGGGAGAGAACGAGATAAGCGCAGGCGACTTCATTTCCAGCAGACCACCCACGACAGAGGCACGCAAGCGCCACAGAGTGCGGGAAAAAAGTTGCTTTTTTTTGCGTTACTTTTATTTTCACTTCCACCATGAACGTGGGTGAGGAGAACCTGCTGAAGTCCATCAGCAACGACACCCTGCTGGACCTGACGCAGCGCTACGGACAGTCCGCCTTCGGCTTCGGCGCTGGCCATGGTGCTGGAAGCCCCGGCCGCTTCTCTCTCACGCCGGCTGCGGACTTCCTCTCCGGCCAGACGGGCAAGTCGAACGAGAGCGGCGGGGAGCAGACCAGCGACGACGACGACGGCTTCGACCACCTCGAGTCCAGGAAAAGAGGCGCGGGATTCGACGAGGAGAAGCACCCGGGCGCCCTGGCCAAGAAGCCGAAGGAGCAGAGGTCTCTCCGGCTGAGCATCAACGCGCGCGAGCGGAGGCGCATGCACGACCTCAACGACGCGCTGGACGGCCTGAGGTCCGTCATCCCTTACGCGCACAGTCCGTCCGTCCGGAAACTATCGAAGATCGCCACCTTGCTCCTCGCCAAGAACTACATCCTGATGCAAGCCCAGGCGCTGGAGGAGATGCGCCGTTTGGTGGCTTATCTGAACCAGGGACAGACTATAACGTCGCCCATCCCCACCGCGATCGCGCCTTTCGGACAGGCGGCCGTGTACCCGTTCTCCAGCACGGCCCTGGCCACCTGCGCGGAGAAGTGCAACTCGTTCTCCGGCGCTCCGTCCAACCTGTTCAAACACTGCAACGACAAGCCTTGACTTCTCCTGCTGCTCCGTCCGTCTCAAGTCGGTGGTTTTTTTTATGGGTCTTAGGTTCGATCGAAACTTCCTTGCCGCGTGTCTAAAATTAATGATGGGAAAGGTCCTTGAGAATAAACCGTTGGAATGAAAGGCAACCATGTTTTTAACTATAGCTATTTGAATTCCGTTTGCTTGTCCTCTCTGTTCCCGGAAAGTGGATTAAAACACCGTTTTAAGATTTAAAAAAAAACCGAGCTAAAAAGAGAATTTGTTAGTCGCACACAAATTTGGACGAGGATTTTTGTGTTGACCGAAAAGTTTTCCTCTTCAGTGTTATTGGTGAACTATGCAATTTGCTGCAATTGCCCTCAGAACAATAATCTGCTCGTCGGAATAAAGCCCGTCTTTCCGCAATCCATGTAATAACGGTGTACATTTGGGAAAATGCGTCGCCTAAACAAGATATTGTTTTTGTTTTTGCACAATTCACTTGATTGTATATTGTACAACTGTGAAGAACTACATGATCAATATAAAGCATTTGATCTCGTTGCGACATACGTTTCATACTGTATATGGTTTATATGTCTTTATAATTAAAACCTATATATATTATAACCACGTCTGTTTTCTTAAATTGGGTCGGGGAGATTTGTATCTCTAATTCCAAGAAAAAAAAAAAAAACAATTACAATGACGATTACGAGTTTGTCCCAAATTTGACTTTCCCAAAATGATTAAAGACTATTTACGTTAAAAAATGTTATTTCAAGTATGAGTATGTTATTTTATTATAGCTAAACACGACTTTTTAATACACTAATATCTTTTAAATGCTTGTGATTTTAACTATAAATTTAATGCACTAAAATGTGAATTTAAATTCTGCTGGAAATGTGGCAAAAGCAGAGAGGCCAGTGCGCATGTGTCTGCAGATCTTGACGAGCACGGTTTAGCTCAATTGTTGCTCTGAAGAGTTGTGTCAGGCATCACATTCCTACCGAAACTGTGATTGTAATCTCCTAAATTGGACTGGTCTCTGGTCTCTACTGGTTGGCTGTGGGCTCTCGGCTGTCTTCGGGGAGCCGGAAGCCCCGGGGGCCACGGGACCCGTCCCTGGGTATTTGTGTGATTGTGATCGGCAGAGTGCTGTAACCTACCCGTTCTACTTATTAACACGATTTCAGCGCTTGTCTTCCCTATAGCCGACTACTACATCACTGCAAGTGCACTTACTGTTTTTAACCGAACCAGACCCGCTGTCAGTGATCTAACGGCAAATCGCTTTAGGCGGATTTTCTAAACGGATTGGGTTCAAAACGGAACGAGTCTGACTCAAACCAAGGAACTTCTGATTTTAATCTATGCACAAATCTCGGACTTTGTGAAAAAATGTTTTGATTATTATGTTATTCACTAAAATTTGTCACTTTTGCAATTTGCCAAGCACACAAATAAGAGTGCATTCTTTAAGGACAAGTGAAAATAGTTTGAACAATTTAATACTGTTTTAATATGTAACTCTTATATATGATTTTAACCGCAGAATTATGAGTGTGATGTTTGTGGAAACATTTGTCGAGATTTGCAGAGTTATGTTCACATGTCTCACTTTTTCCAATATTCTCACTTTTAAAACGTATTTCTATTTTTTAATGCTTTTTGAAAGTTGACTCTTGAATTCTGTATTTATTACTGTGAAACTTTTAAATGTATGGAATGTATATGTATAATTTAAATGTTTTGCAGACTGTTATCTCTCATTTAAACATATCAATTATTTGAATGGTCAAACCCCCATCTAAAACAGTTAAACTCTTGTGTGTATAATGTTATCAGTTCAAATTAAGTTTAAATTAGGTTATCTGCAAGCAACTAAAATATAGGACATTTATAACCACACTAAATTGTGTTATGGAATGTCAATAAAGGCCATACAAACCTTTCTTTAATTTAAAAATTACAATAAGGTGGATAACAACAACTATTCTACATGTAAATAATAAATAGATGAACAAATAAATAAATAAATAAATAAATAAATATGGTTAAAATAATTCAGATTGTACCTATCAGCAAGGAAAACGTTCAAGGATGTGTGGTTATTAAAAACAATTGCAAAAGGATGAAATTATAGAAATATACTTTCACAAATTAATGCAAAGAATAGCAGAAAGAACAGCAGTCAAGCATCACAAGAAATAAAAACCACATTTGGAAAATGGCCAAAAAGGCAGAATAAACAAAACGTGTAAACAAAATGTGTCTCGTCCTCATCCGCCATGTATATAAAGTATATATAAAGTTAGCTGTTATATTTTTTTGCATTGTTCTTTACAATTCAACATTGATTAAATTCAATTATTTTGTTCTATTTTTTTTTTCTTTCATGTCTTCACAGCAGAATGATTTCATTACTCTAGCTGGAAGCCTGTTTGTGTATGTTTGTCGCTGTTTGCAGGCGGCTGAGAAGAGGGAAAAACATATGCCCTTAAGTGCCGGACACGGCCGAGTGTTTCTGACAGCGCTGCTGAGAGTCATTAAGCTCTTGAGGAAGCTCTGCCCTGCTCATGTACATACATGTTTGGAACCGCGAGCATCAGTGGTGCGCACAGGCCCTTAGAATCAAAGGTGAGATGGGGGCGGATTACTGGAAAATGCATTCAGGTTGGTGATTCTTTACAGTAGGCCTCTCAGAAACGTGGACAGTAAATAGCTGGAGAGATGTTAAATGTTAAATTCACATTTTAAAATGAAGAAAAATTTCTTGCTCGTCTCATTAGTGCTGTTATATTGTTGCTACCCAGGGTCTTGCACTTTCTAAAATACTGTAGTATAAATTACCCTATTACACCACACTGTAAAATTAAGACAGCCAACTTTTTTTTTTAGTTTACAGTAAAGAACTGTTTTTGTTAATTTACGGCCACTTGCCGTAATTTACAGCAACTTGATGATATTTCAATTAAACTGTGAAATACACTTTACACTGTTTTTTTTTTTCAGGGCAGACTAGATTCTTGCTTGGCACTTTGTCTATGTTCAGGTGATGTTTTGTTTTTTCTTACACTCCCTTATGCCCCTCCCATTAAATGGAGAAGGGTTTCCCTTATCTATGACATCATTATTTCACGTTTCATGATTATGGTGTTTCAAGTCAACCATTAATAGTTAGCAAGGGCAGAGTGAAGGTAAAGTGATTGAAAGAGCCCACCATGTTGAACGCCAGAGACCCGCTTTCTAAAGTTTTTCTAGCAGAACCAAATATTATTTTTTACATTGCCGTCCCCCTGATAATTCCTTCTCGGCCTGATTGAGTAAAAAAAAGCAATTGAAAACTGCGAGTCAAATGTCAATATTTTTTTTAACTCATAGTCGTATAGTTTACATATACTCTTTTTGCTAAGCCTTGCTGTGATGCTGTGTAATTAACAGCAACTTGCTGTCATTTCAATTAAACTGTATATTTCACAGATTTTTTCAGGACAGACTAGATTCTTGCTTGGCACTTCTCGCCAAGTGTATGGTAGTTCAGGTGATGTTTTTTTTTTTTTTTTTACACTCCCCTATGCCCCTCCCATAAAATGGAGAAGGGTTTCCCTTATCTGTGACATCATTCTTTCACGTTTCATGAATATGGTGTTTCAAGTGAACCATTAGCAAGGGTGAAGGGGGTGAAAGTAAAGTGAGTGAAAGAGCCCACCACGTTGAGAGACCCTCCTTCTAAAGTTTTTCTAGCAGGACCAAACATAATTTCTTACATCGCCGTCCCCCTGATAATTCCTTCTCGGCCTGTTTGAGAAAAGTGCAATATAAAACTGCGAGTCAAATGTTGAAACGGGGGCTTGCAATAAGCGTTCATTTAGTGTAGGCTCGTCTCTCAGCTCGTCAGTGTATGTGAGCTGACACCCGGGGCGGCCAGTCCGCTCCCTCAGCTTAATCTCTGTAATGGCCCTCGGACGGCGAAGCGGGTGGGGGAAATTTAGGGAGATGACAGGAGAACAGAAAGACTTGAAAAGGAGACACGCACCAGTTCAACCCCATTTCCCCTCCCCTGTCAGAGCCATTAGGCCCAAGAACACACGCAATCACCGCCGGAACCATCTCTTTGAATTACTAATGCCCACATTGATTCTAATAAGGCAGATAGGGGCGCGTTTCATTAATAAACATATTGTACAGTAACTTATTTACATGCAACCCTACAGACAATACGCCCACACGCCAACTTACCCAGTCTGGTCTCCTGAAGGCAGTCTGGATGCTAGTGAGGAGCAAGGGGAGACGGTAAATGTCATTAATTAATGCCAGAAACGATGTAATTGGCCATCCATAATCTTCCGCGCAGACAGATCTCCGACAGGCAGGTCAGCGCCGCCACGGCAGATAAAAACATCACGTCTAATCGTAAATCTGATAGACAATTATGTGGGGATGCTCATTGTTTTTTAGGCCAGGAGCATAAACTCATCACACTTTAAGTTTGCTTAATTTAAACCTCCAAGAGTCATTATTGGTAATTGCGTGGCGTTGAGCTTGACGCGTATCGGCTTGGAGGGTTCCTGGTGTACACCTTAGTAGTAAGCAAACTGATTTGCACATTTGAAAGAGAAGAGTCCACCACGGACTCCAGCTCGAGCGAGTGCGCAAGCGCGTTCCTCCCGGGCTGGCAGGCGCGCGCGCGCGGGCATGAGGCGGAGGCGCTCCGCGTTTCTGGGCGTCGGAGACGGAATGAAAGGGAAGATTAATGGCGTTTAGCGGAGCAGCGAGAGTCGCGCGCTCCTAATTAAAATCGGACGAACATGCGCGCGGCCAAGGATCAGTGGCTTTTAATGAGGAGCTTGTAGGCTGATTTGGGCATAATTTTCTGCTTAATAAGGCTGGTTTAAAAAGTCATTTTAGAGGGATGGCACTCTTTTGAACCTGCTCATTATCAATGAGAGCACCTCACTTAAGTACTTCAGCACGCCTGGCTTTAATTAATATAGAGCTGCCACGTGTCTGTGATGGAGAGAGAAAGAGAGAAAGGGAGGGTGAAAAATAGATGAAGAACTTTCAAGGGCAATGGTTTCATTAAGCAGCTTCATTACAGACTGAATAACTCTTTGTGTCGTGTGAATGCCTCGGCCCCGCTGCAGACTGAAGTGATGTGCTGTTACCCGACAGTGCTTGACACCAGAGCAGAGCTTTGTTGAGTTAGTCGCGCTAACAAGACCTAATGACCCACCCCGACCCATTTAATGTCCCATAGTTTACAATCCACCACAGTTACCTACATCACCGGCCGAGTAGACAACAAGAACCAGAAAGCCATTTAGCGCGCCTCGGGCCGGCCTCGGATGAGCTGGATTGGAAAAGGCGGTTTGGCCTGAAGGGCTGAGAGCAAGCAGCGAGGCTTTATCCGGACTAGTCGCAGTCGATTTCTTCCACAGTGAATTGGGCTAAAGACTCTTAAAGCCTCCTCATCCTACTGTACTAATCTGCTTATGGCTCATTTTACATTTCAGGATCCTTATCAAGGGAAAGTGCTTCACTTCAGGGACTCCCACTTAGAGCCGCCGTTCCCCACTGCAGGTCTGGCTAATTATGAAGACGTTGGCATGTATTTAGCTTAACAAATGCCATAGACCCAAAAGACATTATGCACAAAATAATAGTTTTAGACAGAAAAAATCAATATATCAATATATATCTTTCTGTATATCTGTCTGTCTGTCAATCCATCCATTCTTCTGTCTGTCTTTATTGTGTGTGTGCGCGTGTGTGAGTGCGTGGGGGTATGTGTGTGTGTGCTTTTTATAAAAAAAGGTTTCATATACATTTAATTGTATGGGAAATACAGGGTGATTGTGTATTTCAGATTGTATACTCTACAATTTTTAGTGTGTGTGTGTGTGTGTGTGTGTGTGTGTGTGTGTGTGTGTGTGTGTGTGTGCGTGTATTATTGTGTATGTATATATAAATTGATATAATATTATTGTATACACTGTTATAATGATCACAAGTACTTTACTGTATACATATACACACACAGTATACAGTTGTGCTCATAAGTGTATACACCCTGGCAGAATTTATGATTTCTTGGCCATTTTTCGAAGATTATGAATGAGGTCACAACAACTTGTTTTTCCACTCATGGTTAGTGGTTGGGTGAAGCCATTTATTGTCAAAAAATGGTGTTTAAGTCCGGAAAAATATGTGCTTCAGGTTAATCTGGCCGTGTGTGTGAGCGTGTGTGGTGTGTGTGCCCGAGTGAAGTGGACGCTGGTGCAGATTGGCTGCCGCTATTTCACTGGGCAATTGGTGTGTATGTGTGTTTCTGTTAGGCGACCTTGAGTATCTAGAAAGGCGCCAATAAATAAAAAATCGAATCGATTATTATTATTATTAACTGTTTTTTAAATCACAATGACAATAGAAACTTCCCAAAAATGTTTGTGTTCTCATTCATATTCTTTGAAATATGATCAAGATATTGTAAGTTCTGCCAAGGTATGTAAACTAATGAGCACAATTGTATACTGTGCGTATGTGTGTGTGTGTGTGTGTCTATATATATATATATATATATATATATATATATATATATATATATATATATATATATATATATATATATATACACACACACAGTTATAATACATGTTTAATTTGATTAATTACATTCCCAAAATATGTCCACCCCTGATTGGTAAGTATATAAAATGCACCCTTGATTTCTCAATCAAAGAGACAAAAGGACACACAGAACCCAAAAAAATAAAATTTAAATCCGGACCCCGATTAATCTTCTCAGCGGGATTCGCTGTCGTGATTCGGGCCTTTCAGACTTGTTGATGTCATTCACACTCAAAGCCCAATCAGTATCAGGTATATCAGCCACTCTTTGATGGATTAGAGGAATAAATGGGGTTTTACAGTGTTTTGTCTGAGGGATAATGCTTCTGAAATATTGTAATAATGAAAATGGATTTGAATTATGTAATTTCTTTTAGTCTTAGGTTTCTCCAGGATATGAGGGGGTTTTTAACATGCTTTGACATTACAGGGATCCAATTGTTTTCCAGTTCTTCTGCCCCAGAGGTGGAAGCTTTAGAGTTGGCGAGCAAAATCTTCCCTAAAGCCTCCTCAGCTATTACTAATATTAAGATAAGCTCTTTCGTGTCCAACTTATTTGCTCGTGCAATAGCGGGGAAAGATGATAATGTGTGGTTTATTCCTTTAAATCTTATTGTTTTCTGTTTGTTTTGATCGTTCATGAACAAGCGCACAAATGCATACTAAGGATTTCAGCATATCTACTGGTTTGGTATATAAAAGTTTCTCTGTTGTGTAAATATCTCTGTTTCTGTGCAATATCTGTACAAAGTGCAATTTTAGTATATATGTGTGTATATATTTTTGATACATTTTCTTTTGTCTTTCTTTAGGCTGTATCTAAATTGTAAATACTGTTGATTCTTTTTGTTCTTTTACTGTAAAGTTGTACTTGATGATGTAACAAAAAATGTCCCTATTACGGGGATGCATAAATGACTTCCTTATCTTCCCTTATCTTATTTATGTACAGTATTTTTTAACTCGTGAACCAACCCACTTAATGCTCAAACAAATGTTTTTATTCAAACATTTTTGCTGTATTTCATTAGGTGGATAGATGGCAGGAAGACAGACAGACATACAGACGACAGATAGACGGATGGATAGATAGATAGATCTGAAATATTAACAGCTTCCGCATCTAAAAATACACAAACAACACAACTGATCAGATTCCAAAAACAATTTAACAAATTACAAAGGCACAAATAATAATAAAAACTATAAATATTATTTAATCTGTATAATGTGCACGATATTATAGTTTTAATCCCACTGATGACCAAAGTCGTGAGATTGCATAGTTCAGCTTTGATGATCACGCGTTGTTCATGAATTGCAATAATACGAATTATATCTGTGGTAAAAATAAAATACACACCAAACATTTTTCTCTTAAATTAAAATCTAAAAGAAACACTAAAATACGTACCATCAATGAACACAATTCATAGTGTTTACATTAATCGTTCGGCCAAACAAGTACAAAGCAAAGCGATTTACCACTGAGGAAAAGGTGATTGATATGGATTAATACCAAAAGCCAGATTATGGATTATCATACCTAGACTACATTGAATGGAATTACGGAAAAGCAGAAAGATGTTGTCATCAGCAGAGGCTTCCTCTGGTTGTTGCCTTTCATACAGGTTTTTTTTTTTGTTATTACTCATGTCTGCCATCTGCATTCTGACAATGCAAGGGTATCATGGCAAGGTGTGTGTGTGTGTGTGTGTGTGTGTGTGTGTGTGTGTGTGTGTGTGTGTTGTGGCCAATCCTGTTCTTCTCTGCTGTTCACGTTGATTTGACACTGCCCCATCTATCATGCTGAGTGGGGCTGATCCATGAGAGGGCGAGGGAGGCGGATCCGAGGCAATATTCTCCCTCTTAATTACTCGGAAAAGATAATGGCCAGATTGACTTTGAGGAAGAACAAGACAGATGACAGTAGAAATAAAATGTGCGTTATTTCAGTGATATTGTGATGTGTCTTGGGTGTTAATAGTTTCAGAAAAAAAGCTTGCTGGTGTTTGGTTGAAAGAGTAAGAAACTGATAGAGGCAAAGTGTGTAAGAGTGTGTATGTAAATGTGAGAGGTAGAGACAGAGAAAGAGATACAGAGAGAAAAAAAGTGTGTGTGTGTGTGTGTGCGTGTGTGTGTGTGTGTGTGTGTGTGTGTAAATACACATTCGAGGAGGTCTTTTCATTACTGCCACTTCTCTGCACTTCCTCAGATAATCCCCACATCCTGCTGAGTCTGTACAGGAGAACTGGCAGAAACACACACTCAATAATGCACGATCTGTAAACAGACCACATCTCATTTACGTAGATAAATTTTAAGGAAAAAACTGTATTGATTGTTTGGTTTCTGACGCGTTATTGTAGTCTATCTCAGCATCACTGGTCCGGAGGCAGGATACACATGGATTGGTGTCCAACCATTCGCAGAGCGGGACACACAAACACATTCACTCATACCCATAGGGTCAATTTTCCAATACTAATTCGCCTGAAACGTATTTATGACTATTTTGAAGTAAGTGGGATCGCGCCACTTCCGGGTTTGTGCTGTTTGTTTGTTTACGTGCCCAGCTGTTTCTCGTTTTTCCTCTCAATGTTTCCCGATTCACGTTAATTTTCTCGTTTGCCTTGTCCAGTTGTTTGTCATTGTCACGTCATTATGTTTTGTATTTATGCCCCATCTTGTTCACCATGTCTTTGTCGGATTGTCTGATGTGTTGGTTTGTCGTCTCTGTATGAAAGTCTAGTCTTGCCTTGTTTCATGTTTGGACCTTTTCTGTGTATGACCATTGCCTGCTTTTCTGACCACGACCTTTGGAATAAACTCTTAAAATAAGGATTTAACTCCTTGCCTCCCAATCTCTTCCATGCTGTGCACGCGGACCCATACCTTCCGCCTCGAGGCGAATCGTGACACTAACCATTGCCCCACTGTGCCAACTTAATGTGGAGAATTCAGGGTTTATTTTAATTGTTTGGTTTTTTAACCTACTAATAATACCTACAGTCGTTAATGTCCAGTCCTAAAAAAAACTAGCAATTGACAATTGGCAATTGACCTCCTACTCAATAAAGAGCAAGCGTTGGAGGCAAAACAATCAGGCTTCAAAATCGGGTGTTCCACTGAAACAGTCCTACTCTCTGTGACTAAAATTCTCTGATTGGCTAAAACAATAGTCGTCTATGAGTAAAGTTTGTCTACATGGCAACTAGGGGCCGTATAAAAATTGTGCTTTTGATCATAGCCCATGCGCTTTCAGAAAATTGTAACTTGAGCTTGAATAGTCTGAACACCCATGAACAATGGATTTTTCTATTGTAAAGACTCTTTTTTGCAAATTCTGCGTAGCGCCGTTGGTCTGTGACTAAGAAAAGCGCTTTATAATTAAACTTGGACTTGAACTTAACACACACAGTGAAGGGACACACACAAACTCGGAGCAATGGGCAGCCTTAAGCCATGGTGTTGAGTGGCAAGTAAGGGTTTCTGTCTTTCTCAAAGACACTCGGTTGCAGAACCAGCCAGAGTGGGAACCTGCAACCTCTTGAATCCAAGTCCAAGTATCTACCACTGGAGGAATGATTATCTACATCTCATTTTATCTTACAGCCATTTCTAAATGGATGAAAAATACCACCTCAAACTCTGTATGATTCCATATGCTCCATACTTAAAGAACAACACCATTGTTCAGTTTGACTCAACCACATTATCACTAGGAGCACTTGAGACTCCTTGGAACATTGGGGTTGTGTTTGATGATCAACCTTATTGGGCTCTGAGAAGCGAGCAAGGATTTGTGTTTGTAGAACTGACACTAGGTGAATGTCCACTGATGCTGTTTCCCTTCTGCACTTTCTAAAGCTCAATGAGAAGTCATTGCAAAAACATAGCTGATCCAGCTGGTCACGTTTCTGTAGCTTTACACCGACAAAATGGCCAATATTCCTAGTCATTCCCCATCACTTATTTCATTCACAGTTTTTTCCATTCACAAATTATACTACGACAAGCCTTGGTAGGACTTGCCTCTGCAGGAACAAGTGGGGGACAACCCCACCATAAGGAGCCCACACTATAGACAATGAGAGGCGGTGGTGTGGAACACATGAAGAACCATCATGCGGTGAGAGGGACAAACACACCTGAGGGACAAAGTCCCCCGGTGAAACAAAAGAATCATCATAAGAGAATTTGAAGTGACAGCCTGATGGAGTTCCTGGTCTAACCACATCACTTAACTGCCATTCCAGCTATCAGCATCACATCTTCTTCCCCAAATACAGAGACTGAACTTAATGATATCAAATGGGTTGTAAACTTTTCAGTTAGAGAGTCAGAAAGTGGGGCTTAATGCAAGGCTAGGCTAAGATAAAGTCCCAAAAGAGGAATAGGAACAAAGGAGGGTTTGTTCCTCTCACCAGAACACAGGCCGTGAAGTGTCTCCCACGTATATAGGAATATCTGGACGAATACAGCACAACTAGGTTGATTGACTTGCCGTCTGATTGACTTGCCATATATTAGATAAAGTGCAATGTCGAAATAGCCAGTTTACTTCTTATCTCTTTAATAGAAGACAAAATTGACCCACTGGAGCAACTCACTGGGTTTTCACAGTGACGCCAAAAACTTTGCACTCCAGGCCATATTCCTAGTCTCTACTTCATCTTGACGTAGATTGACAAACCCTGTAGTGTTTGATGCGCCTGCCAGACTTGGAGGTTCCAGAGATATGTACATGTATGCTAGATGCAGCTGTGAGAGAAGAGGTTTGATAGATTTAGATTTTTTTGTCTTGTTGGGATGTGAGGCTGGGATATGAGGTCAGACATTTTTGTGCAATTTGGTGCAAATGAGGGGAACTCAATGCTCATCTTCATGACTGCTCTCAGCCTTCTGAATCACTGGTAGCTCCACACGTTGTTGTGATACATGCAATGTGAGTGGACTTATGCCACTGTCATACCCGTTTGCAGAAAGCTTTGGCCAACGTTTCTGGAAGGGGAAATGGTTCCCTGTTAATACTGTTGAATGTAATTTTTTCCTACACGTGATTTTTACATTTATTTTACCAAATGTTAAAACATTTTGGGCCCGGGCTGGGTGGGAGTAATTTTTTGGATTTATTTTATTTTAATAATTTTAAATAATTTACTTTATTTAGTTGTTAGTTTTATTTTTTTATATTTATTTATTTTTAATTTATATTACTTTTAATTATAACGTATAATAGTATCTTTGTGTATTTAAAAATGCATTCAAAAAAAAAAAAAAACAGTTAAACCAAAAGATTAATATAAGTGATTTAACATTTTTAATACGGTACAGTACTTACTTTGTGGTATTAAAATTGTCTTTATACACTATATATATATATATATAGACTTATAATTAGATTATATTTTTATACTTTGAACAAGAAAGTTCTACAGCTTAGAAACGAAAATGGCCGACTGACTTTCGACTGACAGAGGACACGCCCAGTTTTGCCATTACTACAACAGTGTGTGAGAGATGCGGTGACGTGCGCACACAACTGAAAAGATGCTTCCGATTTAGAACGAAAATGCAACAAAAACTAAACGAAAATGTGAATTTCAATGAATTACTTTTCGTTTGATATTTTTGTCACTAATCTGCTACCATTCTTCGGGACCATTTCCTCCACGCACTGGTACCGGTCCACGACCTGGGGGTTGGGGACCATGGGTTTAGTGGACAGTTGTTAAGCTTACACCCCCGAACATTAACCATCACCAGATTTATTAAAGCGCTTCATGACTTTTCTGGAACAATGGCAGACATTCCCCTCTATTCTGTCAACCAATCACGGCTGCCCTGAGTATTGCGCTGATCCGTATCTGAGTCTTACAGCGGATACATTTGCACTCTTCCGCCCTGCCTGCTCTCTCTCCTCCTCAACATCGGATTTTGCATCATGTTCTTGGCTCTCTTTTCATTTTAATCATGACAATGGGATCAGATAATCCGGGCCATAGAGCGGGTTTTGATTGTTCTGATTGAGTCTCTTTTGTTGGGCAGATATGTAATATGGAGCTGTAAGAGGATTTAACACAGTAGATTGTCTGATTTAATCATGTTTTCAGAGGTAAAACAGCACTTACATGTTTGGAGGGGGTTCAAATTGAACATAACTTGGCGCTGAATGAAAAATGCTTTTGTTTAATACTCCGCTGTCATGGCCGCAGATGTGATGGCTCACAGTGTGTGTGTGTTGCAAAGACACGTTTTTAATATTTCTAATATTTTACTTTTCTAGTTTTTCTGAATTGTTTTCTTTTTTTAAGGCAGTCAACAATTGTATTTAAGTAAAGCAATATGTCTACATTCAACCATTATTTTTTATTCTTGATTTGGTTTGACACAGGTTTTATTTACAGCTATAAAATATTATTCATCTTCCAATGGCACTGGAGAAATAATAAGTACATATTTTGAAATAAAATGTGCAATCAGAAGGACACGAAATGAAAATTAATCTTAACAATGGATAAAAATGCACAATGCAAAACCGAAAATGTTCGTTTCTGAACAATTTGAATTTTCTTTTTCTAAAGTAAAATTTGCTGAAGTACCTTTAAAAAAAGATTTAAATTCTGATCATGTGCTTTTCAACAAGTCAATTCAAAATTATTTCTACCTAAAATGAAAGGTTTTGGTTTATTTCTTTAAGAGAGAGAGAGTGTCACATTCTAGGTTTTTAGAGAAAGAAAGACAAGTACATAATCATAGACAGACATGGAGTGTGAGGGGATTAAAGGGGGAGAGACACACACCCCCGTGTTTAATCCCCCCAGTTACAGTACAGGAGAGAAAGACTCTCTTCCCTTCTGTCTCTCACTCACACACACACACACACACACACGTACGCATAGTTTCCGGCATATCTGACTGTCTTTCTTCCCAAACTGCTATCCCGCTTGAGTCTGGTTTTGCAGCAACATTTTCATTTTTGTCTGTTTGTGTGTTAGTGTGTGTGCGTGTGTGTTTGTGTTCTCGCTCTGTCGCCGTCTTCCATCCGAAGTGACCATCTGACAGAGCCAGAGCCGCTGATTTGTGGAGCTAATGTCTGAGAAAGAACAGCTTGATTAGTTGTGTAAAACCGATATGACTTGATGTTTGTTGGTGTGTGTTAGCGTGCTGGTGTGTGTCTGTGCACACACTCCTTATTTACATTAGTGCTGAAGGGGTTTCTGTGTTTTCTGCACTAATGCTCTGCTGTAATCCAGCTGAGAACTGAGTCTGTCTCTGACTGAGCACGGCCAATTCCACCCCCCCCCACACACACACACATTTGCATTTATATCTTAGTGGGGCCTCACCATTGACTTACATGCAGAATAATACATTCTCACAAAATAATTAATACACCAAAAGTATCAAAATATTCCCCCTCCTCACACCCTTTACTATAACCTTAACAAAAGCTCAGTTATAACCTCTGTCTTAAAATTACATTTTGACCACAAAGTTGTGGGACCCTTGTCAAAGACCCCGTAAGTACACAGCGGGGCCCCACTTTGTGCTGAAAACTAGCATTCTGGGCCCAATTTTGTGCTAAATGCAGGAACGCACACACACACACACACACACACACACACACACACACACACACACACACACACACCTAAATACACACATACACATGAGCACACAATCAACATTGACACTTTTATTCCCCATTTGTCATGAGAAGTAGCATCTAGTCACACAAACTGTTGATATGTAAAACTTGGAAAAATAGGAAATATGAATTTATGAAATATGAAAATGTAAAATACCAGTGTTTTTACATCGACAATTAGTGTGCTTGAATTAGTAATACATGTTTTGTACTGGAGGACAAACATTTATTTGGTCATAATGTGAGTAATAATTCTACACACAAAAACATGTTTCTACATACAGTGCGATCAATAAGTCTTTATTCCCACTGCAATTTGGCAAGTTCTCCTAGTTAGAGTTCAAGGAACGGTCAGGAATTTTCAGCAAGTACTGTATTTCCACTGAAGAAAAATTTGGAAACCACATTTTATGACTCTTCAAATGTTGCAACGACTGTTTTAAGGGGTTTGAGTCTGCATCGAATAGTCTTTTATTTTGCAAGGGGATGACAAATGGACATTTTCATTATAAAGTTCATTATACGGTAACCAACTGCAATTCTGATTGACTACCAAACTTGACTACTGTAACAAGTTGTTATTGGTTTTTGCACGCACAGTACTGTATGATATACGGCTGTGAACTTTTTTTACAGATTACTATCTGTCTATACTCTAAAAGAACAGTAAAAAATACAGTAAAAACTAGAAAATTCGGGCAAACAAAAACCATTGGATGGTTTTAAATGGTATGTTTGTAAGTTGACTTTGCAATGGTACATTCTGATACCTTTATTTATTGAATAAGAACAATTTAAAGACAAAATTATAAATTTTGTACTGTACATTTTACTTCAGTATACAATAAATTCATTGAAATTTAACAGTTAAATTTACAGTTTTGCTTTTTAAAGATAAACACTAAACAATGTAAATTCTATGACTTTTGCACGTTTTGTAAAACACAGTTGAATTTTCGATATGGTTTGTCATATTGACATTTCTCACTCAGTTTACTTTACTGTAGCATTTATTGTATATTACTGTTAATTGTGTTAATATACATTAATAGTGATTTGTTTTACTTTTCTCTGCTTCGGTATTTTGTTTGTATTTAGCTATTTATACTATTAGTTTGTCCACCTGTATCGTTGTTTAAAGTCTTTTGGTGCAGGTTCTCTTTAATGTTCTAGCTTTTCCGAGTTTCCTTTTTTGTTTTACCTCTCATGGCATTTTTGTTTCATAGTTTTTTTTTTGTGTGAGCTTTCTAATTTTAAACTTGCTTATTTTTTTTAAATTTGTTTAATAACCTACATAAAAACGTCTTTCGCAATTGTGTCCGGACACAATGACACTTCAGTGTTGGGATTCGAACCTGTGACTGTTTGGTCGCAATTTCTTAAATACGTGACCACAACTGGCCTTGATTTGCAGCATTTGGTTATTTCAAAATGCTTTTTGCATTTTGTCCAGACAGGAAAGCGCACATCCATCTGCCCAAGAAAAGTCCCTCTCTGGGTCATGTGTGTGTCTCGGCCCCTCCCCGGCATGGTATCATAGCTGCTGAGTTGTGTGTTCATATTTAATGTGTGTTTGTGAGTGATTATGACTGATATCAGGTCACCAAGGCTCAGATTAACACCAATAACTGTAATGGTGACCAGCTGTTTAGTATTTTACCGGTCTCGCTCTCAAACTCACACACACACACACACACACACACACACACACACATTTTAAAGCACTACTCTGTCCAAGAGATTGCAGATTAGAAGGGGGTGAAGCGGTGGAGAGATGTGGTCAACCAAACGATGATCCATATTAAATCTTTCTAAAATGAATATTGCAAAGATTTTGTCAGGGATCATGAGCAATGGTGAAATTAATCACAACCTGCTGGTAGTAAATTGTGTACACACAAGTTGTGTGTGTGTGTGTGTGTGTGAGAGAGTGAGTGAGTGAGTGAGTGAGTGAATGAGTGAGTGAGTAAGTGAGTAAAAAGAGTGTAATGGAGGAAGGGAGTGAGGATAGCAGAATATAGTGAAGAATGAAAGAATGAGTCAGCCAGTAGTGACTGAGTTAATAAGGAAGTGAATAGAATAATGAGGGAGAGAGTGAGTAAATAGGAAAGGAAAAGGTAGTGAGAAGGGAAAGAGTGTGTGTGAGTGAGTGAGTGAATGAGTTAGTGGGCGAGTGAGTGAGTGAGTGTGCGGGTGAGTGACTGATTGAGTGACTGGGTGAATGGGTATATAAAGAGAATAATGGAGTGAAGGGAGTGAGAATAGGGAGAATGCAAAGAATAAAATAGTGAGTTGAAGTGTTTGTTAAATGTAAAATTGTATTTTTAAGAAACAAATATCATAATTTCACCAGAAATTATAAGTGAGTAAATAAAAGCAGTGGTGGAATGAGCGAGAAAGGAAAAGGCAGTGATAAAGGAAATAGAGTGAGTGAGTGAATGAGTGAGTGGGAGGGTGAGTGAGTGAATGAGTGAGTGAGTGAGTGAGTAAGTGAGAGACAGTGAAAGCGGGGGAGAACATGCTTGTGAATTGTGATTAGTGGTAAATAGGGAAGTCATAAGGAAGTGAATAGAATAATGAGTGAGAGAGTGAGTAAATAAAGGTAGTGATGGAATGAGTGAGAAAGGACAAGGCAGTGAGAAAGGCAAGAGTGTGAGTTAGTTAGTGAGTGAGTGAGTAAATGAGTGAGTAGGTGAGTGAGTGAATGAGTGAGTGAATAAGTGAGTGAGCGGGAGAGTGAGTAAGTGAGTGGGAGGGTGAGTGTTTGTAAAAAGTAACAAGTTACAGTACAATATTACTGTCTCAGAATTGTAACAGTATTACTTTTAAATTACTTTCACCAAAATAACTACAGAAGTAGAAATTAACATGCTAAAATAACGAAATGTACCTTTTTCTTGTATTCTATTTTACATTCAGAACAAGGCGATGTTATGTAGACTAATAACAATATACGTAATTTGTAATTGTATTTGGCTCTTTTCTAATAAATAAATTAATTAATAATATGAAATGATGTTCTAAGTATGAACTCTTCTGTTCTTCAACTACTCTTCTGTAGCTTCAACAATATATCTAATAATAAATATAATATCCCTATTATTGAGCAATGTCAGTGGGCAGTTGTTATATAAAATAGCAAAAAGAAACATAGAATTAGGGAATCAATTAGAATCGATACTTCAATACCCGCTGGTCGATATTTTAAAATCGATACTTCGATACCCGCCGGTCCATACTTCGGAGTCAATAATTTCGTAAGTATCGATCGATACCAACTCTAAAAAAAAAACAATCTGCAATTTATTTTCACTTTGGAGAGTTTTGGATGTGTGAAAATCAGCCGAAGCCTATTTCAAATGGTCTATCGTGTCACATGATTATGGCAGCCAATCAGATGAGCAGACTGAGTCAGTATTATACTTTAGAGTGGTATAGGTTTATACTTAAACATAAAAGTGAGAACATGCTGCTTTTCCTGAAAAGAAATCTAAAACGTTACTGGTGTCGTTAATGATATTTTACTGCTAAATATTTACTGTTTTGTTATGTTTTACTACAATTGTCGTGCGTGTTTTAGAGCACTACAATCTTTCAATTCAAGACTTTTATTTTGTCTTAGAATTTCAAGTTTTTTTTTCATATTTGTATTTAATTTATCTTATTATGATGTTTTTATTGGCAATAAAGAAAGTATTTGTTATACTTCATCACATTTCATTCATATTGCTGCTGTTCCTATAAGGATATTAATAACCAATAACCTATTTTTTTTATTTTAGGTGCCAAAAGTATTGATATCGTCGAAACTAATAATAATAATAATAATAATAATAATAATAATAATAATAATAATAATAATAATGCATTCAATTTTTTATTTATTGGCGCCTTTCAAGGCACTCAAGGTCGCCTTACAGAAACACAACAACAGTCACACACATATCAATTGCCCAGTGAAATAGCGGCAGCCAATCAGCGGCAGCCAATCAGCGCCAGCGTCCACTTCACTCGGGCACACACACCACAAACACGCACACAAATTCACACAGACAGATTAACCTGAAACGCATGTTTTTCTCACTTTGATACTGGACCTATAGTAACTCCAGAGGCGTCGTTAAGGGGGGGAAGGTTGGGACAATTCTGGGGGCTCGGGGTCTTTTTGGGGCCCCCAGTGACCAGGTATAAAGACCATCACAAAATATTTTCATGGGGCCCCGAAACTGTTAGCGATGCCTCTGAGTTACTCTGTATTGATTTCAGAATTGTGGTATTTCCCATCCCTTCATATAATCAACATCTGTTTACCTTATTGCGTGAGTGTGTGTGTGTGTGTGTGTGCTTGTGCGCAGGTCATCACATTTGAGTATGAGACTCCTACTGATTGTCCTACTTGTGCTCACCTTCATCTGTGTCTGAACGTTTCTTAAACACACATGATGGATCACTCGCCTCTGAGAAAATCTCTCTTCTCCTCCCCCGACACTCCTCCTCCATCTCTCTCTCTCTCTCTCTCTCTCTCTCTCTCTTCCTTGGCTGTTGATGCGTTCTCAGAACAGTTGGCTGAAGAGCAGATGGTGACCGTATTCAGTTCTCCAGACTTGCTTTAAACGTTTGTTATCGCCATTAAATGCAGCCAATCTTCTTTCACCAGTGCCACACACACACACACACACACACACACACACAGTATAATTTTGTAGCATTCATAATTATAATTGTATCACTTTTCATTACAACATGTAAATTGTGCACAGTTTGTTTTTGTCTTATTACAGAAAAAGTAACAAATTTACCAATGTGTACAAATGTACAAATTTGTTTTGGGCACTGCACTTGTTTCGTGATGATACAGTTGATGCTTTATTAATTATTAAAAAGTAAAGTTTAATTTTGCAGTGCCCTCGTTTTGAATAAAAGCAGAGATGTAATAATGACAGCATTCAGGACATAAAGTTCAATTATACTACACACTCGTTGTGTGTAGTATTATCTTACAATTATACTACGTACACACACAACTTTACAGAAGGTTTGTTTACAAAATCTAAATTTTTTTTACAAATCTAATTGAATGTCTTTCATGTCTACTTAAAATTGTATTATTAAATTGTATAGCTGACTGTTGCATTGTAAAATGTGTGTGTGTGTGTGTGTGTGTGTGTGTGTGTGTGTGTGTGACAAGCTCAATATTAATTGCCATAGATTGGATTAGGATCCTGATAAATGTGACGAGGACGGCACTAATTGAAGTAATTTCTAGAGAGAGAATATTAGAAGCGAACATGCTGAAGCAATAGAAAACAACAATAATACAATAAAAGTGAGGAAAAAAGTGATTACAACAATTACTGAAAAAAATTTTTCAAATAAAGTGAGATTTTTGTGATCTCTCTCTTCTTCGCTTTCTCTTCCTTTTCTGCTGTAATCAGAATTACAGAGAATGATAAACCCTGTTATCGGTGAATAAGCTCTAATCTCCTGCATGAGGCAAAGAACACTAATCCACATCTGTCCATACAAAATGTTTACCACTTATATTTCATGCCATTCTGCATCGCCTTTGTGTGAGAGAAGTGAGGCAGAGATGCAAGCAATGTTGGGCAACACTTTTTCTGTGTGTGTGTGTGTGTGTGTGTGTGTGTGTGTGTGTGTGTGTGTGTTTGTGTGTGTGCGTGTGCATGTGCATGTATCTCTGAAATGAATCAATAGTGAGTACAACATTGTTACAACATGTTAACTTTATGGGGACCAAAAACAATATGGGGACATAAAATGATAACCCCGTAAAAATGCGAGAGCCATGTTAGTATATGACGATCTTTAGTGAGTGTGTGTGTGAGAGAGAGAGTCTGTGTGAGTGATTTATTGAATAGTGGGGACAACGTTGTTACACAGTAACTTTATGGGGACTAAAAACAATATGGGGACAGAATATGATGACCCCATAAATATTCTGGAGCCGTGCTATTATATGCCGATCTTTGGTGTGTGTGTGTGTGGGTGTGCGTGTGTGAGAGAGTTACTGTGCGTATTTCTGAATTTAATGAATAGTGTCGACAACGTTGTTACACAGTAACTTTATGGGGACCAAAACAATGTTGGGACTTAATATGACGTCCCCGTAAAGAAAGCTGAATGCGTCCTAATATATGCAGATTTTTGGCTTGTGTGAGTGATTGTGTGTATTTTTGAATTTAATCAATATTGGCGACAACATTGCTACCCAGTAACTTTACAGGGCCAAAAACAATATGGAGACATAATATGTCGTCCCCATAAAGAATTCTGGAGCAGTGCTAATATATGCTGATCTTTAGTGTGTGTGTGTGTGTACGCGCACATGTGTGAGCGAGTTACTGTGCGTATTTCTGAATTTAATCAGTAGTGGGGACCACATAGTTATAAAAATAACTTTATGGGGACCAAAAACAATATGAGGACATAAGATGACGCACCAATTAAGTATTCTAGAGCCATGCTAATATATGTCGATCTTTCGTGTGTGTGTGTGTGTGTGTGTGTGTGTGTGCGTGTGTGTGAGGGAGTGAGTGTGTAGGCTTTGGTAGTCCAATCTCAGGCACAGAGATGCATTTCTCACGGAGGTCAGAGCTTAAAGGCACTCACATGTCTTTGAGTAGGAGTCGATGATCGGATATAATAAAGGCTAAAGATGCTAAACAAAGCACGTATGGAGTATTGTAGTCCACTGGCTGGTGTCCAGATAGCACGGTGTTTTAGTCGCGGCAGTATGTGCCCAAACCGGTCATGTTTCTGCAGAAATTATGTCTATATTTAGTTTTTCTCTGCTCTTTATGTGACACCTAGTTCTCCAAGGCGCTGGACCAGATCAGTGCTAGTCTGGTTTTTATATGATTCATCTGTGCAACAGGAGACCATCTGGTAAAGGCAGATTAAGAGGAGCGTGTGTGTGCGGCTTCGGCGGCATTAAGAGGGATCTATCGATCTTAATATATAAAATACAGACATTAAATACCAGCTCAACTGATCATCTTTCCTCTCTTATTTAACTTCTGTGATGTGTAGTGCACTTATAGTGTCGACTAGCTAGTGTGAGCTGCTTTTGGATTAAAGGAGCAACATTTCCGACTGGTTTTGTTGGGAGAGCAAAACTACAGAATTAATAATTTTCATTATTGCTATAAAATTCAGAAGGGTAAAACCATTAATTTTTACATAGATTTTGTTTTGTGTTTGGATAATAATTGAGTAATTTTGCTATAATAATAATAAGGCTTAAAATTAAATACAGTATATTTGTTATAATTTTGTGCAGAGCAATAACTGAGAGTAAACTTACAGCAAACAAAGGTGCAACTGAACAGCATAAGCAACTTTTGTGACAATTTAAATAAAACGTAACATATGACGTGTCAAATGAAAACCATGAATCATGTGACCACAAGCACAGGAAATGACAGACACAAGGAATCCTAGGCTTTGTAGTCCATGAAAGCGTGAAATTGTTTGTAATGTAAAGAAAATGATCCAAATGTATTTTTTGCACCTTTGCACCTCTGTGCGCTTTGAGACAGTTAAAACTGTGAAAAGCGCCCTACAAATACTTATATTATTCTTATTATTCCTATTATTATTATTTCAAATAATGCAAACATGTTGCATTTCCGTTGTTTTCTTTTTCAATTAAGTCAAAATATTGATGGAAAAATTACTCTCTCAAGTTTCACTCTCTCTGTCTATGCCTCTCTCTTACCTACTGCACCTACTCTTTATATTTCTACTCTTTCTCTCTTGGTCTTTCTATCTATTGATCTGACACTTTTTTTTCCGCACTGTTTTTTCTCTCTTTATTCCTCTCCCTTTCTCATTTTATTTTATTATATTCTTCTCTCTCTGTCTTTCTCTTGCACCCTCCCTCTCTCTCTCTTTCTCTCCGCCTCTCTTTTTATTGCTCTCTCACTTTTTCTCTCTCTTTATTTCTCTCTCTCTCTGTCCCTCATACACACACCTACACACAGCATGGTGGGCCACCTGTCTCTAATAGCTGTTATTTGAGTTGCATAAGCAAACTGTCCATCAGCTCCGACCTCCTGCTGATGGCGTTGCAGTGTCACATGTGTGTGTGTGTGTGTGTGTGTGTGTGTGTGTATTCCAGATTTGTGTTCATGGCTAATTCATTGGTTTCTGAAAACTTTCATGGGACGTCCTTGACCCGGGAGAAATCCCTTCTTGCTGCTTTCACCCGCCTAAACTGCGCCTGTCCTGCCCCAGATGACTTAATCCGTTAAGCGACACTCACCATCGAGGACGGCGCCGGGCAGAGAATTTGCTGTGATTTAAAGGGATTGATTTAATTACTGTGATCTGTGCGCCATATTTATTTAGTAGGATCTAAAGTAAAAAGCCAAGCATTTGGCACATAACTAATGCGAACCATTAGTCTGATTATGCTGTCTCTCTCTTTCTCTCTCTGTCTGTCTCTCTCTCTCTCGGTCGGTGTGGCTTTCTGTCTCTCTTTCATGAAAGTGGTGTAATAGCTTTTAAATAATGTTTCATTGTTGCAGATAATCCAGATTAACAGAGGAAATGCTGCATCTCAGTTATACGGTTCAAACTGAAACTGTCTACTGACCTTTTGACACAAATTTCATAAACGATCCCAATCCCTCAGTGGCGGTGATACAGCTGCTCTTCAGATGCACGAATATTATTCCGATACACTTTTTACAATTATTATTTGTATTTCCCCACATTTAATCCATTTGCGGTCCTAGACGTGGAGTTTTGTGTTGGAGGATGCGTTTTACTGTGTTCTTGGACATGCGAGTGCGAAGACAGCTTGACCAGACACCATGTTCCAAAATCCTCCCCCGTGCAGTCCGACACTTCCCGCACGTCCATCTCGGAATGTGTAGTCGGCTTCGGTGGCATTAGAGATGTGAGATTGGCGTGGATGTGCTGCCAGGTGGCTCGGCCCACTTGTCCGCCATTGACTTTTACCTTAAGCACCATCTCGCCATTCTCCAAAGAGACAATGAGCTCTTCTTCATTCAAGTCTGTAGCACTTTTAATCTCATTATGGTCAAACATGCTAAAGCCACAAAAATTGCATTGCATCTTCTTAGCATTCATTAAGTGTTGTTGTATTTGTTTCTTTTTTATTACACCTAAAAAAACATTGATAAAATATTATAAATATCTCAAATCACTCTACAGAAATGAAAATATTACACCACAACAAAAACACAAATTGATTCTATAATCTGACGCAACGTAAAATGCAGTGTTGTGAAATAATAATTGGGAAAATATTTAAAAGGTGATTTGAATCAACAGTTAAATACACGCATAGAGCTTGTGAATGTTCCATCTTGTTCTTGTTGATGGAATGATGGAGTGACCGATTAGTTCTGTGGAGAGGATGTCTGATCCAGCCAGGCTAAAGTGTGTGTGACCAATTGGTTTATTCTGGAATTTGGACCGTTTTTAGTGATAAATGG
>MU204207.1:671031-719609 GCA_017309775.1 Paedocypris sp. Pulau Singkep
CTTTTTGTTGTTTCGACTATGGTGCTCAATTATGTGCAACTTTCATCCATCCTGTTTTGTTTTATTGATGTGTAATGGTGTAGTATTGTGGTGTGATACTGTACTAATCTGTTATATGGTTTGTACAGCCCTTTGTCCAGCCAAAACTGTCAAAAAGGGCTTTATAAATAAAGTTGAGTTGAGTTGAGTTGAGTTACTTTGAACTGTACATTCCTCAAATCACGTTTAAACTTAGTTTGTGTGTACGATCAATATTCGTACGATTCCTACGTCAACAACAAGTACAATATTCAATATAGTACAAAATTCAAACGAATATGTATTGCAGTGAGGCGACGGCGCTTCTGTCCATTTTAAAGTTTATTTGTTATTCTTTCATGTGGTGCATTTCCCCGTCTTCCGTTGCTGTGAAGCAGGTATGAGAGGATGGCGGCGTGTCAGGGGTCAAACCCTTTAGTGGCGCAGTATATTAGAGAGATTCCCACTGGCCCCATCAGTGCTGACATTTTGTTTTCCTGGTGTCTGGTTGGGACTTTCAGCCAAACGGTGTGTGCTCGACTGTCATGGCAGCGCCTCGGGCGACTCCAGCTCGCTCGCTCTTCAAACATGATGGAGGAGGGGGGCCGCGGCACCTACGCCACTAAATGATGCGGCGCTTCTCTAATACGCTAAATGTAAAATATATACCGCGCACAAAAACGATCGCAAAAGAACCGTAATAAAGGTATCACTTTGCCTGATAGTGATAGTGTTATTCATCTTTATCAATTGCTATTTTTATTAATTAGCACTATTCACTATTGGACCTATACAATTAAAACTACACACACACACACACACACACACACACACACACAAAACACACAAACATTGCATAAATAATGGTAAATCCTCTTGACTATTCTTTGCATGTTCTATTAAATTTATTTACGTAACATTTTTCATCATACTATAATATCGTAGTTGTATGCAAGAAACAGAGAAAATTAGTTTAATTGAATTGAGTTGATTTTAATTGAATTGAATTGAATTGAGTTTAATCTAATTTAATTCACACAAATATAAGCACTCAAATTATTTCTCAAGCACAAAATAAAAATTCCGTCAATGTAACATAAGCGTCCTATTATTTTCCTGGTGTTCTGACTTTCCAGAAACCTTCAATTCTGGCTGAATACTTCTCTTTACAATACTCTTTTTAACAAACCTAACTTCTGACTCTTTTACTTGAATAATAAATGTAAAAAAAATAATTCTAACGCTAGATATTATTTATAAATGTAATTTATCTCCAGTAGGGGGTGCTATGATAACTTGCTATGTCCACTTGCTATGTCCATATATGGGTGTATTCCAGTTTTCATGCTGCCAGCTGTAGGTCCCGGACAGGAAGTTGATGTGAAGTGCTAGAGTTCAACATGTTATTTAGCCACTGCTGTTATTTAACACAACATGTTATTTAGCCACCGCTAAATGTTGCATTGTGGCTAATTTTTTTCCCTGTTATTCAGCCAATAAAAGCATATATAAAACTGTGTCCAGAACCATTTTTTAAAGAAAGAAGCACACAACTGAAGCACACCACTATAATAAGACAACGTAGTTCCATTTATTTGTGATTGCTCCTAACTTGAAATCTATCTACGATGAAAGAATGCTGTTCTATGTGGTTGGTGTAAAAATGAAAATTTACTTTTAAACATGACATGACCTCCTTTACAACTAATGAGGATGGGATGCACAGTGTATCACTTGTGATACGCTAAGTTCATCGTCAATTTACAGGGACTTTTTTTTTTTCTTTTTTAAACTTCATGAATTCAAGTATACACTTGTTAAACATAATTTGATCACCAAGTAGCAGCAATTAACTGTGACATGGTGTTTCCAGTGCAGTGACACCAGGTGCTGCTGGACTTAAATCCTAATGGACTTAAATTCTCAACCACATCAACATTGAAAAACGTGTTATAATTGATAATAAACTTTTATTTGAAAACCATGTCAACAACATCTGTAGAACAGCATTTTTCCACCTCTTTTTTCCATCTCAAAGCTGTGTCATATGCTCCCTAGGTCGGATGCAGAAAGAATCATACATGCGTTTATGACCTCAAGGTTAGATTACTGTAAAGGTCTT
This sequence comes from Paedocypris sp. Pulau Singkep, assembly GCA_017309775.1. Lineage (NCBI taxonomy): Eukaryota > Metazoa > Chordata > Actinopteri > Cypriniformes > Paedocypris > Paedocypris sp. Pulau Singkep. The sequence goes on from MU204207.1 coordinate 673,172, forward strand.
CTGGGAGGTTCTCCTGCCTGACTAATAGATAAACTTCAGTTAGTTCAGAATTGACTACTAACCAGAACAAAAAAGTATGACCATACTAGTCCAGTCACTACACTATATTGTATACACTATAGTATATTGTCACTACACTGGCTACCTGTAAAATTATATTTAAAATTCTCTTAACAACTTATAAAGCATTATCCTCTGTATCTCAGTGAGCTCAAATCGTGTTATGAGCCAACGAGACCTCTGCGCATTGGTGAAGATGCTGTATTCATCTTCACCAATGACTTCGTAATGATAGCATGCCAGAGGAGACTGGCACCAGAGAGTCGGGTTCTCCCTAGGTTTTTTCCTCTCACGTACCCAAAGAGGTTTTGTTTTCCTAGCCACTGTTGCGATCTAGCTTGCTCTTCTGGTCATAGCCTATAGTCTGAACACCCATGAACAATAGACATTTTTCTTTTTTTTTAACTGACTATTTTCCCCTAATCTTTGAACACAGATAAATAATGGACATTTTCTTTCTTTAAAGACTTCTAAAAAGTATTGTTCCCTAATTCGCATAGCGACTTTGCGTTTGTCTCAAACTAGGAAAAGCTCTATATAACTAAACTTGAACTTAATATTTACAAAAATATATTGAATTTGATAGGTGTCTCTCACACTGTCCCACAGCAATATTAAAATAGTGTAGATTAATGAACAATGCTTTATAATAAGAATTTATTTTATTTAGTGTCCATTGCATTCATTTAACATATTTAATATGGAGAGCAGCCGAGTTACTTGACAAATTAATAAAAAATGTAAGCAATAGCTCCTTTCCCTGGTAATTAGTTGCTTTTTTAACAAGGTAACTCATTTACTAACTCAGTTACTCTCTGTGAGAAGTAACAAGTAACTGTAACTAATTACATTTTGAAAGGAACATTCCCAACACCGTTACGATGTCATTATCATCAAGAAAAACGAATGTTGGCAATCACTGTCGGAATTTTCACTGAAGACTTCAACGCAGAAGTGTGAAATGACGTGAGCCGAGCGATTATATTAATAGTCGTATACTCCTAACTTCTCAGATGTGGCTCTGCTGCTCCACCGTATGTGTGCGGAACTCTTTCTTTCTTTCTTTTCTCTCACCCAGTTGATTCTCCCGCGCCACTAATTAATGGATGCTTAGTGTGGGTGCCCTTTCTATTGAGTCCCTTTAGTATAAACATAATTAATGCCCGTCCTCTTTCATGGAGGCTGTCATCAGTATTCATCCACATTCCCCGGAGGAGCCGGAGCGGCGGTCCAAGCGCCTCCACCCGCCACAGCCACACTTGGAGCGGGAGCGAAAGGACCTGGAAACGCATACAAGTGGTATTTGTTAGGCGAGATCAAAAAGCATTTACCTTTAGATGTTTTCCTGTTATGAATATTCAATGGCCTTATTGAAATCTAATTTAGGTCTCCTTATCTCTGGGGGTTTTTAATCAGTGCACATAGCCGCGGGCCAGAGCTGACTGACAGCCAAACTTTACTGAGCGACCCAGAGCGCCGGCGGAGAGGGACACCAGCTCACACCATCATCACCCATCATCTGGTTTGGAATATGAAAAAGAAAAACACCATACCAACTAGAGACAAAAACAGTGGAATACCAATGAAAATCATGTACTGAAGATGCGAAATGTGAATCTCTCTGTCTGTCTGTTCGTCGGTAGGTCTATTTATCTATCTATCTATCTGTCTATCTATCTATCTGTCTATCTATCTATCTAACTATCTTGATGTCTATTTTTATATCTGTCTGTCTGTTTTCTGTCTGTCCGTCGGTAGGTCTATCTATCTATCTATCTATCTATCTATCTATCTATCTATCTATCGTTCTATCTATCGTTCTATCTGTCTGTTGGTCGGTCTGTCTATCTCATATTAAAAACGAAGAACTTTGCTTTTTAACAGACAGTAGATTGTCTTTCTGTCATCATCGATGGAGATTTCTCGTAGAAATAGTATAAAGTTCTAGAGATGATGGCCAGTCCTATTCAAACCCTAAAGACAATTGTTGGAGCTTCCGAGCAGCTTTGTGTGTGGATGTGGAGTGAAGATCCCGAGGCCTGTGGACGGGTCACGGAGTGAAGCTTCCTCGGCCTGACGTGAGCTCAGGTGTGGGCTTCAGTCCCGCAGGGCTCCATTAAAACACCACACCACACTGGCCATATGCTTCACACGACGCCAACAGCTGACCGACTTAATTGACAGAAATCAACATATCTGGACCGGAGTGAATGTTTGTGTGAGATGCAAGCGGGAGGAAATGATGGGAGATCAGCGAGACTGGAGCCGCTCCGTAGGGAACGCCAAACAAAGTGACTGATCATTTACTTCAGGAGCGAGTGTATATAGCCACAAGGCTGAGAGAGAGAGAGAGAGAGAGGAGAGAGAGAGAGAGAGAGAGAGAGAGAGAGAGAGAGAGAGAGAGAGAGAGAGAGAGAAAGGGGAAAGGACAAAGATAGAGAGAGATAGACAGATGGAGAAGAAGGGACGAAGATAGAGAGAGTAAAAAACAGAAAGAGATTAAGAGAGGAAGAAATAGGGAGAAGCAGGGGGAAAGAGATAATTGAACGAAAGAGAAAGACAGAGCTAATGACAAGGACAGAGAAAAAAAGAAAGAAAGAAAGAAAAAAAGAAAGAAAGAAAGAAATCGAGAGATTAAGAGAGAAAAAGAAGAGGGGGTGGGAGAAAGATGATTAAAAGAAAGAAAAAAACAGATGAGAGACAGAAAGAAAAAAAGCTCAAGTTCAGTGCATTTGTAAAGCACTTTTCACAGTTACAACTGTCTCAATGCTGCTGTGTGAAAATGTAATAATAGAATTTTGTTGCGTTTGTTGTGGAAAGAGAGAGAAAGACAAAGACAGACAATGAAAGAAAGACAGAAAGAAAGAATTGAGAGATTGCGGGAGAAAAAAAGAGGGAGTGGGAGAAAGATAATTAAGAAAAAGACAAAAACAGATATGAAAGTAAGAAGGAAAGAAAGAACGAAAGAAAGAAAGAAAGTTCAAGTTCAGTGCATTTGTAAAGAGCTTTTCACAGTTACAGTTACATTGTTTGTAGATGCTTAAGGTTATGACTGATCAGTGAGCAAGCACATATGCGACAGTGGAAAGAAAGAAAGAACAAAAGAAAGAAATAATTGAAGAAAGAAAGAAATTAAGCGGGAGAATAAGGGAGTGAGTGGGAAAAAAAGAGAAGAAAAAGAAATAGATCGAAGAAATAGAGAGATGGAGCGGGGGAGAGAGATAATTGAAAGAAAGAGAAAAGAGAAAAAGACAATAAGAGGCAATGAAGGGTAGTTGTGGTTGGGAGTTGGAACTCGTGCCTCCTGGAAAATTGCCTTTTATATGGAATTAAATTAGTGTCAACAAGATTTGGCAAATTAATAAATTAAATGTTAATTACAGTTTTTCTCTGCTTTAGTACAATTCTCAGATCAGAATTGAAATTCTCAAAACTATTTGTTCAATTTTCACATCATGATGTCACTTGTGCACATCATTAAAGCAGTTTCTCACTTCTTTGAACAAGTTGCAATTGCTTTGGTACATCATGCAAATGATTATGTACAATTCTCTGCTCTTTGATACATTATCAATTGTTTATGTCATGTTGATCAAAATGTATTATATAGTTCAATGTGCAATAGTCTTACTCCTCAAAACACCTAGTCATTAGTTCATCGTATAAGTCATTAACTGCAAAATGGTTGATCAAGTTGTCATAATGTGACACACATATTTATATATATATCTCCACTATATGTTTTTTTTTCTAAATCTGTCCTGAATTGGTAACTTGCTCTCAGGTGACTTGACTTCCTCTAACAAAGGTGCATCTCATTGACAATCAATGGGCAAGTATATACTGTATATGGCTGAAGCACAACACATTGTTCTACAATGTCTGACAATGGAAGGACAAGGAATTGGACTGTGATGTGGATGAGAAGTTGTGGCATTTCCCTTTGTGTTACTGTTTGCAGTGGGTTTTATCCATGTTGGTATGACATGGTCTGTCAACAATTTACAATATAAACAATAAAAGTATAAATGCGAAATCTTTTCCAGCCTCTTGCAATCAAACAAAAAGGTGTAACTTACATTTCACAATGATTGTCATCAAAACTTTACAAAGTTTACATCAGAACTTCCCTCTAAAGTACACAGTTTTATTGACAACATGACTAAGTAATTTGACTGTCTTGTTCGTAGACAATGACACAAGGACATTGACATTCTGATAGCACTGAAATGTTCAATGACATAAAGACTTAGTTTTGAGAGATGAACTAAAATTTTTGAGCAAGTTACAGGCTTTTGCAAGAAATCCATGGTGTTTTGCTGTTTGTACAAATTGTTTTGAGAAATGCACACACAGATTTGCCAACTTCAATTCTGATCTGAGAATTGCACTAAAGTGACTGAGAAAAACTGTAATGGTAAAAATGGCTAGATTGTCTGTGAAAATCTAGCTAGATCAATTTTTTTTTGTAATTTACCGCTTTCTAGTTGCAAGAATAAAACATAATTAAAAAATACATTTAATATTGAGTGAAACAATGTCAACAACTGAAATCACAGTGAAATAAATGGCTAAAATCAAACTTTATACACGAACAACAAACTTGTAATTTGTAAAAAAAAAAATTTGTAAGTTTTTGTAAAATACAATGTAAGTGGATCACAATCATAATTTGCTTGTTAAAGTTCATTCAAACTCATAAGCATTAATTTATTACATGAAACATTAATACACAACACAATGACCATGAAAATAGAATAGTAAATGACAATTTTCTATATTTTTAATAGGAAATGAAATTATAAAAACGACTAATAAAAATGTTACTAGGTAATGTTTGTAGCTATTTTAAGTATGTGCTGTTTTCATGCTTGAATAATTGTCACTGCAAAAAAATACAAATATTTAAGCCACCCAATAAAATAATTATCATTAGAGAAGTCTGTTGAGTTGTGACTGTATTTCAAATTAAAGACAAATTAAAGTTTCGGTGTTCATATTTTCTTGAAAACACATTTTACATTGCGATCACTGTACCACAAAGTGATGTCGATGTAGCCACGCCCCGATGCCCCGCCCCTAAACTCGCCCCTTATGCATCCCTTATTTTTGAGCATAAAAGTGGTTTAAATATTTGCATTCGTCTTGACTGCATAGACAAGCCGATGCCCGGATTCGAAACTCTCGATTCCGTTTGCTCTATTTCTGGGTCACGGGGAGATGGTGCCAATCCTGAGGCGGGAAACAATGACTAGGGGATCTGTGAGGATTTTGTTCTCTAAATACACCTTTAAAACGGTGACATTTATCGTCTGACTAGGGACTGATGAATGGTAATATGACGCTATAAACGGCTCTGTTATGGACTTTAGATTTCCTGCATCAATTACTTTTTTACGATTGAGAAGAAAGCAAGCGCGTGCCGGGCTCATTAGCATGCAGATCGGGTCCGCGTGGGGGAGGCGCTTTAGAGAGACAACGACGCAGTGACATTGTCATTAACTTGAAGTTAATTAGTAATTAATGGCGGTGTTTCACTCACGAGCGTCTCCGGTGTCTGACAGACGCGTTACTCCGAGCAATAATGCGCGCGAGAGTCTCCTCTTCTGCGCACGCGCGTGAGTTATTTCCGCCACAAATATTTGCTACATTATTGCACGTTAAACAACTGTTTTTTTTGTTCAACAATGAACATAAACACCCGGCGCTTCAAGTATCCGAATGATAAAACAAAGCACCATATAAAAGCTATAATTGAGTTCTTTGATGAAATGAAGCGTATTTGTGTTCAAATTTAGGCGAAAATCTTGTGAGACTCCATCAAAGTTTCCGAACAAAACGACCTTTCCGCGTCTTAATTTTACACACTGCGTGTGAGAAACTGGAACATGTTTTCTGGCTATTGTTAAAAAGGTTGATCCGAATCATTCGAAAGGAGGTTTCATTGAGGGAATACCAAATTACGTCATTAAAAAGAAACTAATTAATTGTATAGTCAATTTCTTTAATTGTTAGTAGCAATTAAATTATTAATTTCTCTACTCTATAAAATATTTTTCCATTTCCGTACTCTTAAAAATACATGCTCTAGTGCAGAATAAAAATTATTCGACCATCACAAATTATAGCAACTTTACTCGGTGTTCTAGTCAATTTAATAAAATAACTAGACATATCCCTTAAGAGTATTTCTAAAACAGCGACATATTGCATTTGTTGACACGTCAGAGTAGCCCGTGACGTCACTCACCGGACACTAACACGTCCAGACTTCAGGGGCCCGAGGGTCTCATCCCCCATGGTTATTGTATTTTACACATTTTACATGTGTTAGACTCGTTTTGTTTTTTTTCTCTTCATAAACCCGTCTCAAGTCACCAGCCCGATGAATAATGCAGGGCGCGCGTGCGTTCGTTTATAGTAAAAATTGTAAAAACAAATAACCATCATGTAGTTTGAACCCAAATCTATCTGTATTTACGCATCACCAGCCTCGGTTTCGCCATCATTGCCAGGTCTTCAGTGTCGGATGCTTTGCCCCGGGCCCCTAATCTCACCCGGCCTGGCCCTGCGGTGCCGACAACGCCATCTGTCACCATGGCAACCTCGGAGAGTCGCGTGAGTGGGGTGACGGATGCCTGGCACACGCAGACAGTGCCAACTCACCAGCATGGCACGCGGTGACCTGCCATATGGTGCCACCCCGTATGGAGCACCAGAAGACAACCGCGCACGCGCACACAGGTCTGGAATGACGGCTAAAGCCACGCGCATACAGGAAGTGTGAATTGATTATTAGCGTGATGAGTCGATGCTGCACTGAGTTGAAGAGTGCAAACACATCAATTCGAATGAGTTACTCCACTTTTCATCTTTGCCGCTGACGTAGTTTGATGAACTTTGTGCGTGGGGTTTTCCCGGAGGCTGCTGCCCTCTAGTGGCGCAAAACACATACAGCACGAATTAAGCCACAACAGCAAATTAAATTGTAAATTATTTTTTAGCAAAATACACTTGGAAATACTTGAAAAAATTGACACATTTACAATATATGGAATACAATAACCCCTCGTTTATAAATGAATGAAAAGAAAGAAAGAAAGCGTGAGAATAAAGCAGTGAGTGAACAGGGTAGAGGTAATTGAAAGAGAGAGAAAAAAACAGAGACAAGAAAGGAACTCATGCCTCCTTGGAAACACGGCTTAAGGCTGCCCACTGCTCCAGGTTTGTGTGTGCAACTTCACTAGATGGTTAAATGCAGAACACAAATTTGAAACAGCCCGTATTTTTGATCATCTCATGTAAATCATCCCTTATGCATTTTATGAAGATGCTCCTTTTCTACTTTTGATAAACTTGTTGACTTTGGGAAATACTCATAGTCATTAGTTTGATTGGCCTTTTATATGGAATCAAATTAGTGTCAACAAGATGAGGCAAATTAAAAGTGGTGCAAACCACATACAGCACAAGTTACACATCATTAAATTAATTGTAAATTATTTTTAGCAAAATGCACTTGGAAAAACTGGAAAAAAAAAAATGACACTTCCACAATAGATGTGATACAATAAACCCTCGTTTATAAATGAATGGACATGGGATCACAGCATCCTAAATATAGGACAATAAATCACAGATTCATTGCTGCAACTCCTCAGGACCGTTTCAATGAAAACACGGGGGAAAACATAATCTGAAGGGAAAAAAAACTGAAACTGAACTGTAACAAAATCAAATCAAATCTTGTAACACAAAAGCAAAAATGTGACAAGAATCAAACTGATGTACATGTAAAATAAAGCAAATAACGAAAAACATTTTTCAACAAAAGTAAGCAAACAAATCAATAAATACACATATTTACTGTCTGCAAAGACTCTTCATCTCGTGCTGATAAAGTGATAAGACATAAATAAATCGCAGGATTTTTGGATGGCATCGGTGGCGTGAAGATAATAACTGACCCAACTACTCAAGAGATTAGACAATAGAACATATAAACTCAAGTCTTTCACAGCATTTGGTGGCTTCAGTCTCAATCGCGTCTGTCGCTTTAAGGTCATCCGGGTTCACGGACTCATATTCATGTAAATATTATGGATGATAAATAACAGAAACCTATTGACTGCAGTTTTTGACTTAAAGCTGCAGCGAAAAAAAAAAAAAGCTTTTAAACATCAGAAAGCTGGAATTCACCGGTCACATGACCTTTATCTACTGTAACTTATCAACCCACAGATCTCCATTCCCGTCAGCCAATGGTCTTTCAGAACCATACACTTAAATGGACGGTAACTAGGCAGTTTTTGAACAGCTTTGGTCAGAGTAAGGAAGCAATAATGCCACTATTAGCTGAATCAGCAATGCCGGCAGATCCTGCACTGATCTCAGATGTGGACGCTGTGACGGCTCTTGGCTACATCGATGTCCACTCTGCGAGCCTCCGCGAAGCACAGAAAGGTGGCCAGACCCAGCAGGTTCACCACGCTGACCAGGCCGAAGACTGATGCCCAGGAGCCTGTGGCCTCGATCAAATACCCGGAGAAATACACCATCAGCACCCCTGATAGAAGCGCACACACAATTACACCATTACACATCACACACATGTGAGGAAGGAACGTCTCTTACCTGTGAACGCTCCACACGTGTTCATGACGCCTACAATGATGACGAACACAAATAAATTAAAAAAAAAAACAATTATCTCATTGGATGAAATCCAGGGCAAAAATAGTAGAAGCAAAACACCCAATTACATGTTTCTAAAGATGTTAAACATGTTAAACATTTTTATTGGTATTTTTTATTTTCATGAAATATTAACTACGACAAAAAAAACGAAGAAATTCAGACAATCTCATTGAATGACAACATTTTTTCAGCCAACATTTTTTTTTTCATTTATTTGTATCTTTTTTTTTATCTTGCACACTTTTTTATACTATTGCTTGTTTTCTTTTTTTTTTACCCTGTCATCACTGTGTTATTTATTTTAATTATGTTTTTGTTGTACCGTTCAATGTTGCTGCAGTAAAACACGGAAATTTCCCCTAGTGGGATAAATGTCTCATTCATTCATTTTTTCAGCTATGACGTTATGTGAAACATTAGCGACCCCTGGTGTAAGAATTGGACGCTATCAAAAAATAAAAATCAGATTAAAACGAATAAAAAAAAGAAAACACTTCTAGTTTTGGTGAGTTTAAATTAGGGATGTCCTAACTCGATTTTGTTTAGCAATTGGTACAGATCAAGATCAACAAAATGTCTGCAATTTGGGGATTATTTTGATTCTGAGTGACGGCCATTTATTTCTTATCTTGCACATTTCAAACAGAGCTTGTCCCGAGACATGTTACTTTCCCTTTTGTTTATGTTGTTGCTATTAGTGGCATTATAACAGATACTGCAACAATAAAAATGCTTTTACAGTAAAAAACAAAAAATAGAAAAGAAAATTTACCTAATACTGTAATACAAGATCTGACATATTTTAATGATAAATACATTATATGTTAAAGAATCAGAAATGCTCTGAAGCCGATAACAAATGTGTGTAAATAACAGAAAACAACAAAAATAGTCAGATGACCTTATCTGATGAAATCCAGAACACACAAACAGTGAAACAAGAATCCTAATAATAAAAATGAATTGTAAATGTGTAAATTGAACACATTAATTTCAACCTTAATTAAAAAAAAATTAGTTGTAAAAAATTAATAAATAAATAATAAATGTGCAAAAACGTAGTTCTCAATCAGCTACAGCAATGTTGCGACACATCAGCGACCCCTAGTGGAATAATTTATTGATCCCCCCCAAAAAATATTCCGGGCAAAACCAAGAACAAAACAATATAGAAAAAAATAATCAAATAAATAAATAAAATGAAAGAAAGAGAAAGGGAGTGTCGGGTACTTCTGGTTTTAGTACGCAGGTGTAAATGTTAAATCCGATAAAAGTGTCAAGCAAACACACTTTTGTCCTTTATTTGCCATTTTTTAATCGCCGCAAAATAACATCATGGAAAGATAATATGTTAAATGATATTAAATGGTGATATGAAATAACTGAGAGGAAGATACACACCGAACAGTGATCCGGCACAGGACGGAGCGAGATCCTGAACATTCAGAGACACGCCACTGCAACGACATCACACGTTTGAAGATCAGTGATTGGCCGACAGAGAATGATGTCACATCCCATTTCTTTAGCAGTGTTTCAGTGTGGAAATACAAGAGCGGAACACACGAGAAACAAACTGACTCATTAATATTCAGTAAATCAGACACGCCAGTGAAAGTGTGATGTCATTATTCTTCAATAGTCATTATTGAGACAGTTAAACATGTGAAAAGCGCCTTACAAATGCTCAGAACTTGAACTTCACCTTATTCTGAGCAGCATCTTAAAGGGGCGGAGCCTCACTAACACCTACGGAAGCAGCAAGTATCGTTTTGTATGTGTGTGACATGTGCTTTCTGAGTGTGCGACTCTGTTTTGTTTTTGTCCGTTTGGAGTGTTTGTGTGTATGTGAGAGAGAGAGAGAGAGAGAGAGAGAGAGAGAGACTGTGTATGACAGAGTGAGTCTGTATGTTTGTGTTTGTTTTGTCAGTTTTGTGTGTGTGTGTCTGTGTGTGTGTGAGAGAGAGAAAGAGAGAGTGTGACAATGTGTGTTTAAAGCTTGTGTTTGTATGTGTGTGACAGAGTGTGTGTTTTGAGTGTGCGACTCTGTTTTTGTCAATTTGTAGTGTGTGTGTGTGTGTGTGTGTGTGTGTGTGTGTGTATATGAGAGAGAAAAACGAAGAGAGAGAGAGTGTGAGTTTTGAGTGTACAACTGTATGCTTGTGTGTTTGTTTTGTCAATTTTGAGAGAGAGAGAGAGAGTGTGTGTGTGTGTGTGTGTGTGTGTGTATGTGAGAGCGATAGAGACAATGTGTGTTTTAAGTTAGTGTTCTGTATGTGTGTGACAGAGTGTGTGTTCTGAGTGTGCGACTTTGTGTATCTGTTTTTGTCAGTTTTGAGAGTGTGTGCTCATGTGCAACAAAAATATGTGTTTTACATTTATGTTTGTATGTGACAGCAGTGTGAGCTTTGTGTGTTTGTTTTGTCAGTTTTGAGTGTGCGTGTGTGTCTGTGTGCGAGAGAATGTGTGTTTTAGGTTAGTGTTTTGATGTGCGTGACAGAGTGTGCAACTCTTTTAGTGTGTCTGTTTTTGTCAGTTTGTAGTGTGTGTGTGTGTGTGTGTGTGTGTGTGGATGTGTGTGAAAGTGAGAGAGACAATGTGTTGTAAGTTAGTGTTCTGTATGTGTGTGACAGAGTGTGTTCTGAGTGTGCGACAGTTTTGAGAGTGTGTGTTTATGCGCAACAAAAAGAGGATGTGTGTTTTATATTTATGTTTGTATGTGACAGAGAAGTGTGAGCTTTGTGTGTGCGGCTGTTTGTTTTGTCAGTTTTAAGTGTGCGTGAATGTGTGTGCGTGCGAGAGAATGTGTGTTTTAGGTTAAGTGTTTTGATGTGCGTGACAGAGTGTGCAACTCTATAGTGTGTCTGTTTTTGTCAGTTTGTAGTGTGTGTGTGTGTGTGTGTGTGTGATGTGAATGTGTATGACAGAGAATTGTGACTTGAATGTGCGACTATATATATGACTGTGTGTTTGTTTTGTCCGTTTTGCGCGTGTGTGTGTGTGTGAGAGAGAGAGTGACAATGTGTGTTTAAAGCTTGTGTTTGTATGTGTGTGATAGAGTGTGTGTTCTGAGTGTGCATCTCTGTTTTTGTTAGTTTGGATTGTGTGTGTCTGTGTGTGTGTGTGTGTGTGTGAGAGAGAGAGGAGAGAGAGAGACAATGCTTTTGTTTGTATGTGTGTGACAGAGTGTGTGTTTCGAGTGAGCGACACTGTTTTTATCAGTTTGTAGTGTTTGTGTATGTGTGTGCGAGAAAGAGTATGAGACTGTGTATGTGTGAGGGAGTACGACACTTCACGTTTATGACAGAAGTGTGTGTGTTTTGAATGTGCAACGGCTTGTGTGTCTTGAGTGAGCGACGATGTGCTTGTGTGTCTGTTTTTATCAGTTTTAAGTGTGTGTGTGAGAGAAAAAGAGAAAGAGATAGAGAGAGAGAGAGAGAGAAAGGGTATGACAGAAGTGTGTGTTTCGAACAAACAACTGTGGTTGTTTTAGTGTGTTTTGAAATCGTGTGTGTGTGTGTGTGTGTGTGTGTGTGTGTGAGATCAGATCACCTGTGGCTGAAGGTGGTCAGGCCCATGGTGGCCGACACAAAGGCCACGGCGTTGGGAAAGGTCAGGGTCCCGCACAGGAACAGCGTGAACACACTGGACAGGCCCATGGAGAAGAACTGAAGGAGCAGAGAGAGTCCGGCTGAGAATCACACCATCCACCCGAGAGGAGAGAAGACTCACCTGCATCAGCTTCCTCACCGACGCCGTGTCAAAACCTGCAGGAAGTCAGAGCGAGAGAAAGAGTCAGCGCCATCACAGGCCTTTCACCAAAGCTGCGAGGTCACGTGTTCAAATCCCAATCAAAGTTGAACTACAACACAATATGGACTGTTCACACCTGGTCACTTTTTATCTGGCTACTGGACACTTAACTGGTCACTTTACCAAAACACTTCCTGGATCACAGAGTCCCTTTTTTGTATCTTTTTTTGTATTTTACTCACTTTTTGTATCTTTACCTTTTTTTTTTACGTTATTTGATTGTATTTTTATCTCGATAATTTGTATTTTTATATCTACTGTTTTTTAATCATATTTCTATTTGTTATCTTCACTTTTTTTCCCTTTTGCACATTTTATTGAACAACAATGTTGTACCACGTATAATATGTATGTGGCATTTAAAATTTGATTTTGTGGGCCGGCACCGGTCTGTGAATGAAATAGTACCAGGATTAGAATCAGATTAGTGGCAAAAAAACAAAAAAACAAAGAAAGATTGAGATTTTATTGCAGAAAAGAAAAAAAAAACGAAAATAAAAAAGAAATTCTTCCCATTTTTGTTTTGTTTTTATTATTATTTGATTTTCGTTCGCCGTCTTCACATTTCCATTAGGCAGCGGTTTGACCAGAAAGGCGGCATTTTCGTTTTAAAATAATTTCTCCCCTGGACACACTCTTGTAGTAAAACACTATTGTAGTAATGGCAAAACTAGGCGCGTTAAAAGTCAGTCGAACCTATCAAGAATCTTGTTATATGAATTTGTGCAATGTTAAGTACAATGAATTCTGACGCTTTAGCTTTCTCTAAATGTAAAGTTCAATAAAACGTCACATTTTAGCGGTTACTTTTTTTTTAAATTTAAGTACCATATTTACGCGAACATAAGCACCGCCTGGTTTTTCAGGCAAAAAAAAAATACCAGTACTTTACATTTCGGGTTCGATTACGCTAATATTCTTTTAAAAATACAATTTTTTCTTTATTTAACAAACCTAACTTGTGACTCGTGTCATTTTGATATTGTTTTATTTGAATACGTCGATAAATAAAAACAAATAAGTCAATGCTAGTGTTCAGAACTTAATTTCCAAATAGTCTTTGCATCAGTCCACGCATGCGCAAAGCAACAGCATCATAACTAAGAGGTCTTAACATATACACTGTTTAGCAGACCCAGCGTTTTGATTGTGTCTGTTCCTTGGATTTATGGCTTCTTGACCGTGTTCTTCATTTTCAACTGTTTCAACTCTTTCTGCAATGTCACGTTGGACTCGTTTGTTAGCGCTAAGCTAACCGCTAGCGATTTGTAGTTTCTGTTTGTTATAATATAAAATATTGTACTGTATTTAGTTTAATCTTACTTCTTCCAGTGTTATGTCTCTGTTAAGTGTGGCGGCGTGTGAGCGTTCCTACCCTGACTGATCAGATGATCGGACAGACAGCCACTGAAGAGTGAAGAAGGGATGGCCACAAACCACGGGATGACGTTAAACACCCAACCCTGGCGAAACACACATCACATCAGGCGTTCCGAGCGTCAACATTACCGAAACTCCACAGGAGTGTGTGTGGCGCTTTACCTTGGCGTCAGGAAAGGTGTCCTTGAAGAAGGTGGGCAGCCATGACAGGAGCGTGAAGAAGGTGCTGGCCGTGCACAAGTGCGTGACGATGACGGCGCTGTCACAGATCACAGCAAACAAGGCTTCGTTATTTCACACTAGGACTGCACGATTGACCTTTATCGAATCAACATCGTGGCTTTAACTCCCGCATATACCAAACCTCAGCAGCCTGCGTTCTTTTTATGCGTTGTAAAAGTAACAATATATTTTTTTCATAATTTTAGTTTTATTCACTTAAAAGTGCAAAAACCGAAAATCGCATCGAAATCACAATATTTTTCAGAAAAATTGCAATTAGGTTTTTTCTTAAAATCGTGCAGCCCTAGTTCACACGTAAAAAAAATTACCGTACTAAAAAAAACACCTACAGTTAAAGTAAAAGTCAAATTCAAACACTTTTCAAGCACTTTCACGATCCGTGTTCAAGCTTTTCCAGCACCATACAGTTGTGGTAAAACATATTTAAAGGTCTGCCTAACTACAATCAAAATGAAACTATACATTTTACATTTTTCACTGTTTTCATTACATTTAAAAAGATTTTATGCAAAAGCAAACAAAAACTAAGCTGTGCTTGGATAATTGTATAACTGTCTACTCCACTATCAATATTAGTTTATGTACAGTCAATATGAAACAAATGAATGAGATGTAAATGAACAAAATGCACAAATGACTCGAAATGATTCATTCACTTTATTGCTCAAGAGTTAAAAGATTTGACTCAAAATTGTGTATTTTCTTTACTGTAATAAGAGGGAACAAAGACAGAAAATAAACTCTTTATTACCTAAAGTCAAGTCTTTATTATCTAAAGTCAATTCACAGTACTAATTCTCAATGTTTTTTTCCCTAATAACTAATTTAAAATATTTTTTTACGAGTTATTATGATAATGTATCATATTATAAAAAAAATCTGTCTGAATTGACAGGGGTTTGGAACTTATTAGGGCATTTATATGTTAATTGCGTCCCGATTTATGAAATTTTTGCGTTGTGAAACTGCACATTCATTTTGTAAGTCGTGGTGCCACTGTATTTGTTTGTTGTAAAATAAGTATTATTACATTTTCAAGCACTTAGTTTAAATTTTTAAGGTCTGGAAAACACATCATTGAAATTTTTGCAAGCACCCTGTTGTAGGAATCATGTTTAATGTAAAAAAAAAATTGTATCATTTTGATGTAAAGATGTACTGTATTTAAACAAATATAAGCACCCCCCAGGTTTTTCATGCACAAAAAAAAGGAAAATTCCATTAATAGGCGAACAAAAACACCTATGCACTTTTTTGGTGACTTACCTTCTGACTTACCAGAAAGTTAAAACCTCTGACTAAATAACTAAACCTAACTCTTAACGTGTCCCCATATTTCACATATTTCACAATTTTAAGTGAGTGAGAGTGAGTGCAATTGTCAATATGGCCACATCCATATTGAAATTGTGCTCTGCTTTTAACCCATCCAAGAGAAGTGCACATACACACAGTGAGACATATTTCCATTTATTTGGGATTGCTCTTGACTTGAAATGTGGAAAAGGAGTTGCTTATATTTATGAGTATTTTTGAAATATGGGAACACCGTGGACTGCGCTTAATCGGGCCACATTGGGACACGACCATTCTGACCGAATTAAGCGGCTGCCCCAATAAAGCTTCGCAGAACACGCCCCACAGCTCATTCATTCAAATGAAAAAAACGTTATCCATTACAACAGCGTTGTATCGCTTTTCACAGTTTTAACTGGCACACATAAGACGAAAAACCTCTTTTACAATTACAATATAAAAAAAACACACACACTGAAATTACACAATAAAAGTCCCAGTAGACAGTTCACTTTTTGACAGCTGAAGGAGGAAAAAATGCCTGAAACTGAAACCCATGTTGTAAAGAAAGTCTTTAACGGAGAGAAATAATCATTCACGGGTCTAAATATAGACGGAGAAACGGAGAAGACACGAATCAGCTCTTTTCAACAGTTCAGTAAAGGCCTTTTGTTTGGCCTCAAGTCCCCGCCCACACACACACACACACACATACACACACGGGTTCTAATCTCACCACACAGCTGGTTGTCTGAAGAGACGCAGCCAGTTTCTCTTGGACACTTTGGACTGTGTCCCGGCGCTGCCCAGAGACTCCAGCGTGATTATGGGACCTGCGAAGAGAAAACTACTTCATCACTACACCACTCAAACAATACGGACACTGAAAAGGACCACGCAAAACATAAAGCAACTACCGTGTTTAAGTACCAGTACATTTTAGCGGCTCAAATACCTGGGGGCTGCTTATAATTGGCCATAAATATAAGCGCTCATTTTTCCACATTCAAGTGAGGAGCAGTCACAAATAAGTGGAAATACTTCGTCTTCATGTTGTGGTGTGCGTTTTCCTGTTTCTTTCTTGAACCCTTTACTGCGTTCTATATCCAATTTAATACGCTTTGTTTATTGTCAGATTACAGGGCCTTAAATTAAAATTATTTTTCAAAAAACTTGATCAATTCAAACATACACTTGTCTAATACATAATTTGATCACCAGGTGGCAGCAATTATCTGTTCCATTGCTTTTCCACAGCAGTGGCCACTAGGGGAGCCGCTCCAAATTTTGAAAAATCGAGTTTTTCAGATTTTTATAAAAAACTAGTTTTGGAGGTCTAGGGGGAGAACAGTAACTTTTTTGCTCAAATTTCTAAGAGAAGGGTTGTCTGGTGGGTTGCTTGAATGTGGTGTGGTAAATTTTTGTGATTGAAATTTTAACCCCTTCCTTTATTACACAATGTATCTTCTGGTGATACGTTTAAAATAACATTTAAAATTAGAATAACATTTTATTTTTTTATTTTCATTTTTTAAACATTTTTATTAGAAATATTACGTTGAATCGAGAAAAAAAAATGTTTAAAGTTTAAAGCCAGCAGTAAAGGGTTAAATCACATGTGTCAAACTCAAGGCTGGGGGCCTGATGTGGCCCGCCATGTCATTTTATGTGTGCGTTGACAAAACCTACATTTCCCACAATGCCTTTTGACTACGGTAGACGCGGCAGTGTTTCCACAGTTTTGTTTTTGAATTATTTTTAAAATGTAAAAAGAAATGTGTTAGAGCAACAAGCAAACAAATGTTTTCTACGCAACTGCAATAGTCACTTAATGATAAGTAATGATAAATAATGAGTTGTGTGAGACACCTGGCCATTTCAGGACCAGGGACAGTGATTGCGGATGCTGCAGAATGGCTAGGTGTCTCACAGTTGTTTAACATTTTGATTACATATAGTTACATTTATTAGTTACAGCCGGCCCTTCCTTCCTTCCTTCCTTCCTTCCTTCCTTCCTTCCATCCATCCATCCATCCATCCATCCATGCATCCATCCATCCATGCATCCATCCATCCATCCATCCATCCATCCATCCATTGATAGTAAATCTTTCTCTGACTCATGAAAAAGTTGATGACAAAAATGTGAGAGGAGAAAATGGGCTTAATTCAATTTAACATAATCTAAGAGCAAAAGAACCTACCCTGGCCTTTCAGCAGATACTTCCACATGCAGTGCGCCCACAGCACAGACAGAGCTCCTGACACGTAGAAGACACTCTCCCAGCCATACAGGTCCAGCATCAGAGAGCCCACACCGCCGATCACCAGCGTCCTGCGCACACACACACACACACACGTCAGTGGTGTGGAAGCCCGAGTCGGAGCAGGAACTCACCCCAGGTAGGAGCCACTGCCCACGGTGCTCATCAGGAAGCCCCGCTCGCTCTCCACAACCTTCTGAGAACACAGACTGGCCAGAGACGGGTAGTGCACACCTACAAACCAACAAACGTCCCATCAGAACAATCTGTTTATGGTGAGGAGCGTTCAGGGCTGATGTTGAGTACACAGGTTTGCACAAAAAAACGTGAAATAAAATCAAGACCTGCCTAATAAAATAAAATAAGAATGAGAGAAGGAGGGGAATATAAAGAAAAAAAATAAAAACACTTAAAACATATATAAAATAACTGAATATAAAATGAAAATGAAAATAAAATATATAAAATATCAGAACATAAAAATAAAAACATGTTACAACAAGGAGAAGAAGAAGAAGAAGAAGAAGAAGAAGAAGAAGGAGGAGAAGAAGGAAAAGAATAAAAATAAAAACAAGATTATAAAATCTACAGAATACAAAAATTAAAACACGGAAGACCATTTTCTTCTTTTGTTTGATTATTTTCTCAATTAAGTGTTTTCTGACTTTGAGAAAATAGAAAAATATGTTTGCCCATTACATTCGAACCCTGACTAATCAAAATGTGATAAGACTAAACAAATTTAAAAAATGCAATTTTTCTCACGTAATTATACAAGTCAAGACCAAAAATATCTTAATTTAGGTTCTAATTTAATCTTTGTAACTAGAATAGTGTTTAGTCGGGCAAGACTTGCCTACTTTATAAATAGTAGTTTATCTCTAACTATTTATTTTATCTAAACTAAATAGAAGTTTTGTTGTTTTTAGTTTATTTGACGAGCAGGGAAGATTAAACAGCCCTCTTTTCGTATAGCAAAAATATTTCAGAACTCGGGATGACATTTTCGGGGCGATGGATTTTGTTACACTGGATTTTCGTTATCTAGGACATTCGTAAGTCACAGTCGGTGGTGCTGATGTTCCGTGCCACTCACCCTGTAGGAGACCCATGAGGAAGCGGGAGAGGGTCATGGCCACGATGGGCTGCGAGCAGAGATGCGCTAGGATGGGTGTGAAAGCCGTCATCGCTCCCCACGCCGCCACGGACAGCAGCATCACTTTCTCCCCGCCCACTCTGAACACAAAGCACCAATCACGGTCAGTCTCTGGGTCAGATTACAAATCATCTACATGCTCTCTATTATAAACATCAAACGTTTGAAGTGATGCCGCTCTGAAATTTTACAAATAAAATGGGTATTGATTTATTTCATATGTAAAAAGTTAAACGCGCATGTTGGAGACTTAAAGAGGAAGCGTCTCGACTGACTCGTCACTCGTCCTTTACAATACGCTCTCGTCCCGCGTTTGAGAATTAAATTGCGCGTCTCGTTTTGTATCAATACGGGAAGGATTTGTCGCGTGGTTTTATCGGTCTGTATTGTGAAGTGTACTGTATAGTGCATCTTTTAAGCAGAGTTTGCAAACCCCTGTCAGAGAGAATAATAAGTATTTAAAAATGCCAGAAGCTTCTCCAGGTTAAACTCTCTGCTTTCAGTGTTTCAGAGCTTAAACGCAAGCAGCTGCAAAACTATTTTATAACTTGATGTTTTCTACTTATAATAACAAACAGTCTCTGATAATAAAAGTACTGTACAGCATTTTTGTTTAACCCTTGGAGAGCCAGTCATGAAAAAAATGGTCTGAACATTTTTTTATTCTTTGAATTGTAAATTATTATTCATTTTCTGCCTAAAAATGAAAAAAAAAAAATTCCAAAAAAAGCATTGTTGTTCGTCCACTGTAACCATGCAACTGCATTAGAAGCCAGAGGGGTAGGTTATCACTGGAAATTCCACCAACCAGTCTGACACCGCCATCAAGTGCTAGATAAATGCATTACACTTTCATCTTGTGTGTGAATCCGTTTTTGGAGTTTTAAATAATAATGTAATTGGTTAAATGATCACAACAATTTTGTTGCACAGATGCAACATTTTCTCTCCAAAAGTAAAACAATTTCAACAACTGAAATCACAGGCTAAAATTATTCCCAAAACAAACTGGTCTGGTTTTCACACACCGTCTCAAATTGTAATTTGCAAAAATTCTGTAAATACAATGACTTGCGTGTTAAGTCAGACACATAAACACTAATGTATTACATTTTATTTATTTATTAACACTTTATGAAACACTACATTTAATACATTACAAAACAGCACCATTCCCATGTGTGCTGAATATAACCTAATTATTTAAAGTGCATCTTTGTATATTTTTACATTAGAAATAGGCTGTAGAAACTTTACTAGCTAATGTTTGTAGCTCTTCTATGTATGTGCTGTTTCCATGGTGGGATAGTTGTTACTGCAAACAATGACCGATATTTTATCCAAATTCTTTATCAATATTACCCTTTAAAATAGTCATATTACCCGATATTTTCCCAGTATTACCAAATACCTGAACACATGTTTTAGAAATGAAGCTGCTGTCAAGATATGTTCACGTGGAACATTATTGTCTGCAATGCAGCAAATCATTTATTTTTTACTTTTGAATTGGAACAAAATGTGTAAAACAATGCGTAGAGGGCATTTGTGTGTAATTTGAGTTGGACATAATCAGAAAACTTAAAGAAAGTGACCTGTTTAGTTGATTTAAAGTATATTAAAACAAAAAAATGTATTATTTCTAAAGCAGAAGAGAATTTATTAACTAAAAATGTGGTAAAACTTATTGTTTTATCTTTGCTGAAACGGCTGAATAATCGTTCTAAACCTACTGATTAATCATCGGAATAATCGATGAATAATCGAATAATTGTTCTAATAATCGATAGATTAATCGATTATCAAAATAATCGTTTGTTGCAGCCCTAAAGCAGAGAGTGTAGGGTTCAAGTCTTTAGTCCTCAGCCAATCAGATTGCGGAATTGTAATGAAAGTGTCCTGATATTAAATAATAGATCATCTAAAGGTTATGCCCATTATGACATTGATGCTTTGCCTCACAAACACAAATTAAATATGTCTTATACTGGATGAACTCATTTTATTTATCCATTTATTTTTAAGCATTTGACGTTTCAGAGAACAAAAATCGGAAAAAGGAATCAAATTATTTAAATGATTTAGCTGCAGCTTTTTAAATTTCAACCCGTGGCTCTGTGGACGACACAAATCACTAAATCAAATCAAATTTGAAACAGGGAACAACAAGCAAAGACACTCTGGACTATATTCCAGAGAAATGTCAACGCAATCCATGTAGAGTCTGCCATCGTTTACACAACCTAAACAAATATTGAACTAAAAAAAACTGTTGGAGCAACGCCTAATCCCTAATGTATGTTGTAAGCAGGAAGACAAAACGTGACATTTTACGTTTACGATGTTACCATGTCAACCTTAAACATAGCAGCAGCAGATGTCGTTGGGTTCAAAGCCCTTAATCATCGGCCAATGAGAATCCAATATTTATAATAAGTTCCGTGACGTCATATGGTAGATAACATATCTATAGCAACAACATTTTTATTTTAATAGTTGAAAAAGTAGTTATTTTAAGTATTACAGCATAAAAAGTACTTTTTCCGGTAGTCATCAATAAGACCGCGACCTCTGACCTGTCGCTGACATATCCTCCGAGGACCTGAGTGAAGCAGTAGCCCCAGAAGAAGCTGCCCAACACCATGCCCGTCTCCTTTCTGGACCAGCTGAAGCGTTCTGCCATGCTCACCGCACAGATTGGCATTGCCACACGGGCACAGTACAGCAGACATGTCCCCAGCAGGAGGACCACCGTCCAGACCCTGGCTACTGGCCTGGAGACACAACAGACACATCACTCTTTATCTACAGTCAGCTCAGGCAAAGTAAACATCTATAGGCTGAATCATTTTCTTTAAATAAAATATAATAGAACAGAATCTAATTAAATGCCTTTGTTTTATTGTATCACTGGGTGATAATAAAATTGGGAGCGCTACTCTGTTTGGCTCAAAAAAGAAATTGTAAAAAAAATGCATAAAAGTTAAAATATCCACATTGAATAAAACTGAATATACGGTAATTAAACACAATGCATTAAACTGTAATTGTGAAATATTGTAATTTGTATAAATATTGGAATATCAAAATACAGTATATCTGAATAGAATGCAAAATACAAAAATGACAAAAAAAAAACAAAAACAAAAAAACAAGCTGATGCCCAGTTAGCTATTTTCTTAGTGTACATAATTGTTTTTTATGAAGAGTACAATAGTACATAATACGTACTAATTAGACATTTTAATCATTTGAATCAAGTGTTTGTTTGAGAGAGTTAGTGCGTGAGAGAGAGAGAGGGAGGAAAGAAAGAAAGGAAGAAAGAAAGAAAAAGAAAGTACGAGAATACAGTACAAAATATTGGGCATTTTACACGTTTCCAGTATTTTTAGACATTGTAGAGAGGTATGTTTACATGAGTTTAAAACCGTTTTCCCCGGATAAAGACAACATCGACCGGAGCCGAAAGTTGGTGCTGGCGGTCTCACCTGGTCCAGTTCTGGTTGGACTCGGTCCACTTCTTCTGCGCCGCCGCTCCTCCTGGGTTCTCCGCGGGATTCTCCTGAACAACACTGGCCAGATCCGCACTTGAGTTCTTTCCATGTTTTTGTAGCACTGCCATTCAACGAGCGATGACCCGTCCACTTTGGTTCCGTTTCGGGTCGTGCGAAAAACGGACGCTTCGACCGGGGCTTCTACGCAGGCGCTTCTCCGCGTCTCATCTGACGTTATCACAGTTGCTGGAGCGCAGCGGGACAAATCTCAGCTTCTCCCCGAGTGTTGACGATGATCCACGTGTCAGTTTTTCCTCCAGGCGAGAAGTTTCTCCTCCCACCGCAGGAGCATCAAACCAGGAAGTAACGTGCCTCCGCCGCTAAAACGCGTTCAAACTAGTGATGGGAAGTTCGATTCTTTTAACTGATTCGAATCTTTGATTCTCGAACAGTAAAGTGAACGAATCATTTCGAGATTAGGTCATTTCGTTCGTTTCCTGTAAAGGTGGTCGCGCCATTAGTATCGAGCAGTAATGCTGCTCGATACTATCGTTCACGAGAAGATCCGTTCATTCCGAGTCATATGAAAGATTCCTTCATTTTGAACGAATCGTTCACGAACATCACTAGTTCAAACGTCGCTCAGCTCGTTATTTTGAGGTCTCGATTATATGGCCACCTACTGTTTAGAAACAACGTAAAGGAAAGAGATTAGCTTGCTCACTCGGTTCGTTTGGACAGTTTTGGAAATAGTTTCTATGCGTCATGACGCAAACCCGCCAACTGTGCGTGACGTCACACTATGTCGATGAGCGCGCATCGTCATGCATCTAGATATCTAAAAAGGTAATTGAGACTAGCCGAAATGTAACTTTGTAAGATATCTGTTTGTGGATATGTGACGCGTTAAGTGACGTATTTGAATGGATCTTCAATTGAGTTGCGACTAGTCAGAATGTATTAAGATATCTCGACGTCCCATTATTGAAGATATCTCTAATTCGAGTTAACTAGTCAGAAATGTTTTACGAATCGCCGCGAAGGCATAAATATTAATTCCGATTCTTAATCGACGCCGCTGATATGAATCGCGCGCAGAAAACTTCTTCGACAGATATGTCACAAAAAAAACGCAAGAGGATCGTGACTCCACCTCCAAACAAATCGGTTGGGATCGATAAACAAGTTGGCCTGAAGTGATTTGTAATGTGGTTTCTCTGATTTATTGAAAATGCAGTTGTTGTTTTGTGAACGTGATGAAAGACAATAGAATATATTGATCAGAAAAAAATCATCGCAAACAAAGCCTCGCAAAAAAGAAAATTGTTAAATATTTGCTCACATCTCAAATGGCTTGATTAATCTGTGAAAGTAGGATAAATCTGCTTTATCAATATTAAATATCTCACTTGCTATTTAGTATTTCAGGAATTATAGCACAATGCATATATTTGGCAATAGACATTGAACACGAGCAGCAAGTTATATTAACAATAGGTTGGAGGGGTTCAAAATCATACCCTGGTCCTACATAAAACATCTGGTTTTAGAAGTTCATCATTTGATAAAGGCAATATCTATAATTCACAATTGAATGTCAATATAAGCAGAAACACTATGACAATGCACAGTAGAAAACAATGTCACATGACTTTATAATGCAATAACATTAGTATTCAAAAAGAGCATATGTTCTTTGACACAAACCCTTCAACACTCGGGTGTTGAAGAAAAAAAAAAACTTCCCCGATGAGTCTCCAGTACCTGGCCAGTGGACTCACTCACTGGGATTTACTCAGTCCAGAAACCGTCTCCTTCAGTCCAAACCTACATGGCTAAATAGCAATAAAGTAAGCTCGGCAGATCAAACATCAGGAAAACAAAAAGTCCCACTTATTCGTGTGGTTAAAAAAAAAAGTTTCCGTTTTGGCTAAGAGTTGAGCTCAATTCTTCGGTCTCTGATGAGTAAACCAAAATGCAATAAAAGGATTCTTGAGAGTCCGTCACAGCGTATAAATAGTTTGGGAAAGAGAAAGCGTCCGGGTTCACTTAGGGTCCTCGATGGTGCCTTTGCTAAGGTCTGTCATTTTGGGGTACTTGACTTTTTTCTGGTCCAACTCGTTCTGGGCCCACAGGAGAAGCTTGAGGAGCTTGGCTAGTTTGGGTGTAGACTCCCTGTTTTCATAGTCCAGCACTGCCTGGTTCACCTCACTCCACACCTGCAAAAACACAATTCTAAGAGTGATGTCATTTTTAAAGCTTGAGCTGTCTTTCAAAGTTCATTCTTAAATGTTCCTGAAGACAACTAACACGGTAAAATAATGGATGAGTTTAACCCTCCTAATATGTTGGAGTCAAACTGACCCGTTTTCAAAGTTTCAAAATATTTTAAAAATACCTTAAGGTGTCTTTTTAATTTTGAGTTTGTCTTAGTTAATGTAGTCTAAATATAACACACACACTTTTGAGGAACTTTTTGGTTTCTGATTCACATGCATAATAAAAGTCCCCCGGGTCAGTGACCCGCAAACAATATTGATGTAACAGGAGGGTTAACACAGCACAAATCTGCCACGTAGAGTTATAAAGTGTCTTTAAACGTGTATAAAAGTGTAATAAAGTGTATTAAAACATTCATAAATAATTCCAAGTTCGCCTGCTTTCCGATTCTGAGTAGATGCATTTTTATCATTAAATCATTCAATCACATTTCAGCCACCATTTGTTGCCAAGCAGGATAATAAAAAAAGGAACTTCTAACGTCTAACACAGAACAAATGTAAATGCATTTTTTTTGTCACCAACATTTTTAACTTTTTGTTCCCAAATTCAGAGCGACTAATTGGACAGAGCAAGTTTTGACATTTAGAATGAATGTAGATTGAACGATGGAACTGAAGCGTATAGATTTTTGGATATATGTACGGAATTTTACATTTTTAATATTGTGATAGCAAATGTATTAATTAAGGCTATTATTCTTTTGTGTGTGTGTGTCTTGCAGATTTTGCAGAGTGGACGTGGCATTTGCTTTTAAATTTATACAACTGTTCTGGCTAGTTTTAATGCCCAAATTTATCTCCAGAAGATGGCGCTCCAGTACAGTTTGTCTGTTCAATACAGACAATTTGTGCCAAGTTACTGTCTCGTAATAAACTTTTATTTAAAAAAAGTAAAATAAAACCTTTTTGGCATGTGAGGGTTAGTTATGTACAAAACTGCGTTTAATGTAAAAGGTGCAGCTACAACAGTATTTACGAGAATATAAGCACCCCCTGATTTTTCAGGCACTACAAAAATTCCAAAAAATAACTGTTTATTTTTACATTTCTGGTTCATTTACGTTAATATTCACAAAAAATATTTTTTTTATTTGACAAACCTAACTTGACTCGTGTCATTTCGATAGTTTTTTTGAATATTAGACGAAAAATAAACAGACTCTAGAGATCCGAATTCCAACTCCCAGAATTCTTGGCTGATCCCAAGATCGTGTGAAGACGATCGTAGCGAAGGATTATTTTCCTCTGCACAGCAAACAGAGCTTTTTAATTGTATTTGTTCGTTCTCAACTGTTTTCCGACACTCTTTAACTGCTTCGTTTCCAGCCGTTAGCGCTAATTTGCAAAAACAATAAATTGTTGTTCTAACATGCTTATTTTGCCCCAGTGTGACTAATGTTTCTTTATTTCTTTTATTGAGTTAATAAAAACTAATCGTAAATAAAAGTATTTCCATTTATTTGTGATTGTTTCTCACTTGAAAAATGTGGAAAAATTAGAGCTTACAATTACGTGCATGTTTGAAATGTGGCGATTATAAGCAGCATAAGATTATAAATTTTTGAGCTGCTAAATTTGGGAAAAAACAGATGTTTATATTTGCGTAAATACGGTATTTGTGTGTGCTTAGGTGGGTGGGATTTATTGTATGTACAAATGCTCAAAGTGGAGCACAGGATGTAGGCCTCAGATTAAATGAAGTTGATTTTAAAGTTGGCGGAAAACATTACCTTCTGTCGCTGCATCATGTTAAGCAAGTCGCCAAACGGTGAATCCTCGGGGTTATCAAACGCCAGGAGCGCCAGGGTTCGCTCCATCTCTGTCAGACACTCTCGACTCTCCTCGCCCTGCTCAGCCAGCTGCGTCTGCGCAAACTCCAGCGCAGCTTCCGTCTCCCGCAGGCGGATTAACTCAATCAGATGCTGTTGCTACAAACCAAAAGCATTTATTATTCTTTAGCACACTGACGTTGCATTTCACAATCAAAACCATTCTGATCTTCTCAAGTGAGAGAAAGTTATTTTCGACAATGCTTAAGCATGTCCGAAAAACAGCAAATCTCAGAAAAAAATACATTTAAATGTGAAACTATAGCTACCTAGTCAAATTATATGTAAAATGTCTTCATACTCGTGTGGCTTGTTTTTTAAAACAAACGTGCGGTCAAGACCAGAAACACGGTGGACATCCAGAGGTGTTTCAACTCTTTCAGGACCCCCGGGTCACATAAACTCAGACATATACAAATACATTTCCAATAAATCAAACACAAATAAAATACACTTAAAATCGGGAGGGCATCCATTTAAACTTGAATTTATTTTAAACTTATTTTACCCAATGCTAAGCATTAACTCATGCCCCAGAAACACGTGGCTTGGAAAACTGCAAAAGAAATACGTCTAGCAAACACACGCGAACACGCGAAGCCCGATGTTTGTACAGCAACAAGCAGTTACCGCGTGTGCATGCGACTGAAACGAACTACTGAATATTATAAGAAGGGTTCTTTTTTTCTATTAAAAAAAGATCGGCACGACAACATTACACATTATCCAATAGAAAACATGGTGTTGTCCGGAGTGATTGTCTCTATGGCCGGCAACCAGGAAATTAATGAATTGAAATACCGGCGTACATTTTAAATGTTTTACGTTATTATGTATTTTTAAAGCTTTGTCTAAGAGCCATATCCAGCCGCCAGAAGAGCCATATATGACTTGCGAGTCATAAGTTCCCGACCCCTGTTCTAGAAGTCTAAATAATTATTAAAGTATTTATATTTAGATGGCCGATTTGCTAGAGATGCCAGTACAGTATATTAATTCAATATTTTTAACAACTTGCTCGCCATGACTAAGCGAGGTCTAACAATAAATAGGATGTAAGGAAGAAATTCTACATAGAAAATGCAGTCAAGATGAAAGTCTCTTTATTCCGTGTATAACCCTTATTAACTTCATATTTTTTACGTTCTGTAAAGTTTGTGTTTAAAATTTGAAAAACTATTAAAAAAAAAACATGTTGTTGTTGTTGTTGTGAGGATGTACAGAATTTCTACAGACGAAATGCAGCCAAGTTTAAAATCTTTTAAAGTCTCTAGATATCCCGTGTATGATTCTTATTAACTTCATAATTATGTTCTGTAAAGTTAAAAGTGTTAAATAAGTGTTGAAAATTTGCTAAATAAGATATTTAAAAAAAACATCTGTTGATATTGTTATTTGCATCATGTAGAAATATTGTGAGTAAAAATAATATTAATGAAATCGTGGAGGGCCAGAATTTTAGACTTGGGGTTATTTTTTTTTTAAGAAAACATGGTTTGCTTTACCTGTAGATGAAAGTACAGGTAACGATTGGTGTCCAGCAGCTCGGGATGGAGACTGTTGATCAGCGCAATAGCCTCTTGGATCTGTCCTTTCAAGACCATCTCCCTAATTTTGATCCGTTCATCAAGAGAGTCCAGATCAACGCTCGGCTCGATGCCGGATTCCATTCTAAACTTCTCAGCAGCTTCTTTAAACCCCTCTGTGAAGAACAATAAACGACAATGACAAGCATGAAAAAAAGCAAGCAAAAAGTAGAAGAAATAAATTAAATGAGCTGAGCATACCAGTCACCAGATAATTCATAATGAGACGGTTCATGTCTGCACGCTGGATATGAACGTTGTTGAGCTTTTCCATCCATTCCTCCCGTGTTACATCTTCTGGCTTTTCAGCATAACTCATCCTGATGTGTTCTGCAACACAGACACACAAATTCAACAGTGCCTCGCTATTCAAATTGGCTTTGCTCATGTTGCTTCAACTCAGGTCCTTGTCAACTTTGTTTGAAGAACAAGTTAAATGGCAACGAAAACAAATGACGTAGGTTGGTTTAAATGTTTACTTTGGTACCATTAGTAACGCGATTAAAAAAAAAAAAAAAAAAGTATGAGTGTCTCGGCATAAACACGTTTGTGGCATCGGCCACATCTGGTCAACTCTAACTTGGTGGAGCAATAGAACACAACATTTAAAAAAGAATAAAAAGACAATCAACGACACACTAAAATGCAGAGCCGGAAACATAAAGACATTTGAGGTTAGCGCTTGGATGACAATATCGTTTATTATGACCGGAAGCTGCGATCATAAAGGCCTACATCATAACATTGAAGCCTGAGTGGCTAACGCAAAGATTTCCACCGTAACAACAAGCACAGAAGAGCAAACGCACACCTATATTCTCTAGTGTTTCATACAGCACCGCCAACAATTAAGAGTTTGATCAACGTTGTCAAACTGGCGAAAACGAGTGAAATTTACCTCAATGTGTACAATTTCCTAGCCAACAGCTCGAGTAGAAAAGGCCGCCTGAGATCTCGCGATACCCCGGCTAACGACGAGATCTCGTCCCTACGTTCCTATTGGCTTACGAAAAATCGAGACGTACACGTTTGTAAAATATAAAAAAATATGAATAAAATAAAATATATACAATGCAGTAACTATATTACACAAAATACAATAAAGTCATATGTATTAATACTCCTAGTAATATTGCTAAATCTCAATGATTAAGTGATCAACACGTTCTATTTAGCGTGTGGTAAAAAAAAAAAAACCCGTCAAACTGCTCAATTGAACCTTTTGAAGATCTCGTTTTCTTATTATGCCAAATCACGATGAGAAAAAAACCACCGACGAGCTCGTTTTAAACATCACGTTTGTGTCCGGCTTATCGCGAGAACTACAGCGCTCGTTCGTTTCCGCCCATTCTCCTCTTCAAACCACCATGACGTCACGTCAATCCACGACCCCGCGGAGCGAATACGCCGCACACGAGCAAATCAGGACGCCGCGAATTGCCTCTTCCAACCCAGCCGGAGCCCGTTGGGTCACACCGCCACCCGGTTCCGAAGAACATATATTATCGACGATATCATATCGTCCTCCAGTCTCACAAAGGTAAGAAATCTGGACGTAGCCGGGGGAAATCCTTCCTTCCTGTGCGCGTGCGCGTGTGGATTACCCGAGTGTCACTGCTTAATGCTGAGCGATCAAAGAGTGTTATCATCTAGTTTGACGTCCCAAATGCATCATTGCGAGTGCAGAACTGAAACAAAGCGAATGTTTACGTTTGCTTTGATCAGCCGTCGCTCCGTGAGAGATGCGCGCGCTGAACTGAAAGTGTCGCGAACTTTCGCGTCTCTGCGGAGCGTTTGAAGACGCCGACAGCGCAGACGTGAGGAGTGAAGGAGATTTCTCTTTAACAAACGAGCCAACATGGATGCGGAGAGATTAAAGGCTCTAAATCTCCCGAGTGACGTTTGGCCTGGATCGGTGCTGAGTCTGTTCTCCGCGGGCCTTTTGTGTGAGGAAACGACGGGTGACTTGTGAAATTCCCGTTTGCCCAGGCTTGAATAAAAGAGAAGTGGCGTTTCCTTGTCTGAAGTGAAGCCCTGAGGTTGTGATGTCAGTTTAAATAAAGACACGAGGTGATTAATGATTGAATGCTGGTTGGTTTTGGTCAGTACGTCTAAACTGGGATCTTGAGGCTATTGTGCAATATTAGTGGCTTTATGGCTTTATTAGTTGTGGTTTTTTGTTTCGGTTTTCATTTCAATTTGTACGGCAGTCTAGAGTACTGGAAGAACTTTGGATCCTGTAGGACACGTTTCCCCTAAAAAGCTTGGCTGATTAGACAGACAGACATTGAAAATTGGATGGATTATGTCTTTATTAGTAGTTGTAACGCAGTTTTTACAACACGCGTTTCCTTACATTTTGATGAATGGGTGGGCGGACGGACGGACAGACGGACAGACTACCAGAAATATTCACTATTTCCTGGATGGAAGGACAGACAGGAAAGACAATAGAAAAGCAGTGATGTACAGACAGAAAGATGGATAGATTAATTGACAGACAGACAGACAGACAGGAAAGAAAAAGATGAATAGACAGAGATAAAGAGATATACAGACAGACAACAAAGGATGGATGGATGATTGACAGACAGAATGACGGATGGATAAATAGACAGACAGAAAGAGACAGACAGACAGACAAATTAAAAGAGATGGCTAAACAAACAAGAGAAAGACAGAGCGATAGATAGACAGAAAGACAGACGAAAAGAGATAGCTAAACAAACAAGGGATGGACATACTAAAAGAGATAGCTAAACAAACTGGATGGATGGATGGATAGATAGATAGATTAAAAGAGATAGCTAAACGAACTATTTCTAAACGACAATGTGTCTAAATGACAGACACATTAAATGAGATGGTTAAACAAGCAAGAGAAAGACAGACAGATAGATGGGCAGACAGACACACTAAAAGAGATAGCTAAACGAACGAGAGAAAGACTGATAAAGAGACTAAAAGAAAGAGCTAATTAAACAGGAGTCAGACTGACAGTTTATTCATCAGTCACATGATTCCTTTTTTTTTTTTTTTCGCTCTCTATCTTCTCTCTTGATCTGTCAGACAATTTACACTCGTGTGATAAACGGAGCAGTGCAGAGTTTCACACTATATTTAACACTGAACACACGTGCGTTTCACATGCCAGAAATGAGCTTGAGCTCTTAGTTAACGTCTCCAAATCATCTGCACTACAACAATCCTCGTATGGACATGTTGACCGATTTCTTGAGTTTTACAATAAAGTCAAGCTTCTTCTCTCCACTTCTCCTCAACATCTGTTGTGTGAACACCTAGATCCTGTAGCTGTAGACCAGGGGTGGCCATATATAAGATATAAAAGCCAATATATCTAGAAGCCAATATAAGACAATATTTAACCCTGGTTGAATATTCCGAAACCGAGAAAAATCAGGTTGTCAAACAGCAATATAATAACACATATTACTCTTTGCTTTATATTTAAATAAATAGAATGAAAATTAATGTAATGTAAAAGTATTGTTGTAAAGACAAAAAATCACTATTAAATGTAATAAAAAATAAACATCCCTAGGTACAGTATTTACAGTTGAGGACAAAATGATTAGCTCTGTGTAAAAGCACTTTTGAATTACTTCTCTAACAATGATGAATTTGTAGGGGGGCTAATAATTTTGGACTCAACTTTAAATGTTTGCTGCATACGGTTTGCTGAGTGTCATCTCCTGGTTTGAAACCGCAGTAAACACACACTTTTCAGAATAAAATCCTTTTTTCAGGTAGTAAAATGTCGGAGTTGATAGCAGACTTACTTTACCATTGTGTTTCCTCACTCATTCTACCTGTTTATTTATTTATTTATTTTTTATCTCTACTAGCGCCTGACTCACATCCACTATTCTAGTGCAGGTAATTAGTGCACGTGACTGCTGAGCAAAAGCGGAAGGAGCTTCGCCCCAATACGCACAGAATTGTATAAATGCTTGAGTATGATTTCGCGGGGGGTAGAATCGCTTTTTACTTGGTCCAGCTTTCCCACTAATTTCTGTCCATTTTCTTTTCTTCCTCGCAAGCTTGCTAGTGTTTTTAAACTTTTTTTTACGCCATTTCTTTTCAATGCCATGTGATCTAGCCAAAATGCCTTAGCGATCAACATAATGGGCACCACTGCTGTGGAACATCTTAGAAACGCTTAATAATTTCAGGCCAAAATCTGTGTGATAGATTTACAGCTGGAAAATTAATTATCGACTAATTATTTTGTTTATTTATTCAACGAAAATATAGGTGCTAGTTATTTAAAATGTATGTTCTTTTCCTGCAGCTGCTTCGTGTCCTGATTGGTTCGCTTTGCGTTTGCACCCTACTTTCTCCACAAGCTCGGTTATGATTGGACGTCGTCACAAAAGGCATTTTAGTTTTTATTCGTGGTCAATATATGTGTTATAGTTTTTATATAGTTCTCGTTTCGTTTTCATCAGGGAAAAAGTGTCGATGACAAAAATATTTCATCAACGAAATTAACACTGTCCAACCCGCTCATTCAGAAATATAAAGCCGTTTCATGGTTTCTCTTACTCTATAGGTTTCATATTTCTCAGGCCGATAACAAACCATTTGTCGTAATTTGATCACGTGACAGCAAACAACCTTTAATTTCCCGTGCTCGTGACGTTGATACTCAGACACTCAGCAAACCGTATGCAGCATTTACAGTTGAGTCCAAAATCATTGTGTGTCCACAACCATTTCCTCTCAGTTTTCAGATGCGAGGAAGCTGAATGTGTTTCTATTTCCATGGCGACTTTTGTCCTGCTGGCGCTAATGGACGTGCTGGTTCAGGTGGTGTTGTGTGCTCAGACGGCCGGCCTTGTGCAAACACATCGTTTTAAAGCACACACACACTCCGCAGAATTAAAGGTGGACAGCGGGAAGGAGAGTCGGGCGACGTGGACACGTCCACTAATCTGGTCAAGCGTCTTTAGTCCAGTGAACAAGATGGCCACTGAAGATTTAGCAAGACCATATGGTGCAGAAACCGGGGGAGGACGAGTGTCGCCCGTGGTGTTTGGGGGATGATTATGGCACAGGGTTATTATTTCAAGATGGTGGCGACGAATGACGAATTTACGCTGGCGAAATCTGTCAGAAACCTGGTAGAATGCGTTTTATACCTCTGGTGAGATGTCAGAAGATCCAAGTTATAGTCGACTTGTGTTACGACTATACAAGTGTTTTTTTTTTTTTTTTTTGAACAAAGATAATTAATGGACATTTTTCTTTTTGAAAACGTATTCACATGGTCTCGGACTAAGAAAAGCATTATATAAATTAACTTGATCTTGAACATACTACTTTAAAACAGATGAATACTGTAGGCCTGCATACAGATTACATTTAGAATTATATTTCTGGTGGAATTAAGGATTTTTAGAAACGGGCATGTTTTTGTGATAACTAAGAGGCTAAGTTTTATGATTTGAAAGGGATAAAAGCAAAAACAAAGTTATTCTCTTTTATAGAAAATCTATACGATTGTGCCAGTTTATTTATTTTGCACTTTATTGTCTTGGGATTCTTCATTTTGACACATTTTTATGTTTCGGTCTGATGTTTTTTGTTTCTTATTTAAAAAAAGCTAAAAAAAAAAAGGCTCTAACAATGTTGCACTTTTGCACAAAATGCACTTTTTTTTTAACTTGATCATGTCCTGTCTTTAAAGCTCATTAACTAAATTCATTCAGTCTAGATAATATTAAGGTTGTCGAGTGTAAAATAAATGTTTAAAATCAACTATACCTAGAATATAATTTTTTTTAACTTCTGATGGTTTATGCCACTTAATACTCTCGAAATGTAATTCCAATAAGACAGTATATTTTGCTGCTTTCAACTATTTAGGTATTTCATGCTCCAAAATAGCCAGAAACAGACAATTGCATTTTAAGTGAGTATTAGCTACAGCTAAGATTCATTCATTCTGCATTAGAAACCTTTTTTTTATACATTTGTGGGGAAAATAAAGAATATTTTGCGTTTCTGACAGAAACCATGCAACCCTGACTATGGCACACGTGTAAAACAATCTGCAAATTTTTCATGATTGGTATTCTTTAGTCATTTTGAATGATGTGTTTTATGGTCATGGGTCTCCTGACCGGCGTGTGACCAATAGTGAAGTATTTCACACGTCACATGAGCGTTGGGAAATGGAATTGCATGTGTATTGCACTTCTCTCTTCAGCAATACATACTGTTAAAATCGTTTTCATAATAGAAACACATTAAAAAAAGAATGAATTATTTTGAATTTACTAATTATAAATCTCAAAGCAGAGTCGTTTGTTCAGCAAAGTGTGTAAATTGAGTAAACGTGTTCTGTTGAACAACTCTCTACAACAGTTTTTTACACCACTTTTTTACAAACGTTCTAAATTGCACAAGTCTATAATTTAAACGGTTTCTTGAATCGTGTCCAATCAACTTCCGTGTTCTCTACACTTCAAAGAGTTGCGTAAACTCAAGTGTTCTTTTTTTTAATTGCTTTTTTTATGCCATTTTAAAAGTGTAACTTGAGCGAAAAAAAGTTTTCCGGTGTAAACGTCATCACTAGTTTTGCGCACGCTGATGTTTATATCAACGCGTACGACACAATTGCGATAAAATGCTATTTCTAAATCGCACAAAGCTGCAACATTACTCTGATTTTTCTATTCTTGAATTTGGACGTTAAGCTTCTCATTGTAAATGTGCACATGTACAAGGTTAAACGGCCAATTTAACGTTTTTTAAGATGCTTTTCACATGTCCTCAAACTAGAGCACGATTGATCTTTAAAAGATTGTGATTGTGTGTGTGTTTTTTGTGGTTTCAAACCAGAAGACGACACTTAGCAAACCACAAACAGCAAACATATACAGCTGAGGACAAAATGATTAGCCCCGCCTACAAAATAATCATTTCGTATTTCGAAAGTGCTTTTAAACATAGCTAATGATTTTGTCCTCAACTGTACATAATACTGTACATTGGAATGTTTATTTTTAAGT
Source organism: Paedocypris sp. Pulau Singkep (assembly GCA_017309775.1). Lineage (NCBI taxonomy): Eukaryota > Metazoa > Chordata > Actinopteri > Cypriniformes > Paedocypris > Paedocypris sp. Pulau Singkep. The sequence goes on from MU204207.1 coordinate 708,309, forward strand.
TTATTGGTGATTTTTTTTTTTCTTTTTTGTTTTTTACTGTTTCAATTTATTTATATTTGAAGTATAAGTAATATGTGTTATTATATTGGTTTGACAACCTGATTTTCAGGGTTGAATGTTTAAACGCATAAAATATCCAGAAAGAATCGTGATCTTAATTTCAAGCAAAAAAGTTGTGATTCTCATTTTATCCAGAATCGTGCATCTCTACCTCAAAGACACTTTCTCGTTATGTGACACCTTGAGGAATTACGAGTGCGTTCGACTCTGGCCAGAAATAACCCTTCTCTTACGGTATTCAGACGCTCCGCTAATGCTAATCTGCTAATACGCGCTGTCAAGATAAGCCTGGAAAAGAGGCGAAACCATGGCGCCGGCTGAATATCTGCTCATTCGTAGCATCTTCAGACCTCCTCAAGGCTTCTCAGAAGTCTACGCTTTTGATGCGTTTAGTTTTGTGGTATTTCGTCGGGGTCTTTGGGTGGGGAGTGTCAGAACCTGAATTAGTGGAGGTTAATGGGTTAACGGTCAGGATCGGCCAAGCCTGATCTTCACTGTGCTTACTGAGGGATAACACCATCTACACGTTCTTCTGATGGTGGTCTTGTGGTTTCAGGCCGAGGAGGGTGTGAGCGATGGCGGAGCAGCAGAGGCAGCGTTCGCTCTCCACATCTGGAGAGTCGCTCTACCTGGTCCTGGGAGTGGAGAAGAACACGGCACCGGAAGACATCAAGAAGTCCTACAGGTAGAATATTGAATATTGCGATAACGATATTGCTTGCGAAATAACATATTCCCATAGTGCTGTCAAACGATTACATTTTTTAGCTAGTTAATCACAGTTCCCTGACTAAATGAATCACTATTAATGGCGATTAAATGACTAAAGCTTGGAATAATTGGAAAATTAGGTGTAATATGTATTATTAATAATGTAAACTCAAGACTAAATAAACACTAGTTTAAATACTGCAATATAATTTAGTATAATTTTTGTTCAATTTACAATGTATTTTCTTAGTTTTTTAACCTTCCGAGGTCTAGTCACTCTTTATTCAAGATAAAACACACACAAAAAAAATCAATTTTTTGACTTACATATGTGTTGTAGATCAATTTAAAGTTTGAAATACTGATTTTTTTTAGGTTACACTCTTAATAAAAACAGGACATTGTGTTTTTTGTAAAAATAAATAAATAATAATAATAATAAAGCTAAAACTTGAAGCACGTTTTGCCTTCTTTTTGTCAGCTGAAAACAAAATAACTTACCACTTATAATACTTATCACTCTAACATGAAACTTAGAATGTACATAAAGAAATTACATAAAGCTTAGAATGTCTGTTTTTAAATATAAGTGTAAGTAAATACAGTATTGTCTTTATCTAATCCCTATGAATCTACAGTGGCGGCTTGTTGAACAGAGATTTGAGACTGACGAACAAGTTACATATTTGCAGTTGAAACGGCTAAATAAGGTTGAGTCTCAGTTTTAACAAGTCCAAGAACATTCAAAACACCGCGGAAGGAGACAAGCAAGTGTCTGATCATAATGAGCCACACCTGGGTGACACAGGCTCGGCTCTCTGGGTCTATTCATTGCATCTTCACCAAACCGAAAGTGAAAACATTGCAACTGTGATTAACTGCGTTAAACGCGATTAAGCACATAAAATTAATCACATGCGTTAACTAGTTAACTTTGACAGCCCCAATTCCCATATAATAAAAACCCAAAACTATCTAAAAAAAAAAAACTACTGATGACTAAAATGATACTAAAATAAACAGGCTATGTGTTTTTAATCAAATTGATCTTAATTTGGGCTAAAAACTCTCTAGTAGGAGGAAAACATTAAGACTTAAAAACTTCAGCAGATATATTGGTTTATGATTATTACCTTTAGACTTGCAAAGATAAAATGCATTGCTCTCAAACATTAAATTTTTTTCACATACTGTAAAAACATACAATCAGCAAGATCAACATGAGCATCTTTTAAACAAAATGTGTCCTTGCCTTTCTGCTTTTAAAAACTAATAAATAATGCAAAATATTAAACAAAGTGTTCAGGCCTTTTAACTGTACAATCACCAAGACAGTCTTAAAATTAGTGTCTTTTAAACGAAATATGTTCTTGCCTTGCTTTTTTTTTTACATAAAATAAATAACACAATATAGTTAATATCGGATATTTTTTAAACATATCCAGCCATTTTTGTTTATTGCAAAAAAAACAATGTTTGCATTGATCTGCTAGGTCAATTAACTTTGCTATATTTTTAACTGTTAACTGCGATATGGGTATTTCGCATCCTATTATCGCAATAACTATAGTTTTTCGATTTATCGTGCCTGACCTACCTACAGGTAAGGAGACGTGCGATTACACAAAGTAGTAGACGAGTAGTTACACAAACTATTGGAATTTAAAAATGCAGTGTTGTTCAAGGTTAAAAACAAATTGTTGCCGGAGGGAATACAAAAGTTGTTTCTCAAATGAAATGTGGACTATAGTTTAGGAGGCAAGTCAAACTTAAAAGTCCAATATACACGTACCATCAAAAAGAGTTTCTGTTTGGCTAGAAACGGAGTAAAATTGTGGAATAATTTAAGGGAAGAGGTAAAGCAATTTAAAACATAACTTAAAACATTTCAAACATAAATATGAAAAGGACATTCATTAAAACTACATTAAAAATGCGGAATAATTAAAAAAATGCTGTCAAATTTTTGTTATATCTTTATCTTGTATCAAGGGTCTAAGTTAATTTATGATATTTGATTAAACATTTTGGGGTACTTTTCCGACCTCATTTTATACTAGATATATTATCTATATTTTATCTTGATTGTATTACCACAAAAAGGTTTTACAATTTTTAACAGAATTCAACATGAAACAGTTAAGTCTTATTGAAAAGTTGTGTATTTATTGCTATTTATCGACTGTTATATAGATGTTTTGCTTTTTGAAGTGTAAAATTGTCAAGGACCATGTTTCTATTAAATTAGCCATTGAAGCTAAGATGGTGTAAAAAAACCAAACAAATATATTTTATCTTAAATCTGTGTGTGTATTATCTTAGATTTTTATTTTGTGTTTTCTTTTTCTTTTGTTGCACCAAACACAGTAGTATTCTTAATGTTATTGTAACCTTGTAATGCAATGACAATACTATCTATTCTATTCTACAAGGTCTGCACAATTTTGAGGAAAAACTTAACTGTGATTTTTCTGAAAAGTTTTGCGATTTTCGGTTTCTGAAAGTGCCCAAAGCTAAAATCATGTGGTTTGATGCTTCATGATTATTAAATACCAATAAATCCAAATACCAATAAATAAGAATGAAAATTAACTTAACCACTTGGTCGTTTGTTTTTAAATGGAACTTGATTTCTAAAACTGAAAAATGTATTCAGACACGCTCACATGTAACAATGTTGTCACTGGCACTGAAAAGACGTTCTGATGGCGTAGAATATGTTAATTTACAAATGATTAATTTACTTTGAGAAAATGTGAACCATTCTTAATTAAACTAAAAAATACAAAAATAAAAATGTATTATTTAGAATATTAAATATTTATACAGTCGACTCCTGAGAAGTGTATAAATGTCTCTCTTTAAAATACTTCTTTTTTTTTTAACAAGTAACTTATTTACATGCATAATTGATATTGCAGAATATAAGCACCGCCCACGTTTTTGAGTGTCTAAAAAATTGGGGGGAAAATTGCTTTTGTTCGAGTAATTATGATATTTGGCTTATTTGATTTTTTTCGGGTTAGAAGGTGAAAAATTTCCTAATTTACTAAGCTGAACCTTAACAAAAAACCCAATTATTACTGAATTTGTTTACATTAAATAGCTAAACATTACTGAAATAGTTCACAACATTGAAATATTGTTCTGCTGTAACACACACACACACACACACACACACACACACACACACACACACATTTTGTTGTCTAGCTGGTACGCCAAGGTCAGGGAAGCCCACCAACATAACCCGTCCAATTCCTAAATTAGGAAAGAACACATTATAATTGTACTTGTAAGATTTATGTTGAAATGTCATCTGTTTGTATCTGTTTGTATCTAGGGACTGAGAGGAACGAAATTTCGATTTTCTGTATGTATGCACTGTACATATGGCAAAATTGACAATAAAGCTGACTTTGACTTTGACTAATAGTAAAAATAATAATTTAACTGCAATAAATACCAAAGTTTTCAAATAATAAATATGAAAAAATAAGTGAAAAAAGTTTTTTAAACCAATGTTTACATTCAAATTTTTATTTTTGATTTAATAAAAGTAGAAGCAAAAGGTCGAGCGTGTTTCTAATGCGTATAGTTTCTTAATAGCGTTCTATAGTCAATTCAGATTTAGAGATTGTCTAGAGCACGTGAGAACCCTTAATCAAATATCAAAATATTTAAATCAATTATATAAATATAAAAAAATATTAATATAAATGAATGTATATATAAATGTATATATAAATAAAATACATAATAATGACACGTCCATTAAAAATCCAGTAAATAAATCTTCATCTTTTGTTCAACCGTTTTGTTTTATTTTCAGATTTTTTGTTTTTTTTTTTTGTTTGTTTGTTTGTTTGTTTGTTTTTTCACTTGGTGTTTCAAACAACATCTTTGAAAATTCAGTTAAACAATACAATCGGAGACATTGAAATTGCCTTTGGAAATTTGCAAATCTGAAACGAGGATTTGTAAATTATTTAGCATGGCACATTTGCTTTTTTGTCCAACAGATGGCGCTGTTTGAAAAGGAAAATGTTAATATTAAAATGCAAGGTTGTCAAAGCCTCAAATCAGTGAATATGTTTTAGAATTTGAAGACATTTTTAATCTATGTGTGGACGCTTAATATTAAACTAAAACGCTTTTTTGTGAAACTTCCGTTGTGTTGACAGAAAACTAGCGCTGAAGTTTCATCCGGACAAGAATCCCGACAATCCGGAAGCGGCGGAGAAGTTTAAAGAGATCAACAACGCTCACACCATCCTGTCGGACCCCACCAAGCGCAACATCTACGACAAGTACGGCTCGCTCGGCCTCTACGTGGCGGAACAGTTTGGCGAGGAGAACGTCAACACGTACTTTGTCCTGTCCAGCTGGTGGGCCAAGGTCAGAGCAGACCATCCACATGACCCATCAGACCGGCGTGTTTGTGCTGACCACTCTTCTCTCCTCTCCTCTTCTCTCCTCTCCTCTTCTCTCCTCTTCTCTCCTCTCCTCTTCTCTTCTCTTCTCTACTCTTTTCTCCTCTCTTCTCTCCTCTTCTCTTCTCACTTCTCCTGTTCTCTTCTCTTCTGTTGTTCTTTTCTCTTCTGTTCTCAACTGTTCTCTTCTCTCATGTTCTTTTCTTTTCTCTTCTATCCTGTTCTCTCCTTTCCTCTCCTCTTCTCTCATTTTCTTTTCTCTCTTGTCTTATCTTTCTAATCTTCTTCTATTCTAATCTCTCCTCTTCTCACTTCTCTCCTCTCATCTTGTCTTCTCTCCTCTTTTCTCTCTTCTCTATTCTTCTGTTCTCTCCTCTCCTTTTCTCTTCTCTTTCTCCTTTCCTCTCCTCTCCTCTCATTTTCCTTTCTCTCTTATCTTCTTCTATTCTCTGATCTTCTATATTTTCTCCCCTCATCTTGTCTGCTTTTCTTATCTCTTCTCTTCTCTCCTTTCTGTTCTCTCCTTTTCTCTCCTCTCCTCTTCTTCTATTCTCTCCTTTTCTCTCCTCTCTTCTTCTGTTCTCCTCTCTCATCTCTTCTCTTTCTCCTTTCCTCTCCTCTTCTCTCATTTTCCTTTCTCTCCTATCTTTTTTTTTCGTCTATTCTCTACTCTTCTCACTTTTCTTCTTCTCTCATCTTGTCTGCTCTCCTCTCCTCTTCTTTTCTCTTCTCTTCTTTTCTCTCCTCTCCTCTTCTCTCATTTTGCTTTCTCTTTTATCTTATTATCTTCGTCAATTCTCTACTCTTCTCGCTTTTCTTCTTCTCTCATCTTGTCTGCTCTCCTCTTCTCTTCTCTCCTCTTCTCTCCTCTCCTCTTCTCTCATTTTGCTTTCTCTCTTATCTTATTATCTTCGTCTATTCTCTACTCTTCTCACTTTTCTTCTTCTCTCATCTGGTCTGCTCTTCTCCTCTCTTCTCCTCTGCTCTCCTCTCTTCTCTGCTCTTCTCTTCTCTTCCTCTCTTCTCCTCTGCTCTCCTCTCCTCTCTTCTCTTCACAGGCGCTGTTTCTGTTCTGCGGCGTGGCGACGGGCTGCTACTTCTGCTGCTGTCTGTGCTGTTGCTGTAACTGCTGCTGTGGGAAGTGTAAGCCACACCCACCACACGGCGACGAGCCCGAGTTCTACGTGTCGCCCGAAGACCTGGAGGCTCAGATGCAGTCTGACGAGAGAGGTGAAGCTCCGCCCCTCACACGTGATCCGGGGGACGTCATGTGACTTGAGGCTTGTGGCTGTGTAACATGATTTGATCTGTAAAGCACCTGTGGGGGATTAGTTATTCTCTATCGCTCTCTCTCTTCTGTGTGTGTGTGTGTGTGTGTGTGTGTGTGTGTGTGTGTGTGTGTGTGTGTGTTTGTGTCTTTGTTTTTTTTATATATAAATATTTGTTTCTGTGTCTGTCTTTGTTTCTCTCTCTCTTTAGCTCTTTTCTTTCTGTCTGACTAACTGACTTTGTCATTCTCTTTCTTTGGCTTTTTCCCTCTCATTCTTGTTCTCACTCTTGTTATTTTTCTCTTTCTCCCTCTCTCTCTTTCTCTTTCTTCTCTCTGTGTTTGTCTTTTTCGCTTGTTCTCTTTTGCTCTCCTTAAATTAACTGATGAACCGAATATTTAGTTCAGATATTTAGTTCAGAATATTTAGTAGAGAGTGCAACAGAATAGTATTAATATTTCTCCTCAAAATTATTCTTTTAACTGAATCAATCTTTAACTCTCGAGCTGTAAAGGGAACAATTCATTTTGAGTCATTTGTTCATTTTATACAGCACTATTTACAGCGCTCTCAAACAAAACACTACACAAAAAACAACATGGTTTGCTTCAGTGGACAACATATAATTCACAACATGCCACATAGTAATTAATATCATTTGAAAACCTACCAAATACACACCACATTAACATGATCTGTGTCCTGCATCTTTTGTGTTCACAGCGCAGCAGTCACATGACAAATGAAAGAACAAACAAACTATTTTGAACAAACCACAAAAAATGGGCTGGTGCTGCTCGCTACAGAGTCTGTGAGTCTCAGCTGTCACTCGACAAGTGAACGGACCAATTGTTCACTGACTGACTCAAGAGTTTTTTTTTTTTCTTCAAATTTTAATTTGTTAATTTTGAACAAATTGTACACACATGACACAACACTAAACTCTCCAGAATATTGCAGAAAATCTGAAATGATCTTCACCTGAAATTGTTTCAAAACTTAAACATATGCTTAAATGAATAACCATGCTTTCATCAAAACATGTACAGTACTTTGATAAGGCCTACAGACAGCTTCATTTTAGTCTGTTGAACTCCCTTCAAACTTGTAACTAAAACTTTTTCAAACATGTCCCAACTTTACAAAAGAAAATGACACCCCAAAAATTAGGGTCCTGAGTCCTGACTCTCAAAAACAATTTTCACAAAATATCCACAGTTCTGCAAGACGGTCCTTTTTTACATTTTCAAAAAATTTCTAACAATGTTTTAACACATTGATATAATCACGCAGCTAGTAGGTCACTTAGCTAATAAGATAGTCTTGACGTTCATTCAAAACATACCTTTGTGCAGCTTCAGGTGTCGAACAAAGTTGTGGAAGTTGTGGCGTCTCCATCTGCAATATTCGACTCGCATGTTTTACACACTGCAACTCGTTGTTGTTGTTGTTGTTGTTGTTGTTGTTCACCTCGTCATTTTACAGCCAGACGAAACTATCGTCTGGCAGACGAAACTATGCGCGAAACTATGCGTGCTTCTGACGGTCACAAATAATCACAAACAGAAGTAGGGACTTTTCAAGCGAGGTGGCAAGTCTTTGCAAGTCAATAGGCGCAAGTCCAAGTGAAAGTCCAAGTTTTTCGTGTTAAAGTCCAAGTCGAATCGCAAGTCTTTTTATATTTTGTCAAGTCGAGTCTGAAGTCACCAAATTCGTGAATCGAGTCTGACTCGACACACGACTCGAGTCCACACCTCTGTATTAACCGCTGTTCCACTGTGTGCCAGCAGATGGCAGCAGCCCCATCGTGATGCAGCCGTCCTCCGCCACCGAGACCACTCAGCTGACCGCAGACTCCCACCACAGCAGCTACCGGACAGACGCCAGCTACTAGCCCCGCCCCCTCAAGACCACCACGCCACCAGAGCTTAGCTAGTCAAAGATCTGAGCAACACTCCATCATCATCATCATCATCAAACTGCTGCTTTTTCTGTTTAGAAGACAAACGCAAAGATTGGTGGGGCAGAAAGTTGTGTTCCTGAACATCTCGGTTCCTTAATTCTAGATTCTGACCGCTGTTTGAACGAGGTGAACACGTCTCACGTCTTTTGGTTCCTTGAGGTGAGCTGAAGGGCATCAGTACGTTTTCGGGCATCGGTACATTCGTCCTAAGCACAAACTTGTCGTTGTGAGGATCGCTAGTAGTGACTAGCGTGTTTTTCTGACTGTAAGGTACATTATCAACTAACACACACACATTACGGTTCATTTATCTTTCACAAATCCAGTAAGTTCTTCAGTCCATCTTCAGTCCGTCATCCAATCAGATCGCAGCAGAACTACCACTTCACTACAGTAAGAGTTCTTGAGCTCAGAATCCGTTTGTTCAGATCATTTGTCGGTATCTGTGTCAGATCAATAGAAGCGATCAAGCTCAAAATGCTTAAAAGAATAGAAAGTGAAACCCTTAACCCTCCTGTTAGAGCTGCACGATTAATCGTTAAAATATCGCAATCTCGATTCCACCCCCCTCGCCATCTTAATCAGACACGATTCAGCCAAAATCATCTGATCTTGAGATAACGCCCGCTTCAATGGGATCAGATTAGTGCCAAAAAGAGTTTTGCTTCTGTTTAGCAGCTCGTTTTGGGACTTTTTTTGACTCCTGGTTCTGATTGGTCAATGCGAACCCATCGCAAAGCAGATCCCCGGGTGCTAAAACTAAGATTCTCTGAAAGGTTTTGCAGACATTAAAAAGGTTAATAAAAGATTTACATCATTACTTTTATATTACGTTGTGTTTATTTAAATTAAAATATTTATTTAAATTTAACCTTAAGAGTAATATGCGTTATTCTATTGCTGTTTGACAACCTGATTCTTGGTTAAATCTTTAAAATAATTTTTAAAAAATTCCAGATTCGTGATTTTTTTTTTTTATTCCATGCTAAATAAACTGTGATTCTCATTTTATTCAGAATTGTGCAGCTCTTCCTCCTGTTATGTTAGGGCCAGATTGACACAGGTGTTTTTTTTTTAAATCACAAAAGTTTTTTTTCCACTTTGAAACTTCTCCAGTTTGGCTTATTTGGTGAAATCATCATACAAAAAAAAATAGTTTACCACCACGCTACATGTTTATATTACTGTAATCTTTGTAATCAAATGTAACAAAATGGAAACTAAAAATAGTCAGAAAGATCAAATACTATTTGTTCGTCTCACACTCACATTTATGGGGAACTTTTTTGGTTTCTGAGACTTAATGCATAATAAAAGTCCCCCGGCTCAAATTGACCCATAAAAAATATTGATGTGCACCAATAATGTCCCCATGAAGTCTTAAGTGGATATCAAGCGCCGCAGCTTCGGAGAGGAACAAACATTCGGACCGATTTTTGAGCTTCAACCAAAGTTCCGACACAACACCGGATTATAAGGTTTATTTTTGAAAGAAATGGAAAGTTGATGTGGATAAAAAAAACGAAATTGATTCTAGCGTTTTGGTGGCGTAGTGCGATTGTACCCATAATTCCTTTATTTCTTAGTGCCATGGTGTTTCAGATCAACACAGTTGGCATTAGAATCGCGCATTAACTCTGCGGACGCTTTTAAACGTGTCGGTCGACACATTATCTCTGGTGGTCTCGGAAGCGGACGCCATCTTAGTTTTAGCCTGAAGCGGATTGTGTGTTTTGTACTTTGATTTTCATGCACTTGGAAAGGAATGTTCCGGGGAGTTTTTGTGTTCTCGTCTAGTGGTTTTTGATTGTATAGACTGTGTGTGTGTGTGTATGTGTGTGTATGTGTGTGTCTGGTTAGTCTTCCTGCTTCTGGAGCTTCTGTGGAGGAAGTTCAGCGTGTCTCGTGTGTCCAGCCATGATTCAGATCGGTCTTTCATCAAACTTACACTTTCAAACGTTCACTTTTTTTTTTCCATTTGATTTGTAAAAAAAAAAAAAAACGAAGGAAACGCTGTCGATTTGTCAATTTTACGACCCAACGAGACCCTCTAACACTAACAGGTTTCCTTGAAGGTACTGAACTTTAGTCGTGTTGTGAAACTATTTATTAAATTATTTTTTTTCTTGCGTCTAATCATTTGCATCATTTCACGATATGTAAAAGTAATTGTACAGAACGTCGGAATCGCTCGAGCCTGGCAGAGTCGGCAAACTGTATTTGTACAATTCGCGTTTCCGGATGTTGAAAAGATGTAAAAATTCTCAACTGAACAATAAAACTTAATGACGTTAATTTTTTCTGCTGTTTTTTTTTTGTTATGAATCGGATAAAGTTGCACAAAACCAGTGCATAATTCCAATTTAAGCTTAATAAACTTGTGTGTACTCGATTATGATTTATCATTACTTTTAAAAAAAACTGCAAGAAATGTTTGTTTGTGTGTGTGCTGTATGTATATATACATGTATATTTATATACTGAGAGTTAATGCAATATATATAATTTTTATTATACATGTTTTTGTTTATTTTTGTAAGCATATTTTATAAAACAAGCTATTATATATTTATTTTATAAAACTGAACAAACTATTCCTGTTTGACTGTAAATGTAACTGAAATGACTAAATATGTTAGATTTTATTAAAACCTTGTTAATTTCTGGGTCACTGGGAGTTGGTGGCCAACCAATCACAGAACAGGACACACACATTCACACTCACACATCTATGCACAGCTTTTCAGACTCTTATTTTTCTTAACATGTAATTTTGGACCGTGGGAGGGAACCAGAGACCCTGAGGAAACACGCGCACGCACATGGAAAACATACAAACTAAATAGAAAGACCCCCAGCAAGTCCA
>MU204207.1:748966-760394 GCA_017309775.1 Paedocypris sp. Pulau Singkep
CTTTCCGCCGCTTCCGCCTTGATGGGCTTCTGCTTGTTTCTGGCCAGCTTCTGGATGGTGACGGGGTCGTCCCGGAGGTCGATCTGTGTGCCCACCAGCAGATACGGAGTCTTCAGGCAGTGGAAGTTTATTTCGGGCACCCACTGCGGGCAGAAGGATCAAGTCATCTCCAGCTCTTCAGCAGGTCGAGCAGCAGACACATTTATGTATTTAAAAAATATTTTTTAAATTTGTATCATATTTTATTATATTTATAATAAATGTATTGTTTATTTATTTATTTACTCCTTACATGCTTATATTTTTTTTTATTATTTTTGTCCTTTATGTTTTGGCTTTGAATGTTCTTTACAATATGCCACTGTTGTGTTTTGTAAGTTGAAAACATTTTGTACAAATGTGAGATTACTCTGACAATAAAAATAGATAAATACAACAGAAATACTTTTAGCTACTTTGCTCTGTGTATATTTTATGTGAGGCTTCCTGCTGATTGTTTTCATCCACACTAAAAGAAATTTCGTATCATTTTACAATGACAATCACAAATTACAATTTCATAAACTTTTTCTATGCCCCTTCAATCTGAAATAATGTTGTTTGATTTGTAATTTCACGTATTCACTCACCTTTTCTTTCACACTCTCGAAGGAGGAAAGAGAAACCACCGAGAAGCAAACCAAGAAGATGTTGGTCTGAGGATAGCACAGAGGTCGGAACTGATCTCGGCCTGTGAAGGGAGTGTGTGTGTTATACTCGGAGTGTCGGCTGGAGGATGAGCAGGTCACACACCTGCCGCGTCCAGCAGTCCCACGGTGTAATGCTCCGTATCAACCATCACGGTCACGGCCTGGCTGTCGGATTCCTGAAAAGATGAAATCTCACATCAATAACGTTTCAGATAAGGTGGTTTCACTTCTAATAATGAGAACAAGCATGATTTGCTCGTGGATTTTCTACGGGTTTCGATGTACAGAAGAGAGAAGTGGAAAACGGCGTCTGCGCTAATCTAAGTGTGTGATAAGTGTGGGTGGGGTTTAAATCAATTTATCTGTTGATTTGAATCCGTAAAGCTATCAGGTGCACAATTTAGAAAAAGGAGAAAGTAGGGAAAACGAGCAAAAGATAAACGTATGCACGGAGAAACATTTGTGTAATATACTGTATAGTTTCCAAATGCATATACTGTATCCAATTTACGGGAATTTTTTAAATATGTTTTTTAACATATACATGGCTAATTGTTAAAAACAGTTCCATATGAAGCCTAACTAAAGAAGACAGAAAGATTGCAATAATTGAACAATAACTACATTTCCATGTATTTAAATACTGTATTTTCAACCAAGTAGTAAAAAATAGAATACACTTTATTTGTAAATATCTAAACAATTGGTATTAGGATATATATAATACATATATAATACACACATGTATATGTTAAAAACATATTGAAAAGGCCTCTTAAGTATTTTCCCAATTATTTCATATAAATGCTTTTTATGTTGCGTCAGAATTTGATTTTTATTGGGGTGTTGTATTTTAAGGTTCTGTAGTGTGATTTAAGATATTTAGAATAATTATTCTATGTTTTAGTTAAGTGTGTAATACTGTCTATTTTGACAATGTGTACTTAATACTGTTAAAGTTTTTATATTATCGCCCAGGGAAACATTCAATGTAGAACCGCCACCGATCGCAAAGGTTTCTGGCTTGAAATGTTTAATTACTACGTAATGAAAATCTGGCTCTTAAAGCTCTAAAACAATAGTCAATTCATTCAATAAAAAGTAGTTTGCTAAACAGGCTATCATGTTAAAAGTATTAAGCTGAACACCTTAATTCTGCAAAAATTACAATCTGACACTGAAATTTGAAAACACATTTGTCTTTAAACCTTTTGAATCTTACTACCGGTTTGATTGTACAATCTAACCCATGCATGTATCTATAGCTAAGATTTAAAAAAAAGTACTATAAATAATGCATATTAATAAAAAAATGAATCCAATAAAAATAAAACATGGAAAAAAATCTTACTTCCTGTTCGGAGGGGAACTTGCTTGTGAATGATTTCAGCAGCGAGGTTTTACCCACACCATCGTCCCCAACCAGCACACATTTAATCCTGGGCATCGCAAGAGTCTGTCAAAACAATCTATTACACACATATCTCATTTGTATAGTGTAATGACAGTACAGTAACAACAAAGGATCGTAAAAAGTATTTACAAAATGCTTTCACAACGTTAGATTTTCTCAAGACATAACAAAATGTGAGTTTAAGGAAAGTTAGTGCAAAATGGAATTACAGGTGTAAAGTGTTGGAGAAAATGGACTTTGTTACTTTACTTAAGTATGTTTTTGGTTACTTGTACTGAGTATCAAAAATATAAGCGACGTTTGCTCTCTACTTGCCTACATAAGTGATTGAGTAACTGTACTCTTTACTCCACTACATTTGAATGAGCACTTACGACAAGTCGGTATATTTTTCTACTGCGGTTAATTTCTTGTGCGGATGAGGTGATATTGCCATCTGCAGGATGCGGAAAGTGCTGGATGATATTTATCAGCTAAATCATGTCAAAATGAATTAGCGGTTGCACTTTTTTGCACATTTAAGATTGACTGAGACGTTTTGTTCTTTTTTTAAATCTGTTTTGCTGTGCCATTTTGAAACATTATGGAGTTTCAATCTATATATAATTTCTATTATGAATTAAACCCTCGTAAATTAATTGTCCTCATAAATTGAGTTTCATATTTCTTAAATCTCTTGGTGTTTTTTTTTTAGCCTAAATTCAGTAAGAGTAAAATACTTCCGTTCTTTAAAAATTGGACACTTTACGACTTAAGTATTCTTGAAAATGGTGACTTGTAACTTGTAATGGAGTAATATTTACAATATGGTATTTGTTCTTATAATCAATTTCAGTCTTCAGGTACTCACCTCTGATTTAAACAGTCCACGTGTATCTTATTAGCTCAACTATCGTTATTTATATATCTATAATGATAAACAATCATTTGCATTCATGCAGCACACACACACACCAAACGTGCGTTAAGTTTGAAAAGTTTTAATAGTGATAAAAGCAACACAATACAGTCAAACGTGAGACTGAAACCAGCGTCATTCTATGACGTTAAACTCGAAAACATCATGACAGTTTATTGTACATAATGATATTAAGTTCGATCCAAACCATTAACATTAAAGTCATCCGCGCTCGTGCAAATCACTGCAAAACTGCGCTGATGAACCAGTGTTGGAACGATACCTAGTCTTGCTGGACGAACCATGTCTTAGCAAATATAAACGAAGCAGAACCGCGGAGTCCGTTAATGGACATTAAACCCGATCGAACAGTGAAGTTCTGGAGTCCGAGAATTCTTAACGGCACCGGAAACGGTGAGTGGCGCGTGGAGCGCTTTTCAAAATAAAAGTCTAGAGCTACTTAGCGCAGTCGGTTCCAACATTCCACTACAATCAAATAATTAACACAATAAAGCAAAAAAAAAAAAAGAAAAAAAAGGTAAACAAATAAAAGTAAAAAAATATATATATATATATACTAGTGATTACTGTTGCAAAATATAAAAATATCTTCGACGTATTCTAAATAATTTAGAAGAATTTCATAACATACGTAATTTTGATAGGCTACAAATACAGTGTTTTCTACACATTACTAAATGTTGTATACTCATTTGCACTCCAACACTGAGTAAATGTGTACAGTGTCTGTGCACAGTTGTAGCTTAAAAAAATGTAATCATGCAAAAGAAAATAAAAGGTCTTTTGTAAGAAATCACAAGCAAAATAAAAAAAAACAAATATGGCTGTAACAAAAGATGACAAGCATGTACACTTCCCTGAACTTTTGCTCTGTGGACAACCCTTAGAACAAACGTCTTGTATTAATTACCTTGGGCATTTCATTACTGATGATTGGTGTGACGACAGACACGAAAAGAGACAATACTGTAAACTATATGCTCAGGCCAATATGCTATTTAACAAATTTCATATGTGTTTACTACGAGTAAAAGGCTCCTCTGTGGTGGAACTTCAGACGTGGGACATTCACAGACTTGTAGTGGCCTACAACGATGCTTTTAGACTTTTGATGCTGAGGTGGTACAGTGCCAGTCAGCTGTTTGTAGATGCTCACATCCCGACACGTGAGGCACTACTGCCACATCTCACTTTCAGTCTCATGGAGCGTCTGGACAGCTCTGAAAATGAAATGATAAAGTCCTTGTCTAATCCCAGAACAAGCCTTTGCCACTACACCTCTGAGCTGAGGAAGCACTGGGCACAGAAATTGCATACTGCTCGACTTTTCTGCATTCTTAATGTTTGTATGTGATTTCTACTATGGACCATCTTTGAGTCACAAAACAAAAAGAAAACAAAACAAAAATTATATATCTTGATTTGCAAGTGATAAGATAATTAAAAATAATTAAAATATTTACAAATAATAATAAAAATATTACCCATGTAACAACAAACATTTGACTTTTAGTGTTAGATTTGAGATTGTGTTATTTTGTGTTTCAGGATATATTTTGATGTATTTACTGGCAATTCTTTGCAGAGAACTGATCGAGAATTCAGACGGCTGAGAACAAACACCCGAACCCGACTGATGCTTCAAATAAAAAAAAAAATCAATTTTTTGTTCGACAGTTGCAAACTGTACCAAAGAATTAATGTCAGTCATCTTTTTAGGTTTATTTATAAAAGTGTAAAGGTGTTTTACACAAATGAATTGACAATTATTTTCCATTACAACATTCACATTATTGATTCGTTAATACTATAATCGTACAGTATCTGTCCATCCATCAATCTTGACTGAATTTGCCTTAGAAATAACAGTCACTATTTTATACTATTATATACATTATTACCATTAGTATAAAAATGTAATTACAATGACTGCCCCAAAGAGTCATTTTACAATTATCGGGTTATTTCCTAAAGTATTCCTTTAGTTACACACACTGACTGAATTAAAATAATTTCGTAACTTAAAAAAATGTAATTACAAGACCCACAGAATCACCCCATATTATCAGGGCATTTACTGTAGTTATTTAAGCATCACCTAGATTTAAAACAAAAACTTTCCACCAAACGTTAAAAATCTAGAAACAAAGCACAACATTTCTCCTCATCTTCAATCCTCTTCATTTGAGTGAGATCTCATCACAAGCACAGTTTTCTTGCAAACTTGACTTGCTCAATTTACCTGAGAAATAACAGTCACTATTATATACATTATTACCATAAGTATAAAAATGTAATTACAATGACCTTTGCCCCAAAGAGTCATTTTCCAATTATCGGGTCATTTCCTAAAGTATTCCTTTAGTTACACACACTCATTGAATTAAAATAATTTCGTAATAATAAAAATGTAATTACAAGACCCACAGAAGATTATCAGGGTATATACTCTAGTTATTTAAGCATCACCTACAATAAAAAAAACAACAACTTTCCACCAAATGTTCAAAATCTAGAAACAAAGGAGAACATTTCTCCTCATCCTCTTCATTTGAGTGAGATCTCATCGCAAGCAAAGTAGTCCTTGAGCGGAGCGAAGAGATGTCTGATGACCGGGACGCTCCAGGACTTCCCCAGCACCTTCTGCCTCTGAGCACGAGACATGTTCATCACGTCCGTGTAGTGTTTGGGGAAGCCGAAGATCCTGCGGAGAGACCAGCGCATCAACTCAACCCTTCGCCAACTCACCACTCATCACCAGCAAAAACAATTACTTCTCCATTTCTGTGATCCAGATGTTGTCTTCTTTCCCATTCATCGTTATCGGGAAGAACATCTCTCGTCCCTGCTTTATCGAGTTGGGTTGTGTAGTTATGGTTCGAACCTTTTCACACTGTAACACAAGAACAAGTGACCAAACGTTTCTCATGGCTGGCGACATAATGAGCACGGTAGAAGAAGAGCATCATTTATATGTAATAATAATAATAATAATAATAATAATAATAATGAGTATTTGTAAGGCGCTTTTCACAGTTTTAACTGTCTCAAAGCCCACAAATATATGTAAATGTAATATAATTTGTATGTTATTTTTTTTCCATATTTGATGTATTTTATACGTTTGATGTTATAATATGTTATATTTTAATGTTATTTAATATAATTATTTGATTATATACAACACATTTTAATTATATGTAATTTATATAATTTATGTTTATTTTAGAATTTATGATTGGGAAAAAATGTGAAGGATTTGTTTCAATTGCAATTGCTATTAGCAAAGGGACAAAATTCCAAGGCAAAATCACTGTAGATCAAAGATCAATGTGTAATTAAAAATAAATAAATGAATAAATATCAAAGAACCAGCCAATCGGCATCAGTGGGAGGGGCTGCTAGACAAATGTCACATTCCGTTTCCTGTTCAGAGCTGAGCCTCCCACTAGCTCTGATTGGCTGGTTCTGTGATCAACCTCATCATTTGCGATTCAACCTCACGTTTTGATCTCGCAAATAACTTTTTGTGAAAAGTAAATTATTAAACTTAATTTATTTCCATAAATTATTTTTGTGAAGTTTTGTCTGTAAGATAAAGGCAATTTTGACAAACTTAGCGCAACTTTCACATCGTAAACATTAAAAAAGCAATTAGATTACAAACTCAAAATACAGTGGTACCTCTCTTTACGAAATTAATTTGTGCATACAGCAGTTCCGTTTAATGGACATTTCTTAAATGGGCCGCATTTTGCGTGTAAATTTGATAATCCGTCCCGATAAAAAAAATGTTTTTATAATATGATAAAATGTCGTAATAAATGTAATAATAATAATAATAATAATAATAATAATGCGCAAATAACTAGCGCAGATCTAAATATCAGCAGGATGTTAGCAGAGTGTCTCATTCGGGTTGTACTTGTGTGCATAAACATAATGAAGCGGTCTTCTCGCTATAATGTCCGCGTTGTGTAATACTCGAGTTGTTGCAAAACAACATGTTGCACTATCAGTGTATCATTACACAAAGATTTTTTGTGCATTTCCACCTGCAATGCCATTTCCAAGCAGTTTCTTAACAAATTGGCGTTGTCGTCAGCTCGTTCCGGAAGTAATATATCTGTAACGGTGTTAGTACTGCTAAAGTGTTGCTTTTTTTGTTTACTGACGGGCATGAAGAATAAAAAAAAAAATGTCTGCGTCGAGAAACTTGGATGTTTCACTCAAAAAAATCTCCCTGCATATTAGTGGTAAGAAAAAAAAACTTGCTTAACATTCTTGTCGCTACAACATTTGGACTATCGTAGAGTGAAATAATTTCGCTAAAAGAGTCGATATTTTCTCGATGACGCCCGTAAAAGGAAATTTTTGCTAACAAGAGTCATTCGTAAAGTGAGGTACCACTGTAAGTCAATTTCTGTCTGGAATATCCATAAATATTTGACAAACAAACAGCTGACCTTTGCAATGCGGCCGACTTCCAGACATTCCTGCAGAGTGAGTTTATCCTTCTGAGACGCCACCATCGGTCTGTTCACCAATAAAAAGACAAGGAAAAAGAAAACATCTGTAGGTGTGCGGCTGTGCACAAATGACTGGCATTTAAACAGCAGCGACGTTAAAGCTCTAACATGGTGGATATTTCAAGATTCAAAAAAGTTTTATTTATCCCTGGGGGGGAAATTGCTTTTCCGGTCACTGTTGCTCTCAAAATAACAAAGAAACAAAGATGGACATATCGAAGAGAAAGATAATAATACTGTATTTACGCGAACAAAAGCACCCCCCTGATTTTTCAGGCACAAAATAAAAATTCCAAAAAAATGTTTTAATGTATAATTGTTTTTATTAACGTTACTGGTTCGAAATACGTTAATATTCTCTAATACAAAATACACATTCTTTTCTTTATTTAACAAATCTAACTTGTGACTCGTTACCCGTATCATTTTTATATCGTTTTACTTGAATAATAGTCAACAAAAACTCAAATCTAGTGGTCATACCTACATTTCCCAAGATCTCCAGTCAGACTCCGCACGAGCAGAGCAATTGTTTCAAGCTCTCTGTTTATCTGACGCCGTGTAGGTGAAGAGGAAGGATTATTATCCCCTGTGCAGCGACCCAGCGTTTTGATTGTGTCTGTTCCTTGGATTTTTTTTGCTCTTGTTTTTTTGCACTTGCTCGTTTTTTAAATTTTCAACAGTTTCGACTCTTTCTGCTATAATAATAATAATAATAATAATAATTCATTCAATTTTTTATATGACACATTAGACTCGTTTGTAGCCGGTTGCGCTAAGCTAAGCTAACCTGGTCGTGGTTTGTAGTCTGTGTTTGTTGTAATATAAATTATTGTACTAGTATTAGTTTAATCTTATTTCGTCCAATCTTACTACTTCTTATTTTGTCTCTGTTAAGTGTTGCGGTGTGTCTAATGTTACTTTATTTCTGTTTCTTAGCTAATAAAAGCTTATACTGTAGCACGTCTGCCTACAGACAATTGTTTAACATTATATAGACGCACACGCGCCGTTTCACAAAGACAACGTGTTTCCGTTTATTAGTGATTGCTCCTGACTTGAAATATGAAAATTGGGGTCTTATATTTCTATGCATATTTGAGATTGGCGATTATAAGCACCCACCAAGTTTTTGAGGTTCGAAAAAATTCGGAAAAATTGGGTGCTTATATTTGCGTAAATACAATAATAAAAAAAAAAATAAATGAATAAAAATAAAAAAAAAATGTTGACGAACCTGTTCATGCCGGGAATGTTTCCCCAGAAGTATCGAGCTCTGTGAGCGGGACTGACGTTCACAGCATCCACACGCACCGGGTTGCACTGAAGCCAAGTTAAGAGACCAGTCAGACCCCCGTGCTGAGGACATTTCAAAGCAAGCACTTACTTCAAGAAAACGACAAATGTCTGTCTTATCGCCGCAGGACATGAAGGTGACGTTCTCAAACAGCCAGAAGAAAGGCTGCGGGTCGTCCTCCTTTGGCTTCAGGAAGTTAAGAACTCGATAGTAGTCGAAGAAAAGCCGCCCGGTGCCCTCTGCAGAGAGAGAGGAGAAGATCCAGCCACTCTAGAGACACGCCTTTGAGGGCCACGCCCGGATCTTGCTCTGAAACGTCGTTGTGACCCGTGACCCATCATGGGTCACTTTGCCAATAGCACGACCTGCTTCAACAGACCCAGCAACTAACCAGAAATCCTTCTACTTTTGTTTTTAACCTTGGGTAAAAAGGAAAAAGCGAATGGGCGAAAATAATTTCTAGCAACACGGACCAAAGTAAAATAATCTGAACACTTTTCTTTCGGGAATGGAAAGTTTACACAAAAATGTATGTGAACACAGTGGTACCTTACGAATGCCCGTACGAATAAAAAACCCAAGTAACGGAATACGTCGGCGTTGAAATTTCCCATGTTATGAAATACGTTTGTGATATGAAAGACAATGGTTGTGGGGCGAGTGAACGTGTGCGGTGTGACGAGAAAAAAAGATGTGAGGGTACCACTGTATAATGATTTTTCATGCAAAATAAACTCCATTAATAGGTGAGCAAGCACATCCTTGACTTTCCAAAACCAAAAATTTCTTTGACGAATATACCTAAACCTAAAGTGTGACTCCATATTTCACACCAATATTATTTCACTTCAATAGATAAAAAAAATGTAACAGTTAGATATTATTTCTAAATTACTAGAGTATAGAGTAGAGTTCTACTACAGTAAATATCCAGTAGGGGGTGCTATGATTGCACTTGCTATGTCCATATATGGGTGTTTTTACTCACAGGCAAAGTGCTTAGAAAATTCCCTAAATCTTATTGTATTTAATTTGTTTTTATTTCTTCCAGTGTTCTTTAGCTTCTACTAAGTGTCTAAGACTCTACCCGAATGACAGAAGTAAAGAAATCTAGTAAATTTGTTATTTAAACACAATGGTGCCCAATTTCCGAAAATTAATCTGTGCCAATAGCAGTTCGGCAAAATTTAGTCAGCTGAGCCGGATTTGTCATGTAATCCATCTAATCTGTGCCATGACTTCATAAATTCAAATAAAATGTTTTCATAAATGATACAATATTGGTAATACATGTAATAAAAACATGTTACACAGCAGTTGTTTAGTTTGCCCTGTGGCAGATATTAATAAATGTACAGTATATAATGCACAGCGGATATAATCACCTATGAACTGTTAGCGCCACCTTGAAATAACGTTGTGCAAATCCGGTGACCAAGCGTCGTAGATTAAACGAAGATTAAACAACCGTTTTATATACGTCTGGACTCTCTGCATGCTTGCTAGCGGTAAGAAAAAGACAGGACGACATTTTCACAGCGACGCATTTCGTTACTCGGGATTTTCGTTATCTAGGACATTTGTAAGACGGTGTACCACTGTAATTGAATTTCGCTTGCACGTGAGATACAGCAGCTCGTTGTTTAGCCAATGTTTCTTTATTTCAGCCAATAAAGTGCACCGCTGCATAAAGACGACCTGTTTCTATTTATTTGTGTTTACTCCTGATTTGAAATTAGAAAAAATGGGCACTTTCACAGGGTTCCTACACTTTCTGAAAGATAAAATTCAAGCACTTTTCAAGCATTTTCAAGGTCCATGTTTAATTTTGCCCAGCACCATACAGTTGTGGTAAAATATATATTTAAAACTATGCCTAACCAACATCAAAAATGGAACATTAGCATTTTGGGGGAAAGTTTTGTGGTATTGGCGAAAAAAAAATTACAAAGGACATTACATTTTAGTAGACCTTACTAACATTATAAGCAAAATCTGTATACTACAATTTTTGTGTTGTAAACACTACAACAATAAAGGTGATCATGATTCCCACTATCTGCACTTTTAATCAGACCTGGATCATAGTGATCACGACCTGTTTATTCACAAACTCACTTTATCTGTCTCTCTCTGTCTCACTCTCAGAGTCTGTGAATCAAAGGTCACGTGAAAACAGACGCAGGAGAACCGCCTAAGTTCTGATCCGGTCTTGAGGACGTGCACTTATCTGGATTCCACAGTATATTTTCAAGTTCAGTTAGAAAATTCAAGCATTTCTAGGGGTGGGCGATATGGGTTAAAATTCATATCACGGTATTTTCTAGTGTACAGACGGTATCGGTATTATATCACGATATTGTGTGTGGGGGGGTATTATTTTATATAAAGTACGAAATTAAAACGCAAGGGGAAACCTGGAGAAGCAGCTGTCATTTTTAATACCGTATATCTGTTAAAAACATTTAAATTAAATGTCCTGGGTCTATCTTTTAAGAGAGTGCAAGAGGGAGAAAGAGAGAGAGAGACATAGACAGTGAGAGAGAGAGAGAGAGAGAGAGAGAGAGAGAGAGAGAGAGA
>MU204207.1:760494-785160 GCA_017309775.1 Paedocypris sp. Pulau Singkep
TTATATAAAGTACGAAATTAAAACGCAAGGGGAAACCTGGAGAAGCAGCTGTCATTTTTAATACCGTATATCTGTTAAAAACATTTAAATTAAATGTCCTGGGTCTATCTTTTAAGAGAGTGCAAGAGGGAGAAAGAGAGAGAGAGACATAGACAGTGAGAGAGAGAGAGAGAGAGAGAGAGAGAGAGAGAGAGAGAGAAAGAGAAACAGTGAGATAGACAGCAAGAGTGAGATATACAGTGAGAGATATACAGCGAGCGAGAGAGAGTGAGTGAGAGAGAAAGAGAAACAGTGAGATAGACAGCAAGAGTGAGATAGACAGTGAGAGATATACAGCGAGCGAGAGAGAGAGAGAGAGACAAAAATGGAGAGAGCCAGCGCGACTCACGCTTTCCTTCTCTTTCGCGCGCGCGTCTGAATCTAAAGTTGCGTGAAACCAAGGTTAACAATCGAAAACAGACTTCGACCAAAATAAAACGAGCAGAATTTTCTCGTGCGCGCGTTTTTTCGGACTCGCGCTCGCTAAAACAGCGGCTCTAAAAAACCGGAACATTACAGACACGGAGCGGCACAGCGCATGCGCGACCCATGCGCCTCGCGGGTGATCTATTAATTTAGTTTCTTACAACGCTTTCTGTATTCGATTAGCAACGTATCTGTGTTGTAATTAAAAAGGTATAACGAAACAAATGTATTTTAAAGTATTAAAGCGTTGATATGTGTGTATAAAAAGTACATTCATGAAAGTGCCACGGTATCCACGATATTGCAAAATCCATATCGTGGCGCATCTCAATACCGGTATTCACGTTAAAACCGGTATACCGCCCACCCCTAGTTTCAAGCAGTTTGCAGCACCAAGCACGTGTGGCTTCACATACACATACTTACCAAACAAGCCTTTCCGTGCAGGATTGACTATGGACAAGTCATTACAAGGACTTCCTCCAATGAGAAGATCAAACGGCCCCCATTTCTTAATCTAAAGGAGAAGACGACGAGTACAATAGTAAATCAAAATGGATCTAAACATAAACGCTGCACACAAAATACACACATGCTGCTTGGTGATGCGCCGAACTTCATCCACGTGAGTGATCTTTCCTTCATGGTTGATCATGGAGATGGTGATGGAGTTTTCGTCGATCTCCGAAGCCACGTATTTCTCTACCTTGAAGCCGAGGTCCCGGAGTACCAGGTATCCTGAGACAAGACGAAAAACCAAACCCAGTCTGTGAGATGCAGTGCTGTCAAAAGTGGACAAAAATACTTCTGTGGAAGTAAAAGTACTTAACGTTGTACTTAAGTAAAAGTACTGGTACTAGTACTGGCTGAAGTGGAAAAGTAATGCAAGGAAAAATGTCAATATCAACTCAACTTTGTACTCAAGTAAAAGTACTGGTACGGGCAAAACTACTTGAAGTGAAAAAATTAAAGTAATGCAAAGAAAATAATGCTTTATTTTGCTTCAATGGGGTAAAATTAACTTCTGTAATAAAATAAAATGAGTAAAAACTTGTAAAAAAAAAAGTCTTAAATTCTTGTAAAATAAAAATAAAAATACATAATAGTATGAAATAATGTTCCAAATAGGAGCTCTTCTGTTCGAAAATCCAGCTTCAACAATATACAGTATTTCCTAATAACTATATATGATAAATAATAGAAGATTCTCACGAAGACACTAACTGAAATGAACTAGGAGTAACATGGTGTTAGATATTATATTAAGATATAGATGAGATATTAGAAATGTTAAAGATATTATATGGATGAAAAGTGCAAAAAGAACAACGCATATGCCTTTACTTAGGAAACAGGTGCATTCAAGTTAAATAAGGGACTGAAAGTTGACATTGCCATTCAAGGTGTGTAAAGAAGAGAACTTGTGTTCTTTTTTAGTCCAACGTTCGGAATAGCTACGGAACATGATTGGTTTTGACTATTGGACACGCCCTTGGATTGTGTTAGTCCCAACTGAAACTAGTATTGCTCCGCTTCCGAAGTATAAATAAAGGACGAGCTAGAAGAGAGGAAGAGCTTGGTTGGTTGAACTGCAGAGTTCACCTCAATCTGCGACTTCTCAGAGCTCCAAATTCTCAACTTTTAAACTGAAAACTAACGCGTGTGTCTTTATTTTTTAAACAGGACAGTGCAATTGGTAACAAACTGCGGGTCTTAGAACCAACACGCGGTTAATTTCAAAACACAACGAGTAGAAAGTACAGATATTTTAAATTGAAAAAGTAAGGAGTAGAAGTTTAAAAAAAAAAAATAGGTAGAAAAATACTCAAGTAAAGTATAAACCAGCCACAGTTCTACTCAAGTAACAAAGCATTATCGCTTTGTCACTAGACACCTCTGGTGAAGAGAGCGACAAGACCGACTGTTACCCGTGGCGATGCCATCAAACAAGGACAGGACTCGGATGGGTCGGCGCAGGACGGCCGGGATGGACGGATAGACGCGGTGCGGCTCCTGAGCAGAAGAAAACCAGGAGTCAGCGGATCAAAGAAAGCCATCCGACAGTCACATGAAGGAAAACACTGACAAACTCCATGTCGTTGTTGTTGGCGAAGAACTCCTGCACGCGGACGCTCCAGTCGGGCCGCGGCCTCAGCGCTCCGGAGCTGCTCTCGGGCGCACACAGGAAGCAGAACCACGGGTCCACGTCCCTCAGACGGACAGACGTCCCCACGCCAACCAGGATCTCCAGACAGTCCACGCAGTAGGAGCTGGACACAGGGAATAAAGACGAGCTCTTAGAGTCTTAGAGTTTAACACAGACTAAAACAGTCAAACAATCCCTTTGTTTATGTGGGAATTTTATTTTTTATTCAATCACCTTTAATCATTATATCAATTGATTTTCATTTACAGAATACAAATCACACACTCAGTGTTTTATGAAAAGACTTTGTGTGAAAAAGAGGAAGTGTTGCACGGGCACAAATGTACAGAAGTGCTGAGTCTGTAATAAAGGAAAAGCGCGTGACAGTGTGCGCTCCAGGAAAGATGTCCCAATGGAAAAAAACACCAACTTCAAGATAACTGCAGAAGTGAGAGACAGATAAGACACCATTGTAAAGAACCGTATAAATTGACGTATAAAAAAGGTGGTCCAGTAGAACGCAGAAAGCCTGAGTGATCCTGTGTTCTCCCAGCGCTGGCTCTTAGCATCTTTGGTCTTTTGTTCAACACTGTTTGTTTTCAAATTATATATTCTTGAATAAATCAGATTGTTAAACAAGAAGTGAAGTCTTGGCTGAATTTTGAACAGGCCTGAACCGTGCTCTGGTGAGCCATTTAAAAAAAAACAAAAAAGTCAAAATAAATAACTTGCACATTTGGGAACAGAATACATAATTTTTTTTATATTGTATTATTTATATGGAAAAGACAGTTATCTTCTAAATAACATTTGTCTTGTATATAGTTCATAATAAGATATATCCTGTGCATTTCTTGCATCTCCTGTAAACAAACATTTTATTATGCAATGCATCACCTCACTTTCCTATCAATGTAAACAACAGATTGTCGTAATGAAAATCGAACTCTGTTAAACAGCGTTGCAGGAGGTGATCTAAGTGATCGCATCATTTCACTATATAAAAATGAATTTACTCGTCAGTTCTTTTCACGGAGAACGCGTTTTTTCGGTACAAGACAAGCTGTTCATTCACTCCATGAGCGGAGCGCGGTCACGTGACTCCACATCCGGAAGTTTTTTTTATACTTCCGGAAAGTAATCGAAATAATTGATCTGGAAAAATGTGAACGATTTCGATTATTTTTCGATGAATCGCCCAGCCCTAGCAGACACTGAACCCCACACAGTGTAGGCTGCCCACTGCTCCGGGCAACAGTGTGTATGTGCACTTCACTGGATGGGTTAAAACGCAATGGGGTAAGAAAACGAAAGCTCCTGAGGTTTGGTAATCGCAAACCGGTTCAAGCCCTATTTCCACTGGAATATTTGACGTCAGCTTCTCACCGACAGCAGCTCTGGCGTCCGCACAGGATCACCTCCATCCCGGAGCAGCAGACGGTGCAGTACGACTGATAGCCGTCTTCATCATAGCGGTACAGCGTCTCGGTGAAATTATACTAACCAGGGAAAACAAACGGGAAAATAATACGTCAACGAGTAGCAAATTACGATAGTGCCAATCTAAAAACGCAGGTGGATGGAACGACACGTCACCTTGCATTTGGAACACAGGCTGCCGACGAAAAGTGGGTGAACGATTTCAACCGATGTGCTTCCACACGCTAAACAAATGTCTTGAGGAAGGAAAAAAAAACGTTAGAACTAGGGCTGGGCGATAATCTGAATCAATTTGTGGTTAATTGAACATTTTACCACGATTGGAATTAACAAACGATTATTTTAATTACCTTTATTTTTCCCCCTTATGCTTCACTGACATGTTTTGTACAATAAATTTGCTCACATATTATAAGTCAGAGATTTTTGAATAATTTTTAATTTTAATTTAATTGAAGGAAACACACACACACACACACACACACACACACACACACACAGAACTTCAATACGATTATTTGTTGAACAGCAATAACTGAAACGAAAGCGCACACAGTGCCTCAGTCACTTTATTTATTTTTTACTGTTTTGACAAGAACAATTTCAGATTGTTGAAACAAAATAATGTTTAATATTTTCGTATTTACATGTAAAATGCTTTCTTCTAAATTAAATAACTGGTGTATATCCAGTGCCTTTCTTGCATCTTCTGTAAACAAACATAATTTTGTTGACGAAATGTTTTCATCATCGTCTTCGTCAGCGACACTTTGTCCATGACAATAACGAAACGAGAACTATATAAAAACTATCTTAGATATAGCAACTTAATAAACATTTAGAATATATAGCACCTATATTTTTGTTGACTAAATAAATACTTTAATTCAGTCGAAGTTAAATAGTCGACAAAAAAAAAATTAAGGTGACTAATTTGGAACTAAAACAAAACTAAGTTTTAGTCAAAAGACTATGACTAAAACTAAATTGAAATTTTTGTCAAAATTAACACTGCATTGTGCGTATCATCGTGTAATGTAAACAACCGATTGTTGTAATCACAATCGAACGCCGTTAAACACTGTTACAGGTTAACGTGAATTTACTTGTCAGTTCTTACAAAGAAACGCAAGCGTGTTTAACCATTTCAGGTTTCAGACAGGACCTGACGCATATAACAATGTTTCCAGCCAAACTGAAAAGTCGCTCTGACGAGGAGCTACAATTCTGTTGCGTTATTTTTTTTTATGTTAGCTGCTCTTGTTGTAAGCTATCCACGAGCTGAGCGGGGTCACGTGACTCCTTACTTTCTCAAAAAGAAAATAATCAAAATAATCGTCCTGGAAAATTTGAACAATTATATGTTCTGAATTTCGATTGATCACCCAGCCCAAATGGAGCCAATCAAAGCCATGATTTAATATGAATTTATTAACTATTTTACAAAGTAAACTTTACAGTTGCAGATTTTAACAAGCTATACTCTTGTGAAATGAATTACATTATACGTCGCAATCATGTGGAAAGCATTTATTTTGCACATACAACACAAAGAACAATGTAGTTGCTCTTATTACTATTAATCTAAAATATATATATTTAGATTAGAATGTATACATTCTTTACACGAAATAAATTAAGCAGGGAAAGTTTCAAAGTGAAAACATACTTTTAAGTATTTAAATATTTTTAAACTTCGTGTCAAATTGGCCGGAACATATTAAGAGTTAAAAGTGTTTATTTTTTTACTTTTATTAAGAAATTATATTTCTGAATTTCTGGTGATATATTCAGAGTTTAAAAATATAAAAAAAAATGAATGAAGAATGTTTTCACTTTGAAACTTGGTGTAAAAAATATAATAATTCATTTTACAAATTTGTAACACCACGCTACATGTTTATATTACAAAAAAAAAGTTTGGGGCAAATTGACCATGGTTAAAAGTAAAAAAGAAATACATCAATTAATACGTAATTTCGGACTAATCCTGAGCATCTTTATCATCTTACCTTCGATTCCTCGCTTGTTTTCCAGAACTTCTCTCACCACGTTATCTGCGTGAATAAAACATGCGTCAATAAAAGCTCAGATCAGGCGCTTTTATTCAGAATGAAAAGTGACGTGAAACACGTACATCGGTTCTGGCTGTTTAGTCTCGATTCCACCCGGATGGTTTGCTGGATCTTGTTTTTTTTCCGGTGAGCAGCTTTTGGTTTTTGACGGACTTCAGTCCTCTTCTTGGTTTTGACAAAACAGTTCTGCAGATTCAGAGACTCGGGGAGTTTTTTCAGGGAGACGGTCAAGTCGAGCAGTTTTTCCGGACGATCTTTGCATTTGGAGAAACGCTCGACTGGTTCAGACGTCCATCCTGGTAAATAACGTACGGTTAATACAAGTAAAAATATAAGTATTGTCACGATGCTAGAAATAGCAACTTCGATACCATACTTAAAAAAGTATCAATACTCATTACCATTTTCGATATCACAGGGACAAACTAGAACAATGTTAGTGCCAGTTTTTTGAAAAATAGACTAGAACATGAAAATCTCAAGACAATAAAGTGCAAAAATAAATAAAACTGCATTATCTTGTATGTTTTCCATAAGAAGAAAAAAATACGCAACTTAAAAACTTTTTAAAAGTTTGAAGTTTATTTGGTATGAGCTGTCTTATTGCTTTAAAAGAAATATTTACACATTTTTATTGTTAGATCAAATCTTTATAATTAACAAGCTTACTTCTCAAACATGTATTAATCTCCCGTTGGTACACTGTGGTAGGATCTGCTTAAATTATTTCATGAACCAGAGTTGAACAGCAGTATTTATTTTAAATGATTTGGGATTTATTAAACATAATCATCAGTGATCAGCACATAGACATCTACTGTAATTACAAGGGTTTTGGTTTCGTAGCAGCGCTTAGATATGGATCTTCCCACATCCACCGGCTTCTCGTGTTCATTTGCCTCAAAGCTGAAAAAGTTCCAGACAAAACTTCTTCAGCGCTTTTTCGATTTAAACCGGTTGCGAAGACTCTGCACTCGCAATGTGACAAGATTTATCATATGCTCATGCGCGAAGGTGAGAATCGTTATTTTTCACAATGACCAGGATAGTATCGATACTTTTTGGGCATAAATATTGTATCATTTCAGATATATCAGTATAGATAATTAACAGAAAATTGATACTTTTGACAACACTAGCATATATAGGACGGACACACTGCAAAAAATAAATTCCTGACAAGTCAAAAACTCTTGAAATGCGACAATAAATCTTGTTTCTTTTCATACAAGATAAATTAAATATCTTAGAATTGAGAGTGAAAGATTATTTTGCCTTTTTCAAGAAAATAGGCCTTGTTTCTGGCTGACTTACCAAAGAAAATTTTCCTCACCCCATTGGTAGATAAATTTCCCAGATTTAAGTATTTTTTTACTCATTTTGTTTTTTTTTTATTCTTAATTTTTCATGCAGTGCAGACACCAGAAAAAAGATATTGTTGTCTTTCACGCACCTCCTCGTTTTTGCTGAAGAGCCTCAGGACCCAACGGCTGAAAACCACCAAACGCCCAGTTCAGCAGAAGATGAAGAAGTTTATCTTTATCGTCGACCTCAGGAGCGAAAAACATTCTAGAGCGCCTGGAAGCCACCTCGAAACACACACAAAAATCTTTTATGGAATAGAAGCCGACGACAAAAAAAAGCTGACGACCCACGGAATAAAAATGATATGCATAATAAAAAAAGACCCCCGGGTGAAATTGACCCGCAAACACTATTGATGCTCTACCAAAACGAACATAATAGAAGAGTTAAAAAAATATTAAATTATATATAAAAAAAAAATTATGCAATTAAAATGCGTCCACAGAGACTGGAAACACCAATTCATTAATTGCGGCGAACTGATAAACATTAAACATTGCCTTCCAACGAGTTTTGGACATTTGGTTTCTTGATGTCGCCGTAATACTGAATACTGCTCCAATTCTTTGTGGTGGAGATGTGGAGTCAGATCAGTGGCAAAAATATCGAACTGTATTGCTAAGAAATGCTTCACATTTTCGTTTCCATTTTTTATTTTTCGTTTGCAATCTTCACATCTTCGTTTTTTGTATCGTTTCAGATATTCTCCTGCGTTTACACAATGACAACTTGGAAAATGTGAGCAAAATTGCATTTGTACAGAGGTTGTAAATTCTTTCGTCTGCTTTTCTTTGATTAAGGAACCTTTCCAGCTTCAGCCAAAGTCTGCGGCTGTTGACATACTCTACTGATGATTGTTGGAGAATTTTGCCATCTCAGTGTCCCCTAGTGGTGTGGAGCTGCACTGTGCTTCTGCAGCCCTTGTGGCCCACACTCACAGAATTGACATTTTTCTTGCGGTCATGTGATGATGACGGCCATCACCGAGACTTAATGCTTTGTGTTCACCGATTTTGTTACAGTTAGCATTTAATCTTTCTGGTCACTATGGTTTAGGTAAAAAAAAATGCATCCACTTGGTGTAGTTTTATTTAAACCAGTTAAATCCTGCATACTCATCACTTCATCTTTGTGTGGTGTTTTTTTCTTGTTTTATTGCAGATGTATGTATTGTGTATTGATTTGGCTAATTATAATTTATTCCTGATTTATTTAGAATCGGGTTATTTGCTTTTTGTTGTTAAGATAAATTTTGTAAGATTTAGCTATTTTTCCTGTCCTCCCTCCAGATCAAATATGGTTTGACCCAATTTGTTTTTTTTGGCGGGAAAACTGGCCTATTAAAGCCAGTACATGCCAATTGTGATGAGGGACATGGATTGATTAATTGCTGTTGATTGCTCTAAGTTTGATGTAACCTTTTTCTTGCATTTAGGATTTGACGGTCTGGTTAACTGTTACTCCTGCTTGGAGATTTCATTTTTTTATTTCTGAACAAAAGTTTTAGTTTTTTTTTGTAAATCTATTTTCGTCACTGAAGTTCGGCGTCTGTGTGGCTCCTACCACAGGCCCACTAGGTGGTGCTTGTGATCACTGAACCAGAGCACTTACCTGCAGAGACGTGAAAATTGCATCCTTGTACGTTGAGGACTTCCACATGGAAGTAAAACTGAAGCCTGTGGAAAATGAAGAGAACGGCACCAGCTCGTCGACATGGATCTGCAGAAAAAAAAACATTTCAGTGGATAAAGTCTTCCATCGGGTGACCCACAGACATTCTTCTGGTACCTCGCACACCAGCTTGTTCTCAAAGAGTTGTACTTTGCGCTTGGAGCCGCACGGTTCCGGACTGTTCCAGCTCTGAACCAGACCAGGCCACAGACCCAAGTGCCGGACTGGAGCCCAAACCATCTCGTCCGCTCCACATCCAGCCTAAAATTTAGTAATATTGTAAAAAGAGCAGTACTAAGAGTTCATTATAGTAGATCATTAGAATTATTGTAATAACAACTGTAATAAGAGACTTTAATACTAGACAATTAGTATTATTGTAATAACAGTTGTAATAAGAGATATTAACAGTAGATAACCAGTATTATTGTAACAACAACTGTAATAAGAGATTTTAATAATTGATAATTAGTAGTATTGCAATAACAGCTGTAAGAGATCTTAATAGTACATAATTAGTATTACTGTAATAACAGCTGTAATAAAAGATCTTAATAGTAGATAACCAGTATTATTGTAATAACAGTTGTAATAAGAGACCATAATAATGTTTCCCCTCAGATTTCTGTTTTTTTCTCTCCTAAAAGACTCATAACCAAGTGAAGCTTCACAGCTTTATGTAATAAATAAATAAAACATGGTTTACCTTCTTATCATCCTCATCACTTTTATAGCAATCATCCACGATTATTACGTCATCTCCATCCTCGTCGGAAAGCTGATATCCTGTGAACACAAAACCGTTCAAAAGCAGTTTTCCACAAGCAAAGATACGGTATTTACGCTAATTTAAGTACCTCGCAAAATAAGCACCTCCCTGATTTGACACGCACAAAATAAAAATTACAAAAAATGTTTTTTTACATTTCTGGCTGATTTACGTTAATTTTCTCTTCAAAATACAATGTTTTTTTTTTAATACAATGACTAATGTTTCTTAATTTCTGTTATTCAGTCAATAAAAGCATATATGCACGTCTGCCTCCGGAACCATTTAAAAAAAATAAATAAAAATAACATGGCGCATAAAGACGACGTGTTTCAATTCAACTTTAAATTTGTGATTTATGGGAAAATGGCCGCTTTTTTACAACCTTTTATTTACGCGTCTAAAATTCGAAAAATATGAGTGCTCATTATCGCGTAAATTCGGTCTTTAACAGCAGTCAGAAGCGTTTGGGTTTTCACCATCAGAATCAGAAGAAACAGGCTCCAGGTCGTCTCCGGGGTCCTCCAGCACCACCTCTACTGACTCAAAGTCCTCCGTCTCCGTCAGGTCAATGATGTCTGGAGGGGAACGGCTGGTCAGACACGTACAGTACACCATCACGGGAGGAACATTACCAGACGCGACGGAGCTGAGATGTGACGGGGCGCTTTTATACGAGCCGCTGTCAGTGACATCATCCTCAACCACGTCCATTGACACATCGAGGTGAAGCAGGAGCTGAAATAGGAAACAGTTTTCGTTACAAAAAACCCAAGCGTTGTTGATTTAATAAGCCCCATTTTAGAGTCTTGAACTTGCCATCTACTAGGGCTGCACAATTAAAAAAAAAAAGACGAATTGCGATTTTGCGGAGAAGTATTGAATTTTTTTTTTATTTGCTACTTTTAAGTGTACAAAACTAAAATTATGAATAAAACATGTTGTTTGATGCTTCATGATTTTTAAATACCCGAATCTAAAAGAACAAGAATGGAAATTAACTTACCCACTTGGTCGTTTGCTTTTTACATTTAACATTTTTTTTTATTTTAACTTAATATATATATAAATATATATATATATATATATAATATAAATATATATATATACACAAACACACACACACACACACACACACACACACACACACACATATATATATACACACTGTGCATACATACATGTATATACATACATACATACATACATGTATATATATATATTTTTCCACCGCTAGGAGGCAATCGGAATCATCGCGCTTTAATCGGTATCAAAAGACAAAACAAATGCAAAGAAGAATATGCTACTGAAATAAATATAAATATATTATATTTATAATAAATATAAATATATATATATATATATATATATTAATATATTAAATATATGGTAGACTTGGATGAGAAGTAGTGAGAAGTCATTCACAAAACATGCAGCATGCGAAATGCATTCTTTATGGAGACAGATGTGATGAAGCTGAGTTTGTTCAACTCCTACACTGAAGAAGACGACTTCGTGGGTTTCAGCGAAGATGGTTAGACGTGATTTCACTAAAATGAAGTTAAATACTGTAGACACCTTTGTTTTCGCTTATTTTCTGTCCCGTTTTAATCAGCAAAGTTGCTGGTGTTAAAATACAGGTTAGGAAAGGATCTATTTAGTTACATACATTTACAATTCACAATCGTTCTGTTCCTGTAGTAAATACAGTGAACCCTGGTTTATTGACGCGGGATGTGCGCGCAGACCGTGGTCTTCCACGAATATTTCCATAATTCATTTAACGAATGCAAGCCAATAAAACATTATTACTCCACATAAAAACGAAAAATTATTATGTGTACAGTAACGGAACGAAATATTAATTAACAATATACTAACACGCATGGCCCCGGATATATTAATTTGCAAAGTGTTTGAATGGGCAGCTATGGGAGTCTGACATTGCTGACGTCTGACATTAACATCTGACATTAACTAACATTATTGAGCCAGACCGTCCTTCTTCAGCCTACTAGACGCGCGTGACTTGCGTGACTTGCGGGAAATGTTCAACTTGTGCTGGGAGGCTGAGAAAGATGCACATGACATCAGCAGGTTGTGCACGAATATTTCGATATATTTCTTTTATAATTCATGCATACCTAATTAAAACAACCCGTAAATCCGTGAACATATGTAATAAAGAAAAAAAATCGAATCCAAAAACATATGGTACATACATATCTGTGGCTTGCAAAACTCTCCAGGTTTTGACTAAAACCTTGTTCCAGTGAACAACTGGAAAGGGAACTTTTTTTAATAGAGTGGATGCAGGTGCGGCTTGTTTATGGTTTTTTTTTTTTTTTTTTTTTTCGAAAATAGAGGGGTGCGGCTTATATACAGGTGCGGCTTATAGTCCAGAAAATACGGTGTGTATATATATATATATATATATACACACACACACACATTATCGAATATATAATATTATATATAAGAATATTTTTCCTCTATTCAAAAGTTTTAACATGAACAAATCTGGTTTAATCTCCCAGTGGGTAATAGAAAAGAATCTGTCCATTCCGGATTATACTATTTATGAACCATTTTCACTGTCAACTTTACTCATTTTGGGCAGTGACATTTTTATAGTTATCTCTTGGGTTTTCAGTCTTTCGTCATGCAAGATGGCGGCTCTATTAGGGGAAAAAAAAAAATACATTCGCCATTCTGGGAAAGGACAAGCTTATTTGATATTTTGTAAGCAAGATCTCTGAAAATATCTAATGTTGATTTTTTTGTTTATTTGACGTGCGTGAAGATTAAACACTGGACTCATGTTCCTGCACGCTAGCGGTAAGAAAAAGATGCGCTCCTTTCATGTAGGGAACTTATTTTGCTCCACGGGACGAAATTTTCATTCAGCGCATTCGGTTATTTGGGATTTTCGTCACATAGGATAATCGTAAGTCTGTCAAATGATTGTTCATAAAATGATAAATTGCAATTTTTAAAATAATGCCAACTCATGCCTCACCTCTTCAAACAAGACCTCTTTCTTCAACGTTCTGGGCAGAGCCAACAAGCTGCAAACCAACTTCCCGAAGCAGGACTTTGCCCCCAAAGCCATCAGCTTCTCGCTCCAAAACTGCTCCATCGGGAGTGATGGCGAAGCGTCGTGGTTGAACTGGTACTCCAGGAACTCGTCGTTCAGAAGACTCACCTCCATTGGACTCGAGCAAAGCCCGAAGCAGGCACCCAAGTCCTGGACCACTTTGCTCGGAACCTCCAGCCTCTTCTCAGGACTCAGCAGCAGAGAGAAGTTCCTCAGGATGGAATTGGGAAACGGCAGGTGCTTGAGAACGCAAAGAGTGGCGGCCGCGTAGAAGGAGATCACGAGGCTGTGGAACTTCTCCGTGTGGTCGCTCAGCTCGGAGGCCTTCTCCATCAGGAACACAGAGGCTTGTTCACCCATTTCCACTTCCCCTCGAGGCAAGTGTCCCAAGGTGTCGTGAAGGAGGGAAGCTTTCAATCGTCTGAGGAAAAACTCCACCGCTTTGGGTCTGAGGAACCTGGAGGTGTAGAACTTCACCAACTGAGACGCGTCTTGTAGGAGCTGCATCACACCGACTCCTTGGTCCAGACGCTCCTGAAAGTCCCACAGCGGCTGTAGAGCGTGAGCGAGGAACAGGACGCCCAGCTTGACCTGAGGGTTGCTAACGAAGAGTGACGGCTCGTCTACAGACTCAAAGTGCTTCTCAAGTTCAGGCCAAGCCGAAGTTATTCCCTGAATTGTCCTAAAGAAGCGACGAGATGCTGAGCCTTGACCATTGAAATCCTCAACCTTCTCCAAGACACTTTGCACATCGCCCGGGAGAGATGAATAGTGCTTGTAGACCTCTGAGATCAGATTCTGAATCTGGCCGGAAAACTCCATCGCCTCCACGGCGTCGTGGCAAACCCGTCCCGTCATGTCTGCTAGCGGACATAGAGACACCATCACCAGCTTCAGCTTCTTCAGACCGGAGAGAAGATCTTGGTGATCTGGATGGTCCGAGTAAAACATTGCCATTTTGACTAGAGGAATCTGAAGCTTATGCAGGGTTTCTACGATGTGAAAGCACGTGGCTGTTGCTGTAAGTTCCTCTGGAGGAAAGACGTGAAGCAGTCTGATGCTGTGCTGGCCAGTGGCTTTGTTGAAGAAGCCCACCAGGAGGACGCCGACCTTCCTCGAGATCTCAATTTCCACTCCATGAAACAAATAGAGACAGAACGGAGTGTTACTGCAGACCAACACGGCGTCTCTCGAGTGTCTCCAGCCTAGAACTCGGCTCATGGTGTCAGCATCAGTAGAAGTCGCCGGGCAGTACTTCCTCAAGAAATCGGCCTCGTCTGGCCTGAAGGAGAAACCTGACGTGTTTTGTTCGTTCATCTTCTCTTTCCGATTATGTGTGAAACCCGAAGGTTCCTGATTCTTCACGACTGCAGAAAAGCAGAAGAGGAAATAAATTAGTGCCACAAAAAAAGGAAAATTTCTAAGAAACGTGTGAAGCTTTTTTGCTTGGTTTTGTTTTTTTTCGCTTACAATCTTCTAATTTTTTTATGATTCTGATTGTTTTGTGCATTTCAGATTTTTGGCCCTAGTTTCATTTGGGGGCGGTCTTTACTCTGATTGGCTGGTGGGAATGTGATTGACAGCGGTTAACCAGGAAGTGTGGGAGGAGTTCAGCAAGTGTATGCAGTGTCATTCACCACTTTTTTTAAATATTAGTATACAATAAACTGTGACGAAAGTGTTATTTTTGCACAATTTTGCCAGACTTCTTCAGCATTTTTGTTTCTACACATCGAAAATATTATGAAATTATGTCTGTGAAGACAAGGTCCCAAAAGGAATCTCATAAATAAAATGTAAATCACTTTTTTAAAAACCAAATAATTGCACTTACATAACCAAATTAATCACGATTAAATTGCAATTAAATGACTGAAGCTTGTAATATTGGATATCGGGGTGTAATATGTAAATTAAATGTACACTCAACACTAAATAAATAGTCTTTTAAATACTATAATATAATTTAGTAGATTATTGTTCAATTGAAAAGGGTTTTTTTTTCAATTCAATTCAATTCAATTAGCATTACGTTTTCTTTGTCTTTTAACCCCGAGGTTGAGATGAATTTTTTTCAAGATAAAACGGAATAAAAATTACTCCGTCAATTTTGGTCTTACACATAAGTGTTATACATCAATTTAAAGTTTTAAGCACCTATTTTTTTGGTTAAACTTTTTCGGTAAACGAACATGAAGAGTGTTTTGTCTTTTCTTTGTCTGTTGAAAAAGACCTGTAACGTCCGACAACGCGCTAAAAATCACAACAGTCTTACACCAGATTCACTGCAAATTTATTGTGTTTTAAAGAATGCGCTGTACTGTGGAGAAGAAACGAATCAGAGGCTTTGACACCGAGGAAGAATTAGACTGACAAAGAGCAGCAGATTTTTGAACAGTGATTTGATTCGACCGATAAGTTATTTGCAGTGTAAATGGAACTACGTCAATGCGTTAAAAATA
This sequence comes from Paedocypris sp. Pulau Singkep, assembly GCA_017309775.1. Taxonomy (NCBI): domain Eukaryota; kingdom Metazoa; phylum Chordata; class Actinopteri; order Cypriniformes; genus Paedocypris; species Paedocypris sp. Pulau Singkep. Next base: position 775,985 of record MU204207.1, read on the forward strand.
ACTAACGCAACTAAACATTTTAAATCAATCACATTGTTAACGTGTTAACTTTGACAGCACAAATTATTAATATTACAATGCTCTGCTTGTTTTAAAAACTCTTATAATTACGAGTTAACTAAAATTAAACGTGAAACCCTGTATAATTGCGCACTAAATAACGAGTGCATCATTTCAGAATTGACAAACAGATATGAAGATGTTCCGATTCTGAATGTGTTGAAGCGCTCACTAAACTCCTCCAGCACCTCCTGGTCAAGAAGCTGTCAATCACATTCACCAATCAGAGTAAGCCCCGCCCCCAAGATGAAACTAGTGCCTAAAATCAAAACGCACAAATATGAAATGGGAAAAAGTTTCAGACAAAAGTGTGAAGTTTGCAGCAAAGAAAAATAAAAACCCAAACCAAAAATGTGAAGCGTTTTCGTTTGTTTCTTGGAAATTTACTTTAGTGTATTTTTGACACTAATCTGATTCCATACGAATACACAGGTTGTGATAAGGCCTACATTTCATTTCAGATTAGTAATAAAACTGAGAGGAAACACCTACACGTGTCAAGCTCATCCAGTGATTCCACCACCACTACATTCAGTTCACTGAAGTCCTGCGCCTTCAACATTCTGAAACTTTGGAACGCAACTCAGTCGACGTTCCAGGCTTGTAGTGACACACACACACACACACCGCTGCTGTTAAAGGTGTCCGTTAACCACCAGAGGGCAGCACCTGGAACAATAACATCATCCACTATGAGCAGTGAGGCAAATAAAACTACATTTAAAACACAGAATCATTTATAAAATTACTCGCAGAAGATCTTGAAAACTTTTCCCAAACTATAACTGTCATTAAATGTATTAATATAGCTGTCACGTTATTTCTATGGTACAAGACACACTAGGACAAGAACATTCTCGCTTTTCACATTATTGTACGTGTCTGTATACATGAGTGTGAGACGGGAAAATGACAAATATAGACACACACACACAATAGTGGTCACATTGACGAACTTCATTTAATACACTTTACGGTGTGTGTGTGTGTGTGTGTGTAGAAGTATTAGGACTGTACTGAAATTATGCTCTGCATTTAAACAACCAGTAAAGTTACACACACAGTGAAGTCACATATACGTATCACGTAATTAAGAAGTGTTCACCTTTTCTCAAATTAAATTGACCATTTGTCAAAGTAATTCCCAGTATGTCTCATTCTAATCTACACCATCAGAATGTCTTTTCAGTTCAAGTTCATTTCCATTCTTGTTCTTTGGTGTTTAGGTTCAGGAATTTAACAATCATGAAGCATCAAACAACATATTTTTTTCATAATTTTAGTTTTATGTACTTAAAAAGGTTTCAAATGCAAAAATCGCACTGCAATCACAATGTCATTCAGAAAAATCGCAATTAGGTTTTCCCCCTCAAAACCATGCAGCCATATAATAAACATATCAAAATACTAACTAAAACGAGTTTATGTGTAGTTACACAACACTTCAATCATAACGCTTCACAGAGCAGTCAATGTGCTTGACTTGAATGTGAAGTAAAGTTTGAAGTGGGAAGATAAATCAAAATTATTTTAGATCTAATAAACCAGACTCAATGTAAAGATGTGGAAGGTTGTGAGAACAGCGGAAATAAAAAAACAATGAGAAACGTTTTCCATCTAATCTGAGAATTTGTGTGTGTGTGTGTGTGCGCGCGCGTGCGCAACGTGTCCAAAGCGTTTAACCGCGAAAGCTTAAAGAGAAAGAAACAGCTGTAACACGCGCGCGCACATACGGCATTCCAACACAAAACATGGCCCGACGTACACACGCTAGCGCATTTCTAGAAACTAACTACTGTACAAGCAGCGCATTACACTCAACACAGGTTGCGTATGAACGAATACTTCGCGAGTAGATGTTCATAAAACACCAAAGTGCTGCTTCCGTGATTGCATTAAACTCCATTCAAGGCACACACGCGCGCGCGCACACACACGCCATTCCACGTAAAGTTCACCGTGTAAAGTACGCGTTTTGCATTGGTTTTAATCGGTTAACGTTACTCACCACCGTGTCGCTCCGTCCGCGCTGTTGTTATCGTCTTCCTCGCTTCTTTCTCACACAGCGCCGCGACCACGACCAGGCTTGTGATTGGCTGGTTGAGTCGGTCAACTTTGTATTCAGCCCAGAACCGCACGTTGTAGCTGTACTCCACGTGGTAGCGTTTCGCATAGTGCGCATGGCAAAACAAGCGCTGTGGTATGAAGCAATAACCTGGACAACATTTGCGAATTGTAATCTAGTACGTTACCGAAATTGTGTTTTTTTTTTAGTTTGCCTCACTTCAAGGAATGCGTTCAGTTGACGTCACTTGTCGTTCAGTTGCAGCGCAGTCGATAGTCCCGCCCTTTGACGCCGATTATCTGGCTCCGCGACTTCGCCAAAACTGATCGTTGAAGTTATACGCGACGGGTAAACGTTTCTCATAATTTGCGAGGCAGCAACAAACATGTGTTGTAGTATGAAGCGATAAAAATTAGCAAACTGCATTTGCAAGTACTTTAACGAAATTGTGGGTTTTTGAGTTTCCCTCTTCGAGGAATCCGATCAGTGACGTCAGTTGCCGTGGGGCGGATAGTCACGCCCCCTGACGCCGATTAGCAGAATCCGCGACTTCGCCAAAACCGTGTAAACGTTTCCCATAATTAGCGAATCAAAATGCGTTGTAGTATGAAGCAATAACCGGTAAAATTTTGCGAATTGTATTTGCAAGTAACATAACGAAATTTGTTGGGTTTTGAGTTTCCTATCACTTTGAGGAATCCTTTTAGTGACGTCAGTTGCCGTAGCGTAGATAACCCCGCCCCCTGATGTCGATTAGCAGATTCCGCGACTTCGCCACTCGCCAGAACTGAACGTTGTAGTTGTACGCGACGTGTAAATGTTTCTCATAATTCGCGAGGCAAAACATGCGTTGTAGTATGAAGCGATAACCTGGACAAAATTTGCGAATTGTAGTTTCCCCCTCTTCAAGGAATCCGATTAGTTACATCGATTATTAGCAGGTTCAGTGACATCGCGAATCGAATTCGGCTTTCCGTTCGAATTGTAATAGTAATGTGTAAAATTTGTTTTACTCAGAACTGAGTATTTTAGTATAGTCCGTCAGACAGACAGACAAAATGCAGTCTCTTGTCTTTACTGTGCATTTAGTAACGCCCCTCCCCTTAACGCTGATTGGTACGTCTTTTGACTTGGCCATTGCATCGATTGCGTCGATTTAAATTTGACAACACTTAGCGCACAAACAGTTCTTTTACTTTGTTCATTGGTGACAGTTTAATAAAAAGTAGTTTTATTATGCCATATGCTTTGCAGTTTGTTATAAGAAAAGCTGTGCGTTTAGTATTAGCAAAATAATTGATTTGTACACGAAACCTGTTAGGTTTAGCACATTAACAGTTGTAAAAAAAATGTTTGTACTAAAAAGTAACTTTACCACTGTAGAAACAATACATTTTAAGTTAAAGTTAAGATTAAAGATAATCATAGGCAAACATTGCAATTACCAAGTATTCTCTTCACTGATTACAATTTACGCAAAATCTCTCTTTGTGGTTTTTATTTATAAACAATATTATGTTGGACTGAAATATAATATTTCAATTGCTGTGAAAATTAATAACAATGAAATTGTTCAATGAACAGTGACATTCTTACAAAGCTGATCTTACATTGAGTGCCAGTGGTAAGAAACCTGCAGTATGTACATGAAATAGTACAAGTAAATATGTGAAAGAGTACGGTACATACAAAGTAAAGTAGTGAGTGAGATAGCATATTGAAACTGGTGCTCTGCTTTTACTCATTTTGCTCTGGTGAGTAAATTAATACATATACTCATTTGCTCACATTTTCTTGCTCCAAAAGCTATTTATGCCTTATACTTGCAAGTATTTTGGCAGTTTTGTCATATTACTTCTGCATTTCAATAATTATTTTGATTGGAATTAAAGAGTATTCAGTCCGAAAACAATCATGGATTAATCAACCAATTGTTTTAATAATACATTTTTAATAAATCATTAAACTATTTATTTTTAAAACACAATAGTGGAAAACTTAAGCTAATGAAAGCAGCGTCACACTGCACAGGAAGCTCAGAATCAACTTCATCAACCTTATTACCTTCATCTCTCTTTTTCAACACTTTTCCAACTTTTGCTGGAAGAGAAACTGAATACGGTGCCGTGAAAAGTTATTTCCCCCCTTCCTGATTTCTGTGTTTTTTGAATATTTATCACTCGAAAAGTTTTCAAATCATCAAAACAATTTTAATATCACACGGAAACGACCTAAACAAAGACAAAATTCCTTTTTTTCCTCTCCCTCTCCCTCTCCCTCTCCTCTCTCTCTTTCTGTTTCTTCTCTCCTCTTTCTCTCTCTCTCTCTCTCTCTCTCTCTCTCTCTCTCTCTCTCTCTCTCTCTCTCTCTCTCTCTCTCTCTCTCTCTCGTGGAGTTTATCGCCTTTAATGTTTGTTTAAAATGTTTTTTTTCCTTACAGGCCACTGATAGCAGTGTCGAAACCAGTGGTATAAATATTGCATCAATTATCACCATAAATGTACAATTGAGAACATGTTTTTGAATGTGTTTTAAGAAAGATTTATAAGTAATATATCTTATAATAATAAGCCCATAAGTAAGTATAAATAAAAATACGACAGTAATATGAACCACTGGTGCCAAACAATAAAACCAGTGTAAAACTAATCAATGGCTTTTGACCAAAGCGACTTACAGATAGGGGTCAGTAGGGCTCAAGGTCAGTTGAGTTACCTACCAGTCCGAGACTCAAACCAGGAACTTTTTGTTCACTATATTTTGGTCCGACCACACCAAGTGGTCAAGTGAGGAATGGCAACTATACTCACGCGCGCGCGCACACACACACACACACATACACACGCACGCACACTCCACTCACAAAACTTCAATGACTTACGTCGCAAATTATGCAAACCAATGTATTAAATCAATGTGGATCAAAATGTCACGTCGCTTCGGACTACAGCCCCCATGTTCCCTTGCTACCAGTGTTTCCGGTCGTTTTGGCGCCTGTAGTCACGTGGTCTCACCTGTGCACCGGCGTCGTGTACCGAAGTTCTGTGTAAGTTGTCATCATTGTTTTTGTCAGAAAAGCTCGTTTTTGTGTAACTACGGTGCCTGTCTCTGCTTCCCTGCATCTTGTTCTGAGAGTATCAACAAAATTATAACAGAATAAAGTGACCACACATTAACTATTCACACTACATACATTCAAATCAGCATATTATTTGTTTATTTTCACTTTATTTAAATATTGTTGTTTATTGTACTATATTGTTTAGTTTCACTATACAATAATGTATAGTGAAAATAAATCTGTAAATCTATATTGGAATAACAAATTCTGTCTTTAGCAATATTCATCAGCATTAAAAGGGAATTAATTCATGGAAAGTTGTTTCCGCCGCTAAAAAAATAGATTCATGTTTAGTTATTTATATAGTTTATTAATCAGTCATTATTACGACTTACTACGTCATTATTTTGAGATGCTAAAATCATTATTACGACTTACTACGTAAGTCAATTATTCCAAGATATTAAGTAGTTTTTATGACTTAATAAAAATGATAATAACACATTCAATTTTATTTTTGTGGCGCCTTTCGAGACCCCGAAGGTCGTCTTACAAGAGTACACACAACATTCACACGCGTTACAACTTACTAAGTCATTATTTTAAGATACTAAGTCATTATTACGACTTTTCATCTCTTTGCAACATTGTCGTTTGATTTAGTTTTAAACAGGTGTAAACACACACACACACACACACACACACACACACACACGCATAAAAAAACATTGAATCAGAACAGCCCAATGTGAAAAAGCTCTTTGCTTTATTGTAAACTTTTTGGAACTTTTTTTGTCGTTTTTACCTCAAACCCCCAAGAACACGGTATAAAACAGGTTATAAGAAAACCGTATAAAAAAGCAAATAGAAACTGACCGTATAAAAGCACTGTTAACACGTACAGATTAATGAACAAGTCGAACAACAGCAGCGTATAACATTTCAACGTCTACTAAGCAAAATACAAAGGTTATGATCGCAAACGTCTCTCTCACTACGGAATAACCACAGTCGGCCGATTTACCGATGCCTTGGCAAGAGAGCAAAAAAACAATAAAAAAAATGAACACAGGACAAATACGTTTAACTGTTAAACTGAAATTTAAGAGAAATTGGTTCCCACGGTGAGGAACGTTGAAAAATTCTGGCGTCTTCAAGCTTTACGTCTGGGCAGTAGTAGTTTTTTTTTTAAACCTCTGAGTAATTTCTGGGTAACTCGTTACTCAAAGACGCTTTGTGGCGACTCTCTTTGGCAGACGGTTTCTCGACTCTTCAAAATCCACCGAAACATGGTGTGGTAGCATCAGCAAACGTGTGAAACAAACATTAAACGGCGATAGAAAAGCCATTAGAAGAGCGTGTAAACGCGTGGAGGGTTGAATACAGTACAATGATCTCGACTCTCCCGGCTAATGCCCTTTTCTCGATAATCCTCGCGACTCCTTCCTGTGCAGCGTCAGGGTGAACGTATAAAAGGCATCTCTTAAACATCGTTGGTCTGAGACGTCTGTATAAATGTGCCCGTTTGGTCGTGGCATTTATAGAGTTCAAGTATTTTCCTAAAGGGATGGTGACTCCTTAGCTCAACTCTCAGTTTGGAGTCGTAACACGGTTATTACTCTGCGACTAGAAATGCTAAAAAGCCCGTAGAGATGAACAGGAGATGAACCCTGACGTCTAGAACTACAACAGGATTCGAACAAAGCTGATGCTCAGAACTTCCATCGGCTGGTTTCTCTGAGTGGCTTTGGCACTGAACCGAGGGATCCACGGCTTTTACTCGCAGGCAAAGTAGTCCTTCAGCGGAGCGAAGAGGTGGCGGATGACAGGAACGCTCCAGGAGCGGCCCAGCAGCTTCTGTCTGGCTCCACGACCCATGTTTGACACGTCGGTGTAGTGAACGGGGAAGCCGAAGATCCTGGTGGGATTAAGTGAGTAAACTTGAGTTATATAGCACTTTTCCCCAGATAAAATCACAAAGTGCTTTATAAGGTCCAAAAAAATAAAAGACAATAAAATCAATAAGATATAACCAGTATAATAATACAGTAATAAAGTAAAAAATCATAAAAGTAGTACATGAGAGAGATTAGATATGTCCAGAGGTGCAAAGCTCAACCAACCTAAAAAAGTACTTGTAAAAGTACTCCGTTATAAGTCACTAATTCCAAGGAGACTTGAGTAGAAGTCGCAAAGTGTCCAATTTTAAAGATCTGAAGTATTTTACTCGTACTGAATTTAGGCTAAAAAACACTAAGAAATGTGAAAAACAAGATTTTTTTATAAAAGATTTTACTTCCTAATATATAAAATATAAAACCTAAACTAGTTTTATTTAAAACAGATAAAAACAACAAAAAGTCAGTCTCAGTCAAACTCAAACGTGCCAAAAAGTGGCTAATTGAACGTTGACGTGATTCAGCTGATAATTATCATCCAGTACCTTCATCATCCTGCAGATGGCGATATCACCTCCGCCCAAAAAATTAACCGCAGTAGAAAAATGCAGACTTGATGCGTACAATCAAAATGTGACGTGTACCGGTAGGTGTTCATTAAAATGACTGTGCGGTGTTCAACTCTGAGTAGTGTTTGTCTTTGTGTAGTGTTTGACTGTGCAGTATTCATCTCTGTGTAGTAGAGCTGCACGATTAATCGTTAAAAGATGGCGATCTCGATTCTGCCTCTTCACAATCTGAATCCAGCATTTATACGATTCTGCCTATTATAACTCTGATCGATCGCCCGATGTGCAAACTCAGCCGATTGATCATTTAAATATTATAACGGAAAGATGATCTTGCGTTACTTCTGTTGTACTTTGGTGCGCTTCTCGTGGGCGTGATGACACACAAAAAAAAAACTAAAAATAAACGGGGAGAATGAATGATTAAATACAACGGTAGAGTATCAACTCCGACATTTTATTACTGAAAAAAGATTTTATTCTGAAGTGTGTGTGTCTACACTCAGCAAACCATATACAGCAAACATCTACAGTTCAGGACAAAATTATTATCCCCCCTAAAATAATCATTGTTTGATAAGTATTTCAAAAGTGCTTTTAAACAGACCTAATCACGTTGTACGCATTGTACACAATGCTGTTCTTTGGAACATCTTTATTACGTTTAATAGTGATTTTTGTCTTTACGTTACTTTTACATTATATTTTTTTAATTCCATTTATTTAAATTGAAAGAAAAGAGTAATATGTGTTATTATATTGCTGTTTGACAACCTGATTTTCAGCGTTGAATATTTAAAGTAATAAAATATCCATAAAGAATCGTGAAAAGAATTTTATTCTAAGCAAAAAAATTGTGATTCTCATTTTATCCAGAATCGTGCAGCTCTACTGTGTCGTGTTCAACTCCGTGTAGTGTCCATCGCTGTGTCGTGATTTACTGTGTAGAATTCGACTCTTTAGTGTCCATCTCTGTGTAGTAGTGTTGTCACGATACTGGAAATAGCAATTCGATACGATACTTGAAAAAAGTATCGATACTCGATACCATTTTCGATACCACGGGGAAATACCGCAACTATTTTAGGGCCTTTATTTTCTTTTTTCGTTATGAAAAAAATACATAACAAGACTGGAACATGAAAATGTGTCTGAATGAGGAATCCCAAGAAAATAAAGTGCATAAATAAATAAAACTGCATTACATTAAAATTTTCCAGAAGAAAAAAAAATCTCAACTTAAAAGCTTTTTTAAACTATTCAATTAAAACAAATGAATTTGGTAGGAGCTCTAAAAGTAAAAGAGTACAATATTTTATTTGTTTTTGTTTGTTTGTTTGTTTTTAAAGCTGGTCTTGTGGTAGAAAGATCTGAGTGAGTTTTCACTGCAGATTTAATGTTGATTTCAAAGAAATATTACAAATTTATAAAAAATTTTGTATGTTTCTATTGTTAGATGAATTATTTAAAATTAATAGGCTTACTTGTCAAACTTGTATTAATATACCAGTTGGTATTTTGTG
>MU204207.1:794454-814512 GCA_017309775.1 Paedocypris sp. Pulau Singkep
GAAATGAAATTATTTTTCATTTTATTGATTTAAATTTAAAGCACAGAGTAATACGTGTTATTAATATTGTTTGACAAGCTGACTTTCATTTAAATATTTTAAATAAAAAGATTATCCAGAATCGTGAAAGAATTGCGTCTTTTTTTCAGAGCCAAAAAAAAACGTGATTCTCATGTCATCCAGAATCGTGCAGCTCTACATCAGTTTAAGCAAAGTGAAGTTCTCTTTTGGACTCACAAACTCCTGTCCGTTGTCGTTGACAAAGAACTCCTGCAGTTTGAGGCTCCAGTCGTGGCGTTTCTTCAGCACGCCGTAGGGCTGCAGCGGCTGGCACATGAAGCAGCGCCACGGGTCCAGATCACGGGCACTGTTAGCGGCTCCTGCTCCCACCAGCAGATCCAGACAGTCCACACAGAAACACCTGACGGAACCAACACATGCCTTCCATTTCATTTATCGTAGGTGAAATTACAACTGGTTTTGCTCCAAAAATCTGGTCAATCTGTGCGCAGTCATGTCTCATTTTATTGTATAACCGATTTCTGGATGACCAGAAATCCCGGCCACTTTGGGCCCAAGACACACCCCCGGGTTGATGGCTGACCAATCACAGAGTATCTCACAGTAATCAACTGAAAGTAACTTTCCAGATTCCAAATCTCCAATAGATTCTTCTTGGTGTGAATATAGGGGTGTCTCTACTTACTAAATGAATTTGTTTTGTAAGGCCAAAATTTCGCAAGTAGAGACTTGTGACCTCTCGACCTCTCTACTTCGCAAGTAGAGAGAAATTTCGCAAGTAGAGTAGTAGCATGTAAATCCCCTAATCTGTCAGACTTCATAACTCGAAACTTTTGTTATTAGAGACGTTCGTAAGTCGTCTGCGATTTAATGTTTCAGGTGAGTTTTGTAAATACAAAAAGTTTTGTAAAAGTTTATTGGTTCGATCTTAGAAACTGTAGTAAATGTGTCGCATTTCACACAGACGGTTCGAACCTGCAGCAGTTGGCGTTCCCGCACAGCAGCACCTCGCGGCCTCCGCAGCACACGGTGCAGTACGACTGGTAGCCGTCATCGTCGTACATGTACGAGATCTCCAAATACACGTCCTGCCAAAAACAAATAAAAGTATAAAAACACAACCACGTGATCGACAAACACCTGAGATTCAATGTGATTGGTTCATCTATTACTATCGTATTTATGCAAATAAGCACTCTGCGAATATAAGCACCCCCCATTTTTCAGGCGCAAAATAAAAGTTTTTATAAAAATGTAATTTTCTTTTTACATTTCTGGCTAAATTAGGTTACATTTCTCTTAAAAATACTTTTTCTATATTTACAAACCTAACTTGTCACTCTTATCACTTTGTCGTTTTACTTAAATAATAGAATTTAAATAATCAGAATCGGGACTACATTTCCCATAATGCCTTGTAGCTGAGCAGCTCGAGCCGCCAAATATTGCTTTTTTTGTGCATCAGACCGAGCGTTTTGATTGTGTCTACTCCATGCCACGTAAAAAAAGTGATGATATGTAAGTCGCTTTGGATAAAAGCGTCTGCAAAATAACTGTAAAGTAAAGTTTCTTTATTTATGTTATTGAATGCATAAAAGCTTATAAAAATGTCTGCCTCCGGAACCATTATTTAAAGAAAGAAAAGAGGTCACAACGTGCCGTTCCATGAAGACGACGTGTTTCTGTTTATTTGTGATTTGTGAATTGGAATATGAAAACATGGGCGCTTATATTTATGTGAATTTTTTTAATTGGCAAATATAAGCACCTTTCAAGTTTTTGAGCTTGTAAAATTGGAATAAAGGGGGTGCTTGTATTCGCGTAAATACAGTATTTATATTTTCAATTAATTTTATTATAATTTTTGAAATGCTTTGTTTAAACTCAAAAATGGCAACCTGATGGATCGATTTCAGAATCACGTCAGACAACATTATTTTTGCCACCTTGAGGTTATCATAGATGCACTAATGTGTCTAGATACTTGAGGATTTTACAAGAGTCGTGTCAGCGCAGGTTCCCAGTCTGGATCCGTCAGATCTACCGGTGCGACTGGAGGAACTGGTTTCTCACGGCGCCCAGATCAGTTTATGGACTGTAAATGATATTGCGGGGCTTCTAGCCTCAAGGTCTTAAACTCGATTGCTACTGGAGAGAAATTTACTAGTAGCGTTATGCCATTTTTTGTGGAAAAGTTCCCGAAATGACATATTCCTTGAGAGCTTGATTTTGTTATGTTTACCGTAAATTCTCTAATAGAATCAGAATCAGCTTTATGGACCAAGTATGTACATGACAAACAAGAAATTGGATGTGGTCTGACTCTGTCCTTTCTTTTCCCTTTTGTTCCAAAAAATACAAGAAAAAAATTTAAATAGAATACACAATTGAAACGAAATACACACAAATGTAAAATAAATACGAACAAACTAAAAAAACGGTGTTTTGTTATGAAAAAAAAAACATAAATGAATAGAAAAATATTGCACAAATATTGCACGTTCACGCAGGTGTTGTTTTTGCACATGATTGTAATTGCCTAGCGGTTAAAAAGAACGCCATGGCGCTCTAATTTTCCACCCTTCCGTCATGGTGGCGTTCTATTAGGAGGTTTTACTGTGTATATAAGCCATTATACGCTTTATTATTGGCAAATTTTAAAATGCTGTACGTATCCACCTAAAGACCTAATTATGGAACTTTCCTTCCTAGAGTAAACCCTGTAATCGCTGCTACATTTTTCTCTTTGCTTTCTTCGCTTACTCATCACTGTATATTTTCCATACACTTGTATGTTTCTATATATTTTTCCTATCTTATATTTATTTCACAATATATATAAAAGTATATTCATTTGTAAAAAATACCTCACATTGTTCTTCTGGTTAGATGCTAACTGCATTTCACTGTCACTGTAAACATACCTTGCACAATGACATTAAAGTTTAATCTAATCAAATGTAAAGTAATTTAATGTAATCTAATCTACGCCGTTCATGTTTTGATGAATTATTCAGATCATTCATCTGCTTACTATATAACTCTACTAGGTGGTAACATGTACTTTGAAAGGCACTTAAAATCCTGAAGAAAAATACAAATAAATAAAGTAATTATTGGGTAATTTGTTGGAATTCTGAGCTAAACGTGGTAGTCAAACAGCTGGTTAACTGCAAGCTGATTGGACGACGAGTTTAGTTTGTCTTTAACATAGTAACATAATCTTCAAAACAGCCTTTGGAGTAAAAAATTATTACAAAATAGACGTTTGTTGTTGGTGCACCTTATGAATACAGTAATTTTTATAAATACAGTACAGTAATTGTCATGAGCGCTCGGGAGACGTGCACACAGACATCACAGTAATAAGTACAGTAATACTTATATATTCAGTAATTATAATATTTTATGCATGTTAATATTAATATTTTAATATTCCTGGAATCTGATCCAGGATTTCCCATCACTTACTACCGGAACCGTCACTTTACTCTGGTTACTGGACACTTTAACCTAGAAACTTTACCTGGATCATTTGAGTCACTTTTTTGTATTTTATTCATTTTTATTTGCATTGTATTATTATTTTTTTTTCTAATCTTTTTTATCTTCATCTTCATACTTTTTTTGGTGTTTTATTCATATTGAATTTATCTTTATTTTTACTGTATTTTAGACGTTTTTTTTTTTAATTATTTTATTGTATTTCTTTGCTCGCTTATTTATCCTTTCTCAAATGCTTCCACTGCCCCAAACCGCCAAAAAAAATGGATGATCAGAAAATACATTACACTACGATTCGTACCATGTATAATGTGTATGTGTCAAATAAAATCTGAATCCTGCACTCTGTTTATTGTTTTAATTGTTTTGTGGCTGTTTATGCTTCGTCGCATAGTTTGCTTATAGTAGTATGCTTCGTCGCATAGCATTATTTTTCAAAATAAAAGCCTCTAGTGTCGTGGTGTCACCTTGCACGTCAAGCAAAGGCCTCCTTCAAACAGCGGGTGAAACGTCACCACCTTCGTCTTTCCACAAGAAAGGCAGAACTCTGCAATGAACAAGTCGATCATGTCAATAAAAATACATCTAATGCGTTACAATTTCAATTGGAAATTTGAATAAAAGTAAAATAATGTAACATATTAGTATAATATATATTGTGTATAATGTAACAAACACTATATTACGTTTTAATAATAGGTTTTTTTGAACATTTTCTGGAATGATCTTTGATTGATTTTGTTCTAGACTTTCTTAAAATGTCTGAATAGGATAATCAAAATCAAAGTAAAAGAATGTACCATGTTATAAACACTACATTATATATTAATAACGTTTTTTTTATTTTAATTTTTTTTACATTTTCTGGAAGGATCTTTATTTAACGTTTTTACTACATTTTATTACTTTTAATACTTTAATAGTTCTGAATAGGGTTGGAAAAAAGGTTTGAATTATTATAAACAAACTAAATCTAAAGCTAAGTTTCCAATCAAAATTTGAATTAAAACCAAAACACTGTAAAATATTATACATTTCAATAATTGAAGAAAAATAAAAAAAACATTTGACATTTTCAATAAATATGTTGTTCGATTTTCCAAGAATTGTTATTATAACCCAAAGATTTGGAATAGAAATAAACAAATGCAAAGCTGACTAAATCTAATGATTAAAAATCATTAAGTCAGTAAAAAAAAATCTAATGCGCTGCAATTGGAATACATTGGAAATTTGAATAAAAGTAAAATAATGTAACATATTAGTATAATATATGATGTGTATAAGGTAACAGACACTATATATATATATATTTTTTTTTTTTTTTACATTTTCTGGAATGTTGTTTAACTGATTTTGTTCTAGAATTTCTTAAGAGGTTTGAAAATCAATTAAAAAAAATGAAATCTAAAGCTACCGTTTCCAATAGAAATTTGAATTAAACCAAAACCTTTTTATAGATATCAATATCAATAATTTAAAAAATCTTTGACATTTTCAAAAAATATGTTGGTCAATTTGACAAGAATTGTTATTATCACCCAAAGATCTGCTATCGAAATAAATTAATACAAATCTGACTAAATCTAATGCTTTAAAATGTATATGAATGGCAACTGGAATTCAAATAAAGCAGTATAAAATGTAATAGTCAACCATGTCAATACAAATAAATCTAATGCTTTAACATTTCAATTGGAAATTTGAAAGTAAAATATTGTAACATATTATAAACACTGTATATTAAATTGTAATACTAGGTTTTTTTTTTTTTTTACATTTTCTGGAATAATCTTAAATTGAATTTGTTTTACTTTCTTTATAGGTCTGAATTAAATAAAATATTTAAAAAAAATCCTTACTGTTATTGTATATAATATACTGTATATTCAAATATTTTAAACATTTTCAAGAAATATCAATATGACAAGAAATGTTATTATCATCCAGAGATCTGCTTTAGAAATAGATAAATACAATTCTGACTAAATCTAACGCTTTGAAACGTCGAATGAGAATTGGAATTTAAATAAAACAGTACAAAATTAAATAATTATTAATGATGAAGCAAATTAGCTTTTCAAAAATATGCTCATTTTAACTAGATTTATTACCCTCATCCAAAGTTAAGACCAATAATTATTAATAAACACAGACTAAATGTAACACTAAACAATTTAAGTTAAATCACTATCAAAGTCAATTTAATTTAAGTAAAACAATATCAAATTTTATATTGCAATGAATAAAAAAAACAAACAAAAAAAAACAAACAAATTTTGAGCATAAACGGGATTAAACAAACCTTCTATACTTCTGTGATTCTTCAAAACTTCATTGACCATTTGTTCTGAAGAGGAAAACAGCAGTTGACGTTTAAAAGACGTGATAACGGCAAAAGCAGTGGCCTGGTCAAACGGTCAAATGTAATGGAACCTCTGCTGTAGACGTCCTCAGCGCCGGACTTGGCTTTACAGATGCTGAGTCGAGCTCTTTTGGCAGAGGGCGGGAACTCTGTGGGGGCGGAGTCCAGTGGCGCGGTGGTCTCGGACGTCGGGGGGAAAACGCAGAACTCAGCTGCAGACAATCAGACACATCACAATCAACAATAGCGTTTAAATGTCAGCACACGTAAAAACGTAAAGTTCTTTTCGTCTTCTTTTCTGGACAAATTTCTCGTGTAAATCTTCTGCTTAAGAACAAATCTTTATTTGTACAAGTATTGTTTATCAGTACAAGTGTCTCTACATGTATAAAATGTAGAGCGCTTTCCAATCGTTTAACACAAGAAAGATGATTTCAAATGGTGATTAAACAAAAGGCAAAAACAACAAAAGCTATACAAGGCACAGCGTATATTTAATAAATAATAATTGTGTATGGGTGTGTGTGTGTGTGTGTGTGTGTGTGTTTAGGAATCGAGCACTGCAAAAAATGCATGTGAAAAAGTAAGAAAGTTAAAAAAAACTAAATGAGTAAAAAATACTTAAATCAGGTAAAATTATCTGACAATGGGGGGAGAATTTGACTTATTTTCACTTTTCATTTTGACAAGTTCTACTTTCGCGAAACAAGCAAATTAATCTTTCACTTAATTATAAGCTAGTTAATGTATCTTGTATTAAAAAAAGCTACAAAAAGTACAACGTATCATTTAGGGCTGATGTGTGGTTGTGTTTTACTGAATATATAAATAATATGTATATAATATGTAGGTATATAAAAAATGGCAATGGGGTGAGAGAATTTTTACTAATTTGTACTTCCTATTTTAAGTCCTATTTTTTTTTAAACAATCTTAGAAGCAAGAGTGTGAGATTGCTTTGCTTATTTCAAGAAAATAGGACTTGAATTTTATTGAATTTTACTAAAAAAAATGCTAATGTTGGTGATATTTCTCGATTTAAGAAACTAGCTACTTTTTATATGAAAGCCAATGAGAACAAGAACTGAAATGCCGAAACAAACCTAACGTGTTACAAGATTTTTGTTTGTTGTCTTGTTTTAGGCCGAGTTTACAAAGTACATTTTTCTCACCCAATCGTCAGATAATATAACTTCGTTTCGTTTTTTTTTTTTTTAACCAATTATTTTTTTTTCTTTTTTATTTATTCACATGGATTTTTTCGCGTGAAGAGCTTTGTGGAAGCGGTCTCGGGCTCGTCACTCACCACCGTTCTCTTTGGGCTTCAGGCCTTCCTGACCTTTGGGCAGAAATCCAGTGTGAGCCCAGTCCAGCATGGGCTTTATCTGCTCCTCCAGACAGTCCGACTGACCCGGAGGAAAGATCTTCTCCGCACGGATGCTCGCCACCTGAGCGACAAACCGCAACGGCCAAACAACACATCGTCACATTCATCAAAACACCAAGGATTCTCAGAAGAAAAAGTGTTTTTTCTGTTAGAAAAGTCATGTAGCGTTACAAAAACAACACGTGTGAAACTACAGTGGTACCCCGACTTACGAATGTCCTTACTAACGAAAAACCCAAGCAACGAAATGCATTGCTGCAAAAATGTCGTCCCGATTTGCGCAAAAAAAATGTGCTAAATGGAACGAGCGCGTCTTGGTCTTACCACGAGCAGGCATGAATGAGAGTCCAGAAGTGTAAAAAACAGTTGTTTAATCCTCAAGCACATCAAATAAACAAAAAACTACAACAAAAGCACTGGTTAGTTTCAAATGTATTGCTTCCAAAATATAAAATGAGCTGGTATTCTCCTAGAATGGCTTCTGCGCGTCTGCCGTTGGTATAAATCAGGGGTGTCAAAGATACGGCTCGCAAGGAGGTTCGATCAGGCCCGCCGAATTGTTTGAAAGTGAAAAAATAAATAAATAAAATTCCAGTCCGCTAAGGGGCGCACAGTTCGATCGGACTAGAACGCTGGATCACTGAGACGGACAGAATCTTGTTAAGAACGGAAAACAGTTGTTATCCGCTACCTATCCGCTACAACCTCATTAATCAAAATGTTCCAAACAGAGAAAGATAGATAAAGAGTGTAAATGCAAACAGTATTTAAGGCTTAAATACTGTTTGCATTTAAATATTGCATGTTTCATTTATGAAGTTTACGAATTTGACTTTCTTCATTGCACATTTAATATCACTCTCCTTAGTTTGTAAGGTGTATGCAGGAGTTTAATTTATATTTTATATACCGGTAAGTGGTTTAAAATTCATTTCTTTAAAAGCCTCAAATGCAATACTATATTTTTCATTACCAATTTAAGTTGTGTGCCTTTGTACAATCAGTGGGATGAGTTGCAATGACTAAATGTGAATGATAAAAGGTAAATTGCACATTTGTAAGGAATTATGAGGTAATTCCTGGAATGTTTTGTAAAAGCATAGTTCATTAAAATGCAATATGTTCCTAATGTTCTTGTGCTTCTTTACACCAAAAACAAAGGAAATACATGATATTTTTGATATTTAATGCAGAGTATGGTATCATTTTAATGGTCCGGCCCGCCTGACATCTCCATAGGTCTTATGTGGCCCGCTATGCGAAATGAGTTTGACACCCCTGGTATAAATAGAGCCGCGTGGCATGTGAGGAGTGGACACACACATTCATTCACTCACTCACTCACTCACTCACTCACACACTCACTTACTCAGCGGGAGTTGGAAACAGTTTCAAACTCACTAACACAAAACAAAATGTCCCACATAAAACTTGCAAATAAGCTGATAGAAGTTGAACACGAGTGTGCTAATCTCGCTGGGTGTTACACTCTATATGGTCCGGGCGGAACATTCTGATGACGTTAGTTCCATGTCTGTGTGACGTCATTTCAAGTTGGCCATGAGATTCAAGTTCATGTGAGATTGTCCGCTGTATTATTATATACTGTACCTTTAGAAGCAATTGACAATGGGCAATTTAAACAACCACTTTGTAACACGTTTTTATTACATTTATTAACAATAGTTTATCACATGTAAAAAAAATGTTTGTCTGAATTCACAAACTCATGGCAAGGATTAGACAAATTGCATGTAAAATGCGGCTCAGCTAACGAAACGGCCGTCGGCATGGATTAATTTCGTAAGTCGGGGTACCACTGTTCTATTAAACCAAGACATGTTTTCAACCCATCCGTCCAGATCAGACGGAAAGAAAATGAGAGTGACAAAAAGGATTTGTTTGAATTGTTCCTCATTCAAGAACCTCTGGAATATTCCGTCTCCTGTTTATCTCACTCACACTTGAAAGCATTAAAGCCAAAGCCTGAAATCACAGTTTTTCGATATGTAAACAAAGATGGCGTCAGCTGCATTGTGGGAGCAGAAACAGGCGTGGTAGCTGTGGTGGAGCACCAGTAGACAACCATGAGCGCAGACGTCTGCTGTGATCTCACCTCCAGGGCTTGGAACACGGCTCGGCGGTACGAAGCCAGTTTGGTGTAGGACGACTGGTTGAAGAACTTTGGAAAGGCCGTGATAGAGTCCAGTTTGTCTGCCGACACCTAAAAACAAGACATCTCTTATTATTCAAATAATACTAGAGGTTCTTTATCAGTTCAACGAGCTGTGCTGGTTCTGTTGGAGTAGTAGTGATGTCAAAGTTAACGCGTTAACGCATGCGATTACGTTTAAATGCGGTAATTATTTTTATAATTATTTAAAATATATATAACGTTAGCACGAGTAGCTCGTGACATTATTAATAACACGCGCACACACACACACATACACACACACACACACACGTCTGTTTGTCTTGTGTCTCTGATTCTTTGTGCCAAAAATAAATGACTAATGACCCACATAATCAAATTTTTTAACAGTAATACAATTCCGTTATTCTTGAAAATAAACATTTCAAGATTAGCCTGAAGTTTTCGAGAAATCAAATTCCAAAAACTTTGGAAAGGCCGTGATAGAGATCCAACATGTTAAACAATATTTTAAGTTTTTAAAGATACAGCCGGTAGAGTAAACACAGTGATTTACAGTACAAATATTAGTTTGTGATTTAAACTTAACGTGGGAAAGTTCTGTTGACGAATATTAATATGAAGATGCCATAAAATCATACAAAACTGGTTTGGTTGCAATAGAACAAAAAAGCATGGATTAGTTCACTACGTCAAACAATGATTTATCGACATTATCATGAATAGTTGGAATAGTGTAATTATCATTACACACACACACATCTGTTCGTCTTGTGCCTCTGATTATAATAATAACCAAAGAACTTGTAACCAAACATAATCACATTTTGTAAATATAATGGTAAAAAAAATCCATTATTCTTGAAAACAAAAATACCAGATTATGACCATTATTTCAAATAATAATTATTTGACACGATTAACCTGAAGATTTGAAGAAATCAAATCCTATTCCTTAAAAGATGCAGCTCAACGTCTTCGTGTTTTGCGTTTCGTTACCTCAGAGAATTTTCCATCGCCGAACCACTGCAACCAGCGCATTCCGTGCGTGGCCTGCCGCTTCCCCGTCGCCCTCCAGGTAACTACCATCCCCGGCCACCAGGAGAAGCCTTTAATCTTGCCCCACACCAGCTCGCCGATCCCAAAGCCTTTATTATCCTGAGACAGAGCGGACGCCATCACTTCACCATGCTTAAGCGAAGCGGAACCTTTACTTTACAGTCATTGGGCAGACGCTTTTATCCAAAGCCACTTACAAAAAGAAGAGCAAGTGAAGCAATTTGTCTGAAAAAAAAAAAAACTTCTAGTCAACCTTGGAAGCCAAACGACTCCTTGTGCTTATCTCTTTGCCGTATTATTCACTCCATATATTACAATATTATATGAACCAAAAAGTACAATAAAATGTTTTTTATGAATGAATTAATTATTTTTTAGTTTTTTTTATATAAGATCGATAAACCTCTCCGGATTCTATTTATCTTTTGAGTGTGATAAAGAATTTGTCGTCATAACTGCACGTGCAGATCAATCTGACGCCGTGTGAGGAGAAAGGATTATTATCCCCTGTGCAGCGACACAGCGTTTTGATTGTGTCTGTTTCTTCCTGCCCGTGTTTTTAATGTTCGACTGTTTCGACTCTTTCTGCGATGACACATTGGACTCGTTTGTAGCTGGTTGCGCTAAGCTAAGCTAACCCGGTCGTGCTTTGTAGTCTCTGTTTGTTTTAATATGAATTATTGTACTAGTATTAGTTTAATCTTACTTCTTCCAGTATTATTTTGTCTCTGTTAAGTGTCGCGGCGTGTCTAATGTTTCTTTATTTCTGTTATTGAGCTAATAAAAGCTTATACTGTAGCACGTCTGCCTACGCACTATTGTTTAACATTATATCGACTTATGTATGGGGGATTATGTTTTAACGAATATTTGAAATCTGAAATCATAAGCACCACCCAAGGTTTTGAGCAATAAAAAAGTGCAATAAAATGTTTTTTTTTTTTTAATATTAGATCGATATACCTCTCAAGATTGTACATTACATTCTTGAAGTAAAAAAGAAAATCATAGTTTTTTATGTTTCACCAGTGTGCAGAAAGTTCGTGGTAAGACGCTAGCGTTGAAAAGAAACAGATAGTAAAGAATGTTCTCAGGATTTCTACCGTGTATCTTCGCCACAATCTCTGCAATCGCTGATCGATGTTTTGCTCCTTTTGATATGAATATGTGATCGCTGTTTTGTTCCTTTTATTAAAAATGTGTGATCAGCGTGTTGAGCTATACCAATTATCAGTGCCATACTGTTGCCACAAAAATATACAAGTGTTCATTTATCTGTGTGTATGTGCACTTCACTGAATGGGTTAAATGCAGAGCACCAATTTCGTTATGGTCCGTAGTGGCCACATTGACAATCACATTCACTCAGTCACATATTCGTGTTCACTTTTCCTAAAAAAAAGGTAAATTATGACCGGCTCATCCATTTTTTTCCTTAGTCAAAAACGGTATATTGCTACATATAAGTATATATAAGTGATTATTTTGTGTTGAGCAATTACATGAATTTATATTTTACACTCCATATTACAAATTTCTTATTATTAACAATTGTTAATAATAAATAATAATACATAATAATTATTATTATTTGCGATTAATCACGATTCATTTGTTTGGGGAAGTGCAATTAACTAGTTTTAAAAAATGTATCGTTTGACAGCACTAATAAATACAATATTTACTGAATATGAACCAAATCATGTGGGACTTCTAAAGGCGTATTCATTCAATCATTTTTTCCGACAGTCAATGGAGTCCCACCGTCCCGGAGCAGATGTGAACCTGGTCTGAGAATCACGCAAACCCCGGACACTCGGCTTGTCTGAGCAGGATCCTCCATTCATCACAGGCGTCTCGACAGTCGTCTGTTGTTTCTTCACCTGTGCAAGCGCCGGTCAACAACACCGAGCTCCTGTCTAGACAATCCAGCTCACAAAAACACCTTTCAGCTTCTTTTGTGTTGCTTCTCACAGCTGCCGCCATTTCAGACTCAATAGTCTGCAACGTCGAAAATCTTTGTGCTCGACAAAATTGCAGTTACTGAAATGAGTGTGTGTGTGAAGACAAAGAAGTAAAGCAAACTTGTACATACTCGGGGAAAACTTGTACTAGATCGGCACAATTATTCATTAAAAGATCACAATCTTAATCCAGCATTTACACGGTTCTATCTGCCATCATGTTTTGCCCCCGTGTGTCTAGCACGTATCTTCACGCCTGCGTGCAAATCTCTTATGCTCGAGTACAAATAGTTTTGGGAATTTTTTGACTCCTTGCTCTGATTGGCTCTGAAAGCGAACCCATCGCAAAGCAGATCCCCGCCGTCACCGTCTCCGCCCACCACGACAGGATTTTGCAAATATTAAAAATGGTTATAAAAGATTTCACAGATTTTTCTGTATATTATTTTGTTTTACCTCACATTTCACTTACTTATTACATTTATTTATTGGTTATTTGGTGTGTATATTTTACCAGTATCTTTCTTTTTGCACCAAACGGAGTAGCAATACTAATTTCATTGTAACCCTGCGATATTCTATTCTATTCTATTTAAATTTAACCTCTAGAGACCATAGCTCTGAAATTATATTCTTTTTTAAAATTTGCTTTGCTAGTCGAGCTTTTACGAGCGCAATAAGTGAAAAAATGAAGCCTTTTTTTACACGACTTAGTGTTGGGGATATTACATATGTAACTACGAAATATTTACTTATTTTCATCGATCTTTCGCGTCCTAACAAAAGGGACACGTCTTACCTAAACATCGCACTCATAATTTTCCATAAATAACTGTTGTAAATACTTCCTTTGCAAAGACTTTGTATTTTGCTCATTTATTTGTATTTTTTGTATTTATCTTTTTTATTTATATCCTTGTTTTTATTCATATTTATCTTTATTTTTTTGTATTTTATTGTATTTTTATCTCTTTCTCGCATGCACCTCATGCTTAAATGCCGGACAATTGTAAAAATACATTTCATTGCATGTTGTACCATGTATAATGTGTATAATACAATTACATTTTGAAATTGAATTCGAACTTTCGTCCTATTCTCTGCCATTTTTGCTATAACTGCAAAGTGCGCATTGAAGATCAGACACCACTAGAGGGCGCATTAAGACCCTGACAACATGGTCGATCCGCTTTAGCACGTGAGGGGTTAATTACGTGATGGTCAGTACACAGATGAGGCCATCAGGACTCAGGACGTTACAGCAAAGAGTAATACGTCTTCTATTGCTGTTTGACAACCTGATGTCCAGGGTTAAATCTTTCAAATAAAAAAAAAAACATTCCAGAATTGTGATCTTTATTCTAAGCAAAAAAAGTGCACTACCTTGTACTCGGGCTGCATGGCGGTGTCTGAGGTGGAGGTGGACGTCAGGCTGCTCTGCGCTGAGTCTTTGGAGTCTTGTTCCAGGAGCTCGAGTGCTGGACCCTCGGGGTCGGCTGAAACCTGAGTGCACCAAGACAAGAGTATTTCACAAGCTAGAATTGTTCAAAACCTGAAATCAGTCCCTCCAGGATTTAGCGATTGTGCCAATTCACGCAAATTCAGCGAAACTCTGTGATTTATTTGCGACCTTGATTCATTAAATTCGACCAATCCGTAACATCACTCAGCAGTGTTTCTGCCCAGAAGGTCTTCCTTAGAGTGATGGGAAGTTCGACTCTTTCCAAAGATTCGGCTCTTTTGCCTTGTTTAACTCTATCAAACACTCTCAGAGCGGTTCAGCACGTGAACACACCATGTGATCTCAAACCCGCGGATCGTTTCACCGCGCGCGCACAAAGATTTCCGTACCTGCCGTTCTGTTATAATCGCTATAATCATTACAACCATCCAATGCCGTATATAATGCTAAAGCGGCGTTTTTACAGACTGAAGTATTGACACACTTCACTATTAAACTAATTATGTGTTTCAGATATATATGTTGCTTCATTTGATCATCTGATTAAAATTGCTTCACAAAATCATTTGAATAAAATTGACCGTTTTTACTTGAGAAGTCGATTACACTCTAACCAAATATGTATACTGTATCTGAATAAAGTTAATAAAATGATTACAAGTTATTGTAAAAATTTAGGACATATTTATGAGCGGGACCGCTAAGAAGGCAGAACATGACGTGATTGTTTAATGCGCACACGCAGAGCACAAGTTAGTGATTACAATTAGAGTTAAATGAAAACAATTAGAAAGCACAATTTAGAGAAAATGCACTTTTGATGAGCAAATATAATTAATATTGCCAGAATCTTTGAATTCCTGTGCTTTGGGTGAGTAAACTTGCAAAGAACACTTTTAACATAATTGGTAATGCAATTCTGTTGAAAAAAATCTGTCTAAAAAACGTTTCCCGCAACTTTTTGAAAAAGCTCCAGCAACATTCGGCATTTTAGGCCGCAACAATCACAAAAACATTCCGCAAAATCCTGGAGGGAGTGACAAATATCTGTAGAGATGATTCTAGGAGTTTTGACCCCGGACATTTCTACCCGGACAATTCGACCCGCTGATTTTTAGACCCAGACGTTTCAAATTCAGGTTTGTTCGGCTGCATTAAAGCTAACGCCAACGAGGTCCCTGGGTATCGACTTGAACCTGACGATTAAAATTAATATCTCTGTGGCCGTGCAAGCTGGAGAGTCAGTTCAATTATGGGTAGTTGACAATTTTCGCAGAAACATTCACAGGTTCTTTGGGAAACCTCACGAGTCACAAGTCAATCCGCACAAGAAACGTCACAATCCGCGGGTCGAAACATACGGGTCAAAAAGTCCTCAGGTCCAATCACCTTAACTAGTAGAAAACGGTATTCTACTAGTAATGACTATCTAGCAATTTTACCATTATTCAACAATTAATTAATTACTTTGTTGATAATAATCACATTGTTGAGAAGATGAAAATATGGGACAAAACCCGTCCCGCATTGATTCAAAACGGGACGCGCAATTACAATCTGAAATACGGGACGATTCCTAAAAAACAATCAACCTTAATTGGAACAGTTGTTGCATTGGGTAAATTAGCGCTAACGGCTAAAGACTGGAAACAAAGTTCAAAAGCGTTGTAAAACAGTTATAAAACGAAAAACAAGGAAACAAGTTGAAAACAAGGAGTTGATAACAGGGAGCAAACACAATCAAAACGCTGGGATTGCTGTGCAGAGGAAAATAATTCTTCACTACGATCCTCTTAACACGGCGTTGGAAAAAGAATCATGGGATTGGCTGAGAATTCTGGGAGATGGAATTTGCATCACTGTAATCAACTTTTTTTTTTAAATCTATTTTTAAAGTAAAACAATTGAAATGATGCAAGTCACTTTTTGTTAAATAAAGAATAAATTTGTATTTTAAGAGAAAACTAATGTAATTAAAGCAGAAACATTTTTTGAATTATTATTATTATGAAAATGTATTTTTTTTAACATTTTATTTTGTGCCTGAAAAATCATGGGGGTGCTTATGTTCATGTAAATACGGCAGTTCATCAGTAACAAGCATGTGGCCTGTTTCCCCCTTCTTGAATTTCACTGGTGGGATTGATGGGACTGATAAGGAACAGATAAGGTGCTGGAGGGAACAGACAGGATTTAAAGGTGTTGAGTTCTCTCTGGCGGTGTTTGTGCGTGAGAGTTACCAGGCTGCTGTGTTCCGGTTTGATCCGGGTCCTGTCACGGGATTTACTGTGAGCCGTTCCAGCCTGGAATATCGTCCTGGGACGTGGCCGCTGTCTGAGACCCGTCTCACAACCGGAGCCCACGTCAACCTTTTCCTAAAGCAAACACAACACAACAAACATGAAAAAAACACTACAAGATAAAAGCCATGAAAAACTCCGTCCTATGATCTGATTGTGTGAATCATCAAGTTTGACATAGTTTGATTGGCTTGTGCAGATCTCTGATTTGAACATATTTTAAAATATGGATTGTAGACAATTAGTTTGATACAAGTGTCGCATTGACACATTAGCCTAAGACATTCTTACAGCTAATAGTAAGTGTTCATCCATTGGCCAATCTCTGAAACGCTTTCCCATTTCTGGGTCATGAGGAGCCAGCCACGGTAACTCTGGGCTTAAAGAAGGAAATACAGAGAAAGAGATGGAAAGAGAGAGAAGAAAAGACAGACAGAGAGGGAGAGAAAAAAGAGAGAGAAAAGAGAGGGGAGGGAAAGAGAGAGCGGGGAGAATAAAAAACAGACAGAGGAGGAGAGAGAGAGAGAGAGCGAAATAGAGAAGGAAAGACACAGAGAGAGAGAGAGAGAATGAGAGAGAGAGAAAGAGATGGGGAGAGAGGGAGAAGAAAAGACAAACAGAAAGAGAGAGAGAGAGAGAGAGAGAGAGAGAGAGAAGAAAAGACAGACAGAGAGAGAGAGAGAGAAGGAAAGACAGACACCGAGAAAGATGAAAAAAGACAAAGAAACAGAGAAAAGAAAAACAGACTGAAAGACACGGAGAGAGAGAGTTTGAGAGAAAGAGAGGGACAGAGAGAGAGAAAGATAGACAGAGGAAGGGGGGCAGACAGACACTCACACAAAGTGAGAGAGAGAGAGAGAGACAGTGAATGAGTGAGTGGGTGAGTGGAGTGAGTGAGTGAGAGTAAAACAGAGCGAGCAAGTGAGTGAGAGAGAGTGAGAGACGGAGCGTGTGTGTGTGAGAGAGAGAGAGAGAGAGAGAGAGAGAGAGAAAGTGTGCGTGAGAGTGAGAGAGAGTGACTGAGTGAGTAAGAGATACTGAGAGAGAGAGAGACAGAAAGTGAGAGTGAGTGAGTGCGTGAGAGTGGGTGAGTGAGTGAGAGAGAGACACCGAGTGAGATAGAGACAGAAAGTGAGAGAGAGAGACAGAAAGTGAGAGTGAAAGAGTGCGTGAGAGTGGGTGAGTGAGTGAGTGAGAGAGAGACACCGAGTGAGATAGAGACAGAAAGTGAGAGAGAGAGACAGAGAGTGAGAGAGAGACAGAAAATGAGAAACAATAAGTGAGAGAGTGAAAGAATGTGAGAGTGAGCAAGTGAGTGAGACAGAGTGTGTGAGAGTGAGTGAGTGAGAGACAGAGAGAGAGAGACAGAAAGTGAGAGAGAGACAGAGTGTGTGAGAGTGAGAGTGAGTGAGAGAGAGACAGAGAGTGAGAGACTGTTGCTGCTAGTTGACTGTAACTGACGTGTGAAGAACAGAGATAGAGAAGCAGCAGATGAAAGGAGAGAGTGAGTTTCATTATTCTGATGACGAGGAGCAGATCTTTATCACAACAGAGACGTGTCTCCACACGCCGAGCATGTGTTTGGTTAGCGGGGCGGTGGGAACTACTCACAGTCTCCGTCATGTGCCGTCATTCTTCTCCTGCGGCTCTACACACACGCACGTATTTTACTCTGCGTCACGTTCCAATGAGTCTTTTGAAGGAAGTCGTTTGAAGGAAGTAAATACCGTATTTTCTGGACTATAAGCCGCTCCTTTTTTCATAGGTTTTGAACCATGCGGCTTATACAAAGGTGCGGCTATTCTGCAGATTTTTGAAAACGGTTGAAAATGAAGAACACGAGGAAGGAGTAAAAAATCCAAGGAACAGACACAATCAAAACGCTGGGTCTGCTAAACAGGGGATATTAATCCTTCGCTTCGATTCTCTTTACAGCGTCATCAGATAAACAGAGACTCTTGGGTTATGAAGTTCTGACCACTAGAATCGACTTTTTGTTATCTATCATTCAAGTAAAACGATATCAAACAAGGTGCCCCTCCCCTTGTTGTACAGGTCTCTCTGTTCTGTGTGGACTGTGATCTGTTCTGTGTAGCACCAGGGTCCTGAAGAAACGTTGTCTTGTTTCACTGTGTATCGCTCTGCAATATGTAGTTGAAATGACAATAAAGCTTCTTTGACTTTGAAAAAAATAAATAAATAAATGATAGGAGTCAGAAGTTAGGTTTGATAAATGAAGAAAAAATCGTATGCTTAGAACAATAGGAGAATTTGTTTAGTGGTTGCACTTTTTTGCACCTTTGACTTTGACTGAGACTGACTTTTAGTTCTTTTCTATCTATTTTGTCCTGCTATTTTGAAACATTGATGTGTTAAATTTCATTTTTAAATTGGGAAATAAAACCGACGAGCCTTCAGAACAAATTCTGAACAAGTAAAAGTTCTTTTAAAATTGGATACTTTCAATTTTACTTACTATCTGTCTGTATCTCTGCTCTCTCTCTCTCTCTCTCTCTCTCTCTACCTCTGTCTCTAGTACCTCTGTCTCTCTGTCTCTCTCTCTCTCTCTCTCTCATTTTTCGAATAATCGGCTCAAATTGTGAACAATTAAAAAAAAAATACTGTATTAAAAATGGCTGATGCATCTTCAGGTTACCCCCTGTACCTAGTTTATTACTTTAAATAAAGTTAGAATACAGATCTTGTGTACAAATAATGTAATTAAGCTCTATTAAAATGTAATGTCCATCCCACCCAATACCGTTATATAATACCGATACCGTCTGGACACTAGAAAAAACCTTGATACGAATTTTCACTTTTATCGCCCATCCCTACCTCGTTGTAGGAAGTGTCCCAGGTGCTTTCTTCCTCCGTCTCGGAGCGCTTGCGCGATCTCTTTCTTCGAATGCCGTTCACACTCTCGTCTGAAAAAAAAAAAAATAACTTGTGTGAAAAGCAGCGTCTAGTGATTTTCAGTTTCATGATTGGCCCAGATAAAGCACATTTTTGACAATCTGATATCAGTCGCTTTTTAAAATTATTATTTCATGTTTAAAAAGCGTGAAAATGTCTGCAGAGTGTATTGTGTTTGAAAGAGGGAAACAAATGTTGCGCAAACGTTGTGGGCAAATGAACAGATTCATTCACAGTAAATCAGACGCTACAGTAGAAGTGTGACATCATCACTTCCTAAAGCAGCAGGATCGGCTGAACCGATGTGTGAAGGAGAGATATCGCAGATCTTTCCTACCTGCTGCGATTAGACTCTACAATTTGAACTTAAATTTAAACTGGTGACTGGAACTATGCTTATGACGGGCAGGTTCAGTTATGGTCTGTGTTTGTTTGTTTGTCTATTATGATGTGTGCAGTGCGTTATGGTGATGTTTGTTTATTTATTTGCTTGGATTTGTTGTTGCTGTTGTGACGTGAAATTTCCCCGCTGTGGGACTAATAAAGGATTTTTCAATTCAATTTCAATTCAATTCAATTGGTGGAATTCAAAATTGCCTCCTAATATTGAGCACAAAAAAGGTGAGTGAGAAAAAGTGTGTTATGAGTGTCTGACGGAGTGTGATTTACGTGTGTGTGTGTCTGTCTGTGTGCTTTGAGTACCACTGATAAATGTCAATTTCCTAAGATTTTTTCACATATAGGGCACACATTTTTTTTTTGGATTATAAGGCGTACACTGCATTTTTTTTTTTATTAAAATGAGCCTTGT
Organism: Paedocypris sp. Pulau Singkep; assembly: GCA_017309775.1. Taxonomy (NCBI): domain Eukaryota; kingdom Metazoa; phylum Chordata; class Actinopteri; order Cypriniformes; genus Paedocypris; species Paedocypris sp. Pulau Singkep. Next base: position 814,399 of record MU204207.1, read on the forward strand.
TGAGTGAGAGAAAGTGTGTGGTTTATGTGTCTGTTTAACAGTGTGTGTGTGTGTGTGTGTGTGTGTGTGTGTGTGTGTGTGTGTTTATCTGGGAGAGACTGAATGTTTGTTGAT
>MU204207.1:814612-837056 GCA_017309775.1 Paedocypris sp. Pulau Singkep
TGTGTGTGTGTGTGTGTGTGTGTGTGTGTGTGTGTGTGTGTAGGTGTGTGTGTGTCCGTGTCCAAGAGAGACTGAATGTTTGTTGAGTGTGTGTTGCTTTGAGTGAGAGGAAGTTTGTGGTTTGTGTCTGTTTAAAGGTGTGTGTATGTGTGTCTGAGAGAGACTGAATGTTTGTTGAGTGTGTGAGAGTGTGTGTTGCTTTGAATGAGAGAAAGTTTGTGGTTTGTGTGTGTGTGTGTGTGTGTATGTGTATCTGGGAGAGACTGAATGTTTGTTGAGTGTGTAAGAGTGTGTGTTCCTTTGAGTGGGAGAAAATGTGTGGTTTGCGTCTGTTTAACGGTGTGTGTGTGTGTGTGTGTGTGTGTGTGTGTGTGTCTGTTTTTGTCAAGTTTCAGCCAAGACTCAGTATTAAATCACCCAGGTCGTCATTCACGTGACACTCATCTTCCATGCAAACTGAACCCTGACCTCTGACCTCGGGACGTTTGGGGAAGGGTACCTGCGGGTGAGGCGGCGCCCCCGTTCTGTTTGGGGCAGAAGGGTGAGGGGGGCTCTGCTGCGGTCAGCGGGCTGTTCTCACTGGTCATCTCCAGACCACTGCTGCTCTCCGACAGTCCCTCTCCTGCCGGGAAGTCTCCGTTTACAGCCGCCTGGAAAAGAGCAAAAAATGAATAATGACTTGTGTAAAAAATCTTCTAATTAAAAAATCTTCTAATTATCCCCTGTGCAGCGACCCAGCGTTTTGATTGTGTCTGTTACTTGGATTTTTTTTTACTCATTGCCCGTGTTCTACATTTTCGACTGTATTGACTCATTCTGCAATGACACATTGGACACATTTAGCTAACCCGGTTGTGGTTTGTAGTCTCTGTTTGTTGTAAAACTAATTATTGTACTAGTATTAGTTTAATCTTACTTTTTCCAGTGTTATTTTGGCTGTTAATTGTTGCGGCGTTTCTAATGTTTTGTAATTTCTGTTATTGAGCCGTTGTACCTGTTTATAGCAGTTTTAGCTATAAATATTTGACAAATATTTGAAGCATAAGCACACCCGAAGTTTTTTAGTGTCAAAAATAAAAATTATGCTTATATTTGCGTAAATACGGTAATACGCTAAAAAGCCAACGTCACTTTTTGTAATGGTGTGTTACTGGGGCTGCACCTATACCGGTCTAGAGTATCAACCTCGATACCACATTTTTTAAAGTACTGGTGCTAGAAACCGTTACCGGAAATGGTTGAGCGGAGGTTAATCACTAGTGCCGGCTGAAGCGAGCGGGGACTAGTGCTGTCAAAAATATCGACATTTTGTATCAATACTGAGAAATCTGAAACAATACAACACTTGTTTGAGAAGTTTTTTTTGTTCATTTTAAACACTTGATCTAAAAATAAAAACCAAATACACAAACATTTTTCCAAATGTGTATTATTTCTTTTATAGCACCAGAAGAAAAGCTGAAAAAAAAATACTCAAGTTGCACAGTCACTGTTTAAATTTTTTTTTTACATTATTTGATCAATAACATGCAACATGCTTTTCATTTTAAATAAATGTTCTTAATTGCAAACTAGCACCTTTTGATGCTAAATGACATGAGTAAAGTAATAAAACTTTAATTCAATTTAAATCACGTTTTTATTAAGTACTGGGTATGGGCAAGTACTGAAAAGCAGGTACTCGTTTCCAAAAAAAGATCGCTGCGTCCCTAGTTGATGCTGATTAAAGTTGCTGAGTTAAGGTTTGTCAAGTTGATTGAGTAAAGTAAAAAATGAGTGAGATTATCAATATGGCCACTACGGGCTGTTTCAAGATTCTACTCGTTATTAACCATCCAGTAAAGTTACACACACACTACAGCTGCACGATTAATCGTTAAAAGATCGCGATCTCGATGCCTCTTCACAATCTGAATCCAGCATTTATTTGATTCTGCCTAAAACTCTCTGATCAATTGGCCGAGTTTCGAGTTTTCAAGCGGTCTGACAAAAACCACTCTTCTCGTCCGCTCGCGAGCGCATTGAGCAAAACTCAGCTGATCGACTATTTAAATAACAACATGATTAGCCTCCCTAAAATAATCATTGTTTGAAAAGTATTTAGCAGTATCTGTAAAATAGAAAAGTATAAAGCTAATCATTTTGTCCTCAACTGTACATAATACTGTACTTTGGAATGTTTTTTTTTACATGTAATGGTGATTTTTTTTTTTCTTTTCAACATTACTTTTACAATACTATTACATTTTTCATTCCATCAATTTAAATTTAAAGCAAAGAGTAATATGTGTTATTATATTGACCTTTGACAGCCTGAATTTCAGGGATGAATATTTAAAATAATAAAATATCCAGAAAGAATTGTGAAAACAATCGCAATCTTTATTATAAGCAAAAAAAATTGTGATTCTCATTTTATCCAGATTCTGGATTCAGCTCTGACACACACAAACCCGGAGCAGTAGGCAGCCTTAAGTCAGGGGCCATGTGGAGGTCCGACTCCCAACCGCTGGACCACAACTGCCTTAAGTTTTAACAAAGACAACGAAAGAATTACTTTCTTGAAACGTTCTTTCAGTTTCATCTGTGCGCCAGTTTCTTCGAGAAGTGCCAGACGAGGCCGTGTCGTGACACGATGAAGAAGTTTCCTGTCCTGTGTAAATCAGGCCACGGAGTGTGAGGAGACAAGAGGAACAAGCAGATGTGAATGTGAATATGTGTTAGGTCATGTCTTCTGCGCAGGCGGACATTCACGCTAGAGCTGCACAATTAATCGTTGAAAGATCGCAATCTCGATCATTTATATGCATTCGAGCATTTATATGCATTCTCGAGCATTTATATGATTCAAATTCTCATTCCAATTTTATTTGTCACTGTTATGAATTTGTGTTTGTTTTGCTTAATTGATTTGGGTTTGGCCTAATTATGTTCAGATGTTGGCAATATCCTGTTTTGTATAAAAAGAAGAGGTCATAACAGCCACATACACAATTATTTTGCAACAACGTGGAGGAACTCTGCCTTACGCAATCATTTAAATATTATAACAGAAAAATGATCTTGAATAACTTCTGTTGTATTTTGGGGCGTCGGCCTAATTTAATGGTAGGTGAAACGCTGCCAGTGGGTGTGACGCCAGTGGGTGTGACGCCACCCGAAAAGGGCACATATGTCTATTTTTATTACACTTAATAGTAATTATAAAACTGATTTTTCTTTACACTATTACTTCAACATTACATTTTTTTCATTACATCTATTTACATTTAAAGCAAAGTAATATGTGTTATTATATTGCTGCTTGATAAGGTGATTTTCAGAGTAAAATATTTGAAACAAAAAAACAGAATCGTGATCTTGAATCGTGGAAAAACAAAACGTGATTCTCATTTTATCCAGAATCGTGCAGCTCTAATTTGAGCAGAGACGCTTAATCGCCATTTAACGTGACGTGTGACACTCTCTTTACATAATTATAAAATGCATAAAATGTGAAAAATTTTTTACTATAAAATAATAAAATACCTTTATTTGCTTTAAAAAACAACATTATAACAAGGTGAATTGAGAATTTGATGAAGTTTAAAAATCGAGGAGTTTTATTAATATTGACACACTGACTTTAACAGTTAAATGATGTGTTCGATTCCCAGGGAAAGCAAGAATTTGTTGAATTGTAAAAATTGTAATGAAATGTAACTCACTTTGGATAAAACGGTCTACTAAATGACTGTAAAGTAAAGTAAAGTAAAGTAAAGTAAAGTAAAGAAATCATTGTTACACGAACTCAGAACAGAATCTGGCTTTGAATATTCTTTCAATTATTGTGGATTCTTTATCCTCTTTCGCAAAGTTCGTGTCTGATCGAGGACATTTATTCAGAAATTGAGGGAGATGTTTGACAGAACATTTTGTGTTCCAGGGAACAATACAGGCCACAATTCCACGTTTCTGAAACCATCTTCTGGAACGCCAGACTTTACGCCAACTTTATGTCACAGCTGTGCTGCAGCCTATCACACGCCATGCCAACACACACACACATACACACACACACACACACACACACACACACACTGGGAGTTTCCCCGACTTTAGTTGGGATTTTCAAATCAAATCAAATTCAAATTGTATTCGTCACATATGCTGTAATGACAATAAACTACTACTACTACTACTACTACTACTACTACTACTACTACTACTACTACTACTACTACTACTACATATTATACAAGGTACGGCATGTAGTGAAATGTGTTTTTTGATGGTCCAGCATTTAAACATAGGGATGGGGGAGGGGATCCATTCGAGGGAAATACAATCAAATGGAGATAAAGGACAGAAATACAACAAAACTACAGTAGATATAAAGATAAACTATGAAATATGAATAAAATACAAATTATTATGAAGATGACGGTAAAAATACAAATATCGTAAAAATTAGTAAAATATTAAAAAAGTGCCTCAGTGATCCAGAAAGCGTTATGTTGAAGTGTCCTGTTTCAAAATAAATAAAAAAAAATAAATTTGTATGGAAGAGTTTTTATGAGTTTTTATATTTGGATTGGAAACAGACCCCCATTTTAAACGGACCACCTGACTGTCAGCAGATTACACATACACAAACAACCAACCATCTCCCAGAATTCCGTGCGGGTCTCATCTAATAACAGCTGTGTTAAATGTGATGATTCGAGACAAGACGCGACACGATGAACTGTGGCATTGTGTCACGCGACTTACTTTAGGCAGTAAAGCCAGTTTCCTCTCTTCACTGGTCTAGGTAGGTGAGGCTCAAACAAGCACGTGTGAGGACGGAGAAGAACAACGACATGCTGTGGCTTGAAATACTAACCTCTGGACTTTTTATCCTAGACTACATCACTCACGCCTCGGCGATTAACGTATTAATTCAACTTGATTTAATCACACGTTTACGTTTTCAAACACAATTGGTCGTGATTACTCAAACTATTACACAACTGACCCTCCTTTATCATAGCAGTTTGTTTACAAAGCCTCGGGCTAAAAAAATATATATCTATGAATATATGGCCACAATACATTAAAAATAACACTGAATTAGTTGAATAAGTAATGAGGATTTACATTAATTATGGTAAATCTTTTTCTTGGGAGGATTGACAATCACACTAAAGTAGGTGATTGAATAATAAAGAATAATAAAGAATAAAGAAATCTGATTTCTTCATTTTTAGAAAATAGGTACTATGTCTTTAAAATTTTAAATAGTAAAAAAAAAAAGTTGTGTTCAAAAAATCCAGTGTCCGTCAAATCAAGTCATTAACACACTCTAAACCAGAATTTTTCTTTTGATCAATTATTTCTCAAAAATCATTAAGTCCAAAACGGCGGCACACGTTTACTTCACTGTGTTCTTCTGTTCAGTTATTTTTGTTGGTGTTCTTTTTTTAAGCAAACATTAAATTTAGTCAAACGCATTCATGTTTAATGGTAATGAGAGTGTAATTATTATCATCAACATATTATTGAATTAATTAATTGCCAAACAATGGTAAAAAAAAGGCTAGAAAGTCATTACTAGTAGAATACTGTTTTCTACTAGTTAATTAAAATATATGTATTTAATATTGAGTAAAACCATGTCAACAACTGAAATCACAGTGAAATGAATGGCTAAAATCAAACTTTATATGATTTGGTCTGGTTTTCAGAAACACTGTCACAAATTGTAATTTGTAAAAATGATAAATATTAACAATCCGATGTAAAACAGTATTATCAAATCAAATCATGATTTGCTTGTTAAGGTCAGACAGACACACAATAATTAATTATATAAACTGTATATACAACATAATACCCAAGTGTAAAGAAAATAAACTAGTAAATTGCAACTTTCTAAATAGGCTATGTCAAAACTTTACTAATGCTTGTATCTACTTGATGTACAGTATATGCTGTTTCCATGCTTGGATAGTTTTTACTGGGAAAAAAACAAACAAATATTTTAGCCACCCAAAAAGACATGATTTGAGTTTATTTTCATGTTTCGGTGTTCACACTTACCTGAAAACATAATTTACATTGTGATCACTGTATCGCCCCGCCTTCATTGCCACGCCCACCCAAATTGCCTCGCCCCCTGTAGTATGCGTCCCTTATTTTTGGTTATGAAAAGTGGCAACCCTACTTGGAGCATTAAACAACTGGGTTGAGAATTGGATCACAGTTGAGTTTGATTTAAGCTCACGAGTTCGTAGAAATCTATAAATGAACCACATTTTAATTAAAGGCTGCAGGTTTTATAGTGTTGGGGAAAAAAAAGGCAAACATGAGGAGTATGTGTAAGCGGTACAGACCACACAGATCAGCCTGGTGCTCGCGTCACTTGAGTGTATGTGTGCGTGTGTGTGTGTGTGAGAGGGGGAAGGGGGGTAGAGAGAGAGAGAGGAAGAGATATAGAAAGAGAGAGCCAGAGGAAGAGATACAGATAGAAAGAGGAAGAGATGGTAAATGTCAGAGAGGGGGGGGGGTATAGGAAACAGAGAGAGCAAGAAAAAGAGACAGACAAAAAGAGGCGAGAGAGAGATAGGAGAAAGAGAGCAAAAGAAAGAGAGACATAGAAAGAGGAAGAGATGGCGAAAGTGTGTGTGTGTGTGTGTGTATGAGAGAGAGAGAGATAGATGGACAGAGGAAGAGAGAAATGGAGAGAGAGGCTAAGAAATAGGAAAAGAAGAAAAGAGAGAGAGAATAAGAGAGACACAGTGAGAGAGAGGGAGAGAGAGAGAGAGAGAGAGAGAGAGAGAGAGAGAGAGAGAGAGACAGACAGACAGAGTAGCATCTGCACGCAGCAGTTTGTTTCATTAAAAGTTGTAACAAAACAAACGTGTTATACTGTAATAAAGTGTTTATATACATTTACAAATATTTAATTCACGAATGTGTGACTATCTACTCTACTCTACTCTACTCTAATCTGCTCTGCTCTACTCTACTCTGCTCAACTCTGCTCAACTCTACTCTTCTGTACTGTACTTAACTCTACTCTACTCAACTTTACTCTACTCCACTCAACTCAACTCCATTCCACTCAACTACACTAAACTACACTCAACTCTACTCTACTCAAAGCTACTCTACTCTACTCAACTTTACTCTACTCAACTCCATTCCACACAACTACACTAAACTCCACTCCACTCAACTCTACTCTACTCAAAGCTACTCTACTCAACTTTACTCAACTCTACTCCATTCCACACAACTACACTAAACTCCACTCCACTCAACTCTACTCTACTCAAAACTACTCTACTCTACTCAAATTTACTCTACTCAACGCAACACTACTCCCTTCCACTCAACTACACTAGACTCCACTCAACTGTACTCTACTCAAAACTACTCTACTCTACTCCATTCCACTCAACTACACTAAACTCCACTAAACTCTACTTAACTCTACTCTACTCTACTCAACTCTACGAGGTTCAGGCAAGAAGTTCCACAACAAACTTCTGGAGAGAGTGATGAAAGAGTTTTTTTTCCTGGGATTATCAGGATGATGTTTGTGGCGGTGATCTTGCTGACCCGCGTTTAACCCCTCACATTCCTTCAAGCGCATCAGAAATATTAGTGTGGAGAAGGTGAGGTGTTGCAACACACACTCACAGCAAGTCATATCATCACAACACAACACAACACAGTCTCAGCGCACCAGTGTGTGTGTGTGTGTGTGTGCGCAGAGCAGCTCCTCAACAATCTCTCTCTCTTTTTTGTCTGTCTCTCTCTCTCTAATCTTTCTCTCTCTCTGTTTTAATGTTCATCTCTCTCTGTGTGTCTTGTTGTTTGTAACTCTCTCTCTCTGTTTTAAAATATATATCTCTATTTCTGTCAGTCTTTCTGTTTTAAACATTCTCTTTCTCTCTCTCACACTCTATTGTTCTCTCTAAATTTTCCTCTGTGTCTTTATGTCTATCACTCTCTGTTTTAAAGTTTCTCTCACATATCTCTCTCTGTCTTTAAGTCTGTCTGTCTTTCACTCTGTTTTTATGTCTCTCTCTCTCTCTCTCTCTCTCTCTCTTGTATTCATTATAAATCATATATACTATATAATGTCTCTCAGCTTGTTGGTCACTGTAAAATGAATCCCTTTGTATATTGTTTTTTTTTTTTATTTTTCTTTTGTTCTCTCTTCATCTCTTTAAAAATCTCTCTCTCTCTCTCTCTCTCTCTTTCTCTTTAGCTTTCTTTCTATCTGTTGCTATTCCTTGAACACACACACACACACACACACACACACAGACACCACACAAACACACAACACAAACACCTCCTCTGAAAAACTCATTCACAGCTTTTACCCCCAAAATACTTGTTTTAATGTTTAGTCTATCAGTCGATCGTGGTTGGATTCAAAAAGTAACTTATCACACTTCTAAAACTCCTAAACCCTTTGTTGTACAGTCAAGTTCATATGGGAAAAACCCATTGAACTTTCTTTACAGACAATTCTACTGAACACTTTACATTCTCGGCCGTACTCTACTGGCTGACAGTGGGGACACGTGGAACAATACGTAACCATAGCAACAAAAGAAAACAATGATCCAGCCGTTGCTGGTGATTGGTTTAATATTGTCGTCTTTTCTGGTGTAAAACGTACCACAGCTTATGTAAATATAATAGGAATAAGCACAGGTAGGTTTCTCGTACCGTAGCAGTCATGTTGTCGCTCTCGGCCATGATTGCGGAAGAGTACTTGTTGGATGGCATCGCTCTTTTACGCTCTCTATCCTGTGAAAACACACAAAGCAATGTTAGCACGTTAGATTCAAGTGAATGACAAAGAGAACTCTTTTCAGGATTTTGGAATGGCCGTGTAAATGAAATGAATTATTATCACTAAAATCTAAAATAATTGTCATTTAAGACTCTCTGAAAAATTTTCGTCCAGAGTTATGACATTTTTTCACTCTACGAAAGTCTATTTCTTACTGCAAGCATGCAGGGATATAAGAGTTGCTTAATCTTCACGCGCATCATATAAACACAACCGACAAAAACGCTTGTTGAAGATCTTGCATTGTATTCCAAAATACAAAATGTACCTCTCTTTACAAAATAAATTCATGCCGACAGCAGTTTCGTAAAATGGAAATTTCGTAAATTCATGAATTTCGCATGAAAATCTGATGATTAGTCCCGATAAAAAAAAAATATATATATATTTTTTTAATATGATAGAGTTGTAATTTTATCAATAAAAATCATAATAACTGTGATGAAATACATGCCCATCCGCCATCTTGAATCTCGAGATAATCTCGTGATAACTGTGAGGTAGCCGGATCAGAGCGGACCCTGACATTAGCAAGCGTCTTTCCCCACCACAGGGTGTCGCTATTGAACAAAACGAAAGGTTCCGGAAGTAGTATGTCTGTAGCCGTGTTACTTCTGTAGCAGTGTATTTTTTGTTTACTGAGGTGCTTGAAAAAAAAACTGTTTTACACGTCAGCTACAACATTTGGCCTTTCGTATAGTGAAATAATTTTGTAAAAAGAGACAATATTTTTTCGACAACACCCTTCGTATTAGAAAAGCTTCGTTAAGAATTGTTCTTAAGTGGAAGTACCACTGTATAAAATAAGTTAGTCTTGTTTGTGAATGGCTCTGTGTTCCTCTCTCCCTATCTGTGTGACAGTGTTGCCAGATTGAAACACTTTTTCCAGCACATAAGTCGTTGAAAAACTGCCAGACCTCACAGGAAAATCTACCAATCTGGCAACACCCTTACTCAGACATACACCTGGTGTGATGTGTGTATTCTCACTCTTTAAGTTTGTTTAAGATTATTAGATTCAGATGAGATTTCAGACTATAAACTGGACACTAGAGCCGATCTTCTTCTCATTCACTTGTCGACTCACTCGCATAAGCACTCAACCGGATGAGTAAATAAGCTCAATTTTATTCTTTTATTTAGTACCACTGTTATGTAACATGTTTTTAATACTGATAGTACAATTTTTATCAAATTATTAGCAAAATTTGTCAGAATTTACAGCGGCTAGGAACGTATTTAAATGTGAATTGCGTTCCAATTTACGACCTTTTTGCCTTACAAAATGTCTGTTCAATTTCAAGTTTAATCACAATTTTATTTCGTAAGTCATGGTGCCACTGTATATTATCAAAGGTTAAATATTTAATATTGATTCATTTTTGACCTCAGAACTACAGACAATGTTGAACTCACGTCATACGTAATAACTTGGACACAGTCCAGAAAAGGATTTTTGTGTTTCACTATTACAATAACCATAATCCTTTGAAAGTTCTACCTCATTAGTGGCAAAAATAACACAGTAAATTCTAAGAAATCACATTCTCACCAGCCAATCAGAGTAAGGCCAACCCCACGTGATACTCATGCCAAAAGCCAAAATGTGGAAAAAAGGAAACAAACAAAAATATTATTATTTATATATATATATATATATATATATATATATATATATATATATTAAGGTAAAAAATCAAAAGGTTTTAAACGAAAATGTGAAGCGAAAAGTAAAAAATGTGAAGCAATTTTGTTTGTTTCTTAGAAATTTACTTTAGATTTTTTGTGCAATCTCGAAAAATTGACCGAATGACCGAGATTCAAACCGGCAACATCTTGTGGCAAGTCTAACTCTCTACCACTGGTTTCTGATTCTGGTTTCAGTCAATGATTATACAGAACAAGTCAAAAGAGGGTCAGGCTGGTTTTTGATTGACTAAATAAATTATTCATCATCACTATAGTTGGAGCAAACGCGAAGTGATGTCGCCATCCTCTTCTATGTCTAATGCTCCGATACAATTTAAGACTAACGAAAAGATGGAGCAAAAGCAAAAACACAACTTTTATTTAGAAATTAACAGAATGTATAAATTGAACGTTCATCCAGTCACTAATCTTCTTCCATTTCTGGGTCACAATTAGTTTTTTATCTAATTGATTCAGAAAGAACACTGTATTTAAACTGTCTGTCATTTGTCCACATAAATAAGTTTGTTGTAGTTTCAATGAAGCGATAAAAGTGTATTATTTTGCGTCTGCATAGTTTGTCGTACACCGTCGTATAACGTCGTGTAACATAAATCGCTACTCGGGCTACACGTATCAGTTTGATGAACCAATCTCATTAATAATTCAAATAGTGAAAGTGTTACCTTTCATGGAAACAGCCAATCAAAATCTGCATATCGTTAATTGCTAGATTTAATAAACACGCAACAGCCAATCAACACAAACACAAAACACAAGTGCTACTAACACAAAAGTGCATGGACTTTTCCGATTATATATATTTTACAGTGCAGTACAATAATTGTTAGTACAAATGAAAAACAAGGCCACGGTAGGCCAAAGGAGTAATTACACAATGTTAGCAATCTCTTACCCCATGAAAGAGAATATGCATGATTGTCTTAGCAACAGTTTGCATTAATTATTAACAACCATCTGTCGCTTGAAACTTTTTTGTTTAATGATGTTTGTTTTTCACTAGATGGCAGTGTCATATATCAACTGATGGCTTAAACCTCGCAATGGCTGATGTTTCTATATTTTTTTTTGTATGTTTTTGCCCAATTGTGGCTTTTTTGTTTGCTTGCCTTTGACTTTTCATGTTTGATGGAAAGACGCAACAGTATCACAATTTGAAGACGAGGAGAGCGAAGTTAGTCGCACGTGGAAGCTGCAATATCAATTTCAATCCTAATCCAGGTGAAAATTTTAATTTGAAAGATGATATACCATATTTATGCTAGAAAATAAGCACCCCTTTTTTAATTTTTCGGTGTGTGTATAATCTCCAATTTGAATTTGGTGTAAATATAAACCCCAATTTTTTCGTATTTCAAGTCAGGAACAATCACAAAGAAACCGAAACACGTCGTCTTTATGCCGAAGTGCGAGTGTGTGTCGAAATAATGTTAAACAATGGTCCGTAGGCAGACGAGCTACAGCAGGGGTGTCCAAACTTTTTGATTCGCGGGCCACATTGGGTTCTAACATTTGACAAAGGGGCCGGACTGGGCTCGGGGGAAAAGAAATACACATTATAGGATATACACATTTTTGTTTATAATTTAGTATTTAACATTAAATAGTGTTTATTTTTATTTAAAAATGAGAAAAATAAAAAGTAAAACGGATATAATTCTAAAATGGAAATAAAGTGATTTAGCATTTTAACTGCTTTTTAAAATGTGTTCATAAATAAAGCTATAAAAACCTTCATAATGGAACATTGAAAAAAAATATATGATTTTGATTTAATATTTTACAAGCTCGGGTGGGCGTGGTGAAACAAACCATATTCGTTTGAGATCACATGGTGTGTTCACGCGCTGAACTGAATTTGCGGTAAATTTGCGGTGGAGGGACTGAGTACTGACCGCGGGCCGTATTCCATTCATTTTTATGAATCAAGTCACGGGCCGGTCAAAATTTGATTAAGGGCCGCATTTGGCCCCCGGGCCGGATTTTGGACATGCCTGTGCTACAGTATAAGCTTGTATTAGCTCAATAACAGATTTAAAGAAACATTAGACACGCCACAACACTTAACAGAGACAAAATAATACTGGAAGAAGTACGTTAAAAGAAATACAGTACAATATTTTTAATTACAACAAACATAAACTACAAACCACAACCGGTTAGCTTAGCGCTAACAAACAGGTCCAATGTGTCATCGCAGAAAGAGTCAAAACAGTAGAAAATGAAATAAACGGACAAGAAGCAAGTATCCAAGGAACAGACACAATCAAAACGCTCGGTCGCTTCACAAGGCATAATAATCCTTCAATACTATTCTCCTCACAGATAAACAGAGCATGTGCTTTGCGCATGCGCGGACTGGTGTAAAGACTATTGGGAAATTAAGTTCTGATCACTAGAATTGAATTTTTGCTATCTATTATTAAAATAAAACAATATCAAAATGACACGAGTCACAGGTTAGGTTTGTTAAATAAAGAAAAATTTTATTTCTAAGAGAATATTAACGTAAATGAAGAAACGTTAATAAAAATCATTTATTGTGTGCCAGAAAAATCAGGGGGGTGCTTATATTCGCGTAAATATGGTTTTGTGTCAAATCCAGCAAGTCTATCATTATTGACTTTCTCCAGGGTAGAAATTGCGATTCCCTTCAGGGGCTCGGTGGAGTTCATTGTGCGCTTCTCTTTGTTACTCGGGCTTTGATTGAAGACGGAGTCGTTTCTATGCAGCTTTGCAGAAGCAAAGTGATGGCGCGGCATTCCTTCGTGGGGCCCGCGGGCCTCGGGCGCGCGCACGTCGCCGCACACTTCACCGACTCCAATTAGCGCGTTAGGCTCGCTCAAATGAGCGCGCGACACTTTCACCTGCGCTTATTCGATCATTTCCTGAGCTGAAGATATATCGACACGGCATGTTAGTTTTTACAAAAGCATTGTATGGGAAAACGAGCCACGTGCAACGACCGTGCATCACATTGCAACTACGTGAACGCGCATGGCTACTAAAAAATTCACGCGTGGCTATTGAAAAAGAAACCAAGTGCCCGCGGGTTAAGAATTTTTTTTTTATTATTTGGAGTTGACATTAACACAAGCTCTAGTTCACGATTCACGGTGACGTTTCAAATCGCGCGCGGTTGCGTAAAGCTGTTATAAAAGTTCAATAAACCGGTTTTTCGTATAGTGCAGAAATGGCATCGAGATTCATTTATCGATCGTATGTGAAGATAGAATCTCTTTGCAACTTTTGCATTTCTGTCGCGATCGCATTTACCGCATCATGTTTTTACAGCCGACAAAAATAAAACAAATGCGTGCCACAAAACATGCATGCATTTTTCTGGCAACGAAACATCTGGATTTTTTTTCTTTTCGTTTTGATGTTTTTAAGCGACGCACAATTATCAGAGCTTACAAAATGACAGAACATTATTTTAACACCGATCAACGGAACATTTATAGGCTGAATAAGTAAAACCTGACATTAAAAACAACACTTACATAAGTTCGAATAAAGCATGTTTCAGGAACAACACGGCCACGCGCTCTCCAAACCCGCGAATGAATTGTAAAGCTCTTTAATGTTTTATCGCGATTTACGGTAAATGTTGCAAGTGTGTCCAGGTAGTGTGCACCATCAGACATGTGCGCTCAGCCTCGCGGGAGCGCGCATTAGTGCTCGTGCAGAAGAAGGCGCGTGCAACTTACCTGTTCCTGTAGAAATAGTGGAGTTTAACTGTAAAGTCAGAAGTCTTGCGAGCCAAGGGACAAATCGCGTCACACCAGTCCACTGCCAAAGTGCCGAGGAATGTCAGCGTAGCTACTCGCGCCTTTTAAGCCTTAGGAGGAATATGTAAATGGAGTCTGGTCGAGAAGGAGCCTCAACGTTCAGGCGTGACTTTTCCCGGGTCTCGAATCGCGCTTCCTCTAAGCAAAAGCTACTTTTACCTCCCACTCTTTAACCCTTTCTGTAAATACTTTCTTCCACGTGCTCTGTCAGACTCTTCTGTTGCAAATTAAAAGTGCAGATTCTATATTAGCATTTCGGATTTGTTTTGTGATTATTAATTTTAGAATACCGATTTTCCATTTTTAATAATTTATGACACACAAAATGGTTATTAATGGACAAGAAAAAACAGCATAATATCTGGTTAATAATCATGTTATTACTAAATGTAATTTAAATCGAATACAATTATTTCTGTTGTTTTTATTATTAGTAGCAGCAGCAGCAGCAGCAGCAGTAGTAGTAGTAGAAGTAGTAATACTACAAAAAATAAATAAATAATAATAATAATACTAAATAATAATAATAATAATAATAATACCACTACTACTACTACTAATAATAATAATAATAATAATAATAATAATAATAATAATAACAATTGTTATCACTGTTATTGTTGTTGTTATTTAATTGACTGGTATGTATTTGATTTTCATGTTTATTCATTCTCATCCACATGTTTACAAATATTGGAATGTATTTAATATCAGTATTGTTAACATCTTTGTCAATTTAAAAATTATTTTGCTGCTTTTTAAAAGGAATTCTTTTGTCAGTTATAAAAAAAAAACCCAAGAAAACACCATATAAATATATTTTTATTCATCGTATATCTTGGACAACTTTATTGGGTTAATATATGTGCGACGTTTTGGAGCGAACACGTGTTTCAACTACCAAAAATAATTTTACAACCGTTCTATCATGTTCTATTTTTATTTGATTATATTTTTTACCATTTAACACACGAATAAAACCAAGACCAAAACACGTTTAGCGCATCGTTGTCCATGTGGCATGTGGTTTGAGCGATGCGAAAGTGCGGCGCTGAATCACCCGGCAAAACTACCGAGAAGCCGGAAGTGAGGAAGCAGATGTGACCGGCGTAAACAAACACGCCGCCGAGGAGAGGGAACGATGTTTCAGTTGCATTTCACCGCTGACACTCTGTCAGACGCCGTCACTGCTGATTTCCACAATTTGAATAAATTCAGTGAACAGGTAGGAATCCAAAAATATGTTTAATCAAACAAAGACCACCAATACAAATTTTACGAGCGGAGCGAGTCGGATGTAAACAAAACGTTTTCCGCGACTCGTCTGAAATTACAGTTGCGCCATCATTTTACCTCACAATGTGAGATTCGTTGTTGTTAATTGTAAACGTTGTGACGCTGAACAAAACACGGTCACAATAAATCGGATTAAAGCACAACATGTTTTCACAAGCAATTCTTCATTCATTGTAACAGATAACCTATTCTTTAAGACACAAAAAACAAGGCACATTCGTTTTTAACATTTGAACATATAAACCTTTATATAATAAGTAATTAATTAACGGTTGAGCCTTTTAGCTTTCTGAATCACCTTTATTGCATTATATAATAAATGAAATTATTAGTTGTACAAAAGATATTCTGAAACAATAAATGCACCTATAAGACGGAGATTCTACTCTTATCCACAATGTCGCCTGCAATAATGTTTTTAAGCGTCAGACATTCAGGTACTTTGTGTAACGTATTATAAGTAACTGTAAATAAATGACCTAAAATTGGACAGTATTCAGTTACACGACTTTTTCAGTGTAAAAGTATATTAATTACACCCAACACTGGTCGCCATACAGCCTTAAATTAATATATTTAAAGATGTCCCTTGAAGTCAGTGATACAAATTTAGAAAAGTATCAAGACACGGACGTTTTTTCACATGGTAATGAAAAGTGTGAAACTTTTATTGTGTGTGTGTGTTTGTTTGTTTGTTTGTTTTTTCATTCGTTCTGTGTGTCTGTGCTTTCTGCAGCAGTTTGAGAGGCTGACTGAGATTCTGTTCCGCTTTCTGCTGGAGCCAAAGGAGGTGAGACAGCATCCCGTGTAGGGATTGTGGGTAACTACAAAGAAGGAATCACATGTTGTGTGTGGTGTCCAGTCTTGCCGGTTCCTGGAGCAGCTGACGGAGTTTGCCGGGGAGAATGGAATGAGCGCAAGTCCACTGAGATCTCTGATGAAGAGCGTTCTCCTGCTTCCCCGAGGTAAAGCACCTCGTGAATAATGCGCTCGCTGATAACATCAGATGCTGCGTCACACGACTGATCTCCATCACAGAGGCCGTTTGATCCGTCCGGATCGTTCCTAACATATGTAAATATCACACGTGGACGCCATCAGATTTGAGTCTTTCCCGAGACTCTTGCCTCCAGAAAGAGAGGAACTTCGGAACCGGTCTGCAATCGTCACTCCGGCAGAATTTAGTGTGTGTGTGTGTGTGTCACTGGCGTTCTAATGTTTTGTCTAATGTTGGCCTTTTATAATGCATATAAGTGTCAGAAACCAAAAAGTTCCCCTAAACAGTGTGTGTGTATGAGAGAGAATGTGTGAGTGTGAGATAGTGATGTATTATGTCTCATTGTAGCAAAGACACACAAATAGTATTTGATCTTTTTGACTCATTTTAGCTTCCGTTTTGTCTGAAGGTGCAAATTCCGAACATTATCGTTGTAACAAAACACATGGCGGGTGTTGCAAATATGTACAGGAAACTATTTTTAGTTTATATGTAGATTACACTAACTAAGACTAGCATTCTTTTTTTTTTATTTTAAAACGTTTAACAATGGTCAATTTGACCCAAACAGTTACTTTGCAACAGAAACATGTGGTTTGGTGTGTGACAGCGTGATGTTACAAATATGTCAACTCTATCGTAATTTTTTTTTTTATATGATAATTACACCAAATAAGCCAAGCAGAATAAGTTTCAAAGTGGAAAAAATGCTTTTAGGTATTTTTATTTTTCATTTTAAAGCTTTAAACAGTTCAATTTGACCCGAACAGTATCTTTGTGACTTAAACATGTAGCGTGGTGTTGCAAATATGTGAACTGAATTGTTGGGTTTTTTTAATGATAATTACACCAAATAAGCCGAGCAGAAGTTTCAAAGTGTAAAAATGCTTTAAAGTATTTTTTGAATATTTGTAAATTTTGAGAATGGGTCAATTTAACCCGAACATACTAGGAGGGTTAACTTAACACAGTTAATGAAATGTAATCTAGATTCCACGAAAAAATAGAAACGTTCATTGGAAATAAATTCACTGGCTGTTCAATCAAATTTATTTTATTTTCTTGTTTTTCAGTTACCGAACCAACTCCTCATGAACGTTACAATTTAATCTAGATAACCAGAAAGCCTGATGTAGACGTAATGATGTTTGAGTAGAAAGTCATAACCTTCTGGCTTTTTCAGGTGCTTTAAAAAGAAGCCTCAAAGCCGAAGAGGTAAAAGCAGACCTTCTGACGTTAGGTAATGTATTCCTCCATCTAAATCAACTCAATCTAGTTGCTTGTGATTCCATTTTTTGTTCTTTCTTGTGGTCATCGGGCAGGAGTGAGTGAAGACAAGGCCGGACGTTTTTCTGAGCAGGTACTGCAGCATCACGCAGCATCACGTGGATCCGCTTTGTTCACGCTGTGCTCTGCTTTCAGTGGAGAGACCACTCCGCCGTTTTGTCCAGATTGGCGATTGGTCAGACCCTGATGGTCAACCAGCTCGTAGATATGGAGTGGAAGTTTGGAGGTGAGAAACAAATGCATCACTGTGGTTTGCAGCACCAACGATGAAGATTTGGTGCGTTAAAATGACGCGTTTAATTCTCAT
This sequence comes from Paedocypris sp. Pulau Singkep, assembly GCA_017309775.1. Lineage (NCBI taxonomy): Eukaryota > Metazoa > Chordata > Actinopteri > Cypriniformes > Paedocypris > Paedocypris sp. Pulau Singkep. The sequence continues at coordinate 832,837 of MU204207.1, forward strand.
CATCGCAGTGACTGTTGGTACGAGTGAGCTGCAGAAGACTGGGAATATTTTTCTACAGGTAGGATTATCAGTTTAATCCGAGTTTAGTTTTTGTTGCGTTTTTTTTAGGTTTGTTTTATTTTTTTATTTAACTTTTCTATCGTTCTCCCTTGGAAAGTTTGGTTTCCTTGCCACTCGTCTTTTCTACTCTCGCCAAATAATTAAATAACAAAAAACAAATAATAAAATTATAAAGTACAAATAGTATGAACATTTTTTTAAATCAAGTAATATTATCTTCCAATGGGGTGAGAAAACTTTACTTGTTAGGTCAAATTAAAACAAGAACTATTTTCTTTAAACAAGCTAAAAAATATTTCTCTCTTAATTCTAAGCTAGTTAATTTATCTTGTATATAAAAAAAGAAAGATTTATTGTATTATTATTGTTTTATTTTATTTTATTTTTTTCATTTTTTACATTTCTGGTTAAAATAATGTTCATTTTTTGTCTTTTTGAAAATACTACTTTTCTTTTTGATAACAAACTTAACTTGTGACTCCTATCACTTCAATGTCGTTTTACTTGAATAATAGTTATTAATTAGTTAATAGCAGAAAAAAAGCAGCATCTGTTTTTATTTCTCAAAATAAGAATTTCAGATCCCAAAATCGCAGAATTTATTTCTCAAAAATACGTTTCCCTTTAGGCGCGGTTTTAAATACGGTCTCATTTTTTTAAATGGCAATGACATATTTGTTCACACGGTTTTCTTGTCTTCTAAAGCTAAAGCTGGTGATCAGGAAAGGAAACGGCACTGAGAACGTCTACATGGGTGAGTGGGAGGACTGGCGATGATGGCGTGATCTGCTCTGACACGGAGGTTTGTGTTTTAGAGCTGACTTTACCGCAGTTCTACAGCTTCCTTCACGAGATGGAGCGGGCTAAAGCCAGCATGGACGGCTTCAGTTAGCAGCGGCCTGTTTCCCTTGATCACGGTTAGAACCAGAACACGTTCCACTGTTCCTCACTCACCCCGGTGCCGTCATGAAATGTTCATAAATAAATGTAAATGAGCTTGAAGTGTCAATGATGTGCCTTTTTATTATTGAATTCCACATGTCCTGTTGTAGTCGTGGTGTAGAACGAGACACGCTCTAAATTGTTTTCTCATTTATACTTCAAAGTTTGTCTGCAAGTCAACACAAGTGAGAACAATCAGAGTTTAGGGTCAATTAATACGTGCTTTGTGAATAAATTGTTTTATAAAATGTTTTATTATGTTTTTGTTATGACATTTTTACTATATTTATTGTTCTCTACTTCTTATCTGTCCGTCGCTCTTGTCTTTTAAAAGAAAGCTCTGTCTAAATGAGAGAGAGAGAATGAAAAAGAGAGAGAGAAAGAATGTGAGCGTGCAGGAGAGAACGTGAGCGAGTGAGATAGAAAGAGAGTGGAAGAATGTGAGATTGCAGGAGTGAAAGAATATGAGAAAAGTGATTGAGAGAAAGTGAGGGTCCAGGAGAAAGATTGAGTGAGTGACAAATAGAGAGTGCAAGAGAGAGTGAGTGAGTGTACGAGAGAAAGAGAGAGAGTGCAATAGAAAAAGAGAGTGGGAGAAAGTTAGACTGAGGGTGCAAGAGAGAGTGAGTTAGAGAGAAAGTGACGGTCCAGGAGGGAGTGTGAGAGAGAGAAAGTTGGGGTGCAGGAGAAAGAGAGTGGGTGAATGAGAATGAGACGGTGAATTAGAAAGAGAGAGAGGTAGAAACTGAGAGTGAGGGTGCAGGAGAGTGAGTGACTAAGAGAGAGAGAAATAGAGTTGGGGTGCTGGAGAAAGAGTGAATGAAAGTGAGTGAGTAAATAAATAAGAAAGAGAGAGACAAAGAGAAACTGAGAGTGAGTGAGTGAATAAGAAAAAGATGGAGAGACAGAGTGAGTGAGAGAGAGTGAATAAGAGAGAGAAAGTGAGGTTCCAGGGAAAGCGAGTTTGTGAGAGAAAGGGACGGTGCAGGGGAGAGTGAGTGAATAAGAGAGAGAGAGAGAGAGAGAGAAAGAAAGTGAGAGTACAGAGAGAGTGAGGGTGAGAGAGAGAGAAAGTTGGGGTGCAGGAGAAAGAGAGTGGTTTAATGAGAGTGAGCGAATAAATGAGAAAGAGAGAGAGAACGAGAGTGAGTGAATAAGAGAAAGTGAGAGTCCAGAGGGAGTGAGTGTGAGATAGAGAGAGAAAGTGAGGGAGCAGGAGAGAAAGTGAGTGAGAGAGAGAGAGAGAAAGTGAGGGCCCATAGAAAGAAAGAGAGATCAAGTTATAGGGGGAAGTTACGGTTACACTGAAAGAGGAAGTTCAGTTCCCACGAGATCTGAGCCGACGCCCCGCAGCAGTTCTGTCAACAGCCGACAGTTACTACAGGTCATTATCTGAGGAGATGAAATCTTACTGAGCAACTCATACCTCACCTGGAGAGTGTCAAACATTACCTGTCAAGCAGATGCACCTGCGGATGGGGAAACTTCATGATTGCTTGTGTAACCGAAGGGAACAAGGTGTTGTGTTGGAGAACCGACACTAAAGACCAATAAGAAGTTGGCTGAGTGCATTAGAGAATGAAGGATTAGAGAAAGAAGCCTCTGAAGGGCTCTTAAGACAATACTAATTGTAGTGATGCTATGGTGAGGTTTGGTTCCGGGCTTCTACCTTATGCAGCCTTCCTATTCGCTAATATTAGTCGTTAAAACTGGCTGAGGGCATCAGCGTACACTGACTCTTACTAGATAAAGACAATCCCGTGGAACGAAATGTGTCGCCGTGGAAATTTGGTTCCGAGTTCTGAAATATTTTTTTGGTACAGACCTTTTAGACTTACACTAAAAGCAGTAACATACACGACTCTCGCTGGGTGTTGCACTCTTACTTGTCCGTGCAGAACATTCTGATGTTGACATTTTTCAATCACATTCTCATCAGCCAATCAGAGTAAGGGAAAACTTGGACCAGAAATCCAAACGAAAAAAAAAACGAAAGAAAAATCCATAGCGGAAAAAAAAGTTTCAAACAAAAACGTGACAATTGCAAGGAAAAAATTAAAAATGTGAAGCATTTTCGTTAGTTTCTTCGAAAATTATGTTGGATATTTTTACCACTAATTTGATTCCATAGAACTGCAGCAAAAAATAAAAACCAAACATAAGTGTAAAGCATTTTTGTTCTTTTCTTCAAAATTTACGTTTGATAATTTTGCCACTAATCTGATTCTGTACCCGAATACCACGTAGTGAAACAAATGTAGCGCAGTACCAAACAAATACTAATAATGTTATTAAACAGAAGCAGTTGTTAACGAGGAATGCGGCCTGACTGAGAACAATTGAACAAGTGCTAAACAGGAAACAACTACCACTCACTTCCTGCCGCCTGTCCCTGCTATATACAGTCTTCTCCATCTGCGTTCGGGCTGTCCCGAGCGCTGGTAATTGATGGCTTCAGGCCTGCGCTGTGGAGATTGGGGTTTCCTGCCGTACGTCACCCCAGGCACCGCCGCCCTAATCTGGGCCGGACAGACGCGCCGCGCTTCGGAGAAAAAGGGCCTCGGTCGATTTAAAAAATAAATAAATAATCTAAATGTATTTGTCACATACATCTACATACATGGTATGATATATTAGGGCAGGGGTCGGCAAACTACGGCCCGGGGGCCACATGCGGCCCCTTAAATGTTTTAATTCAGCCAGTCAAATTTGCAAAAATTAAATGAAAGTCAGATTTTTTTAAATGTAAATCCGGTTAATCCGTTATGTTTATTTTATTTTTTCGTTAGATGGGCATTATGTTGTTTATTAATATATTAACTATAACGTTTCAGGTAATAAATTAAGATTTGTGTGTGTCACAAACAAACAACAAACTCTGAAACATTAAGACGCACTGGGTTTAACCTGAAAATCAGCCTTTTTAATCATCTCTCTCTCTCTAAGCCCCGCCCTCCTCACGGACAGTTACAAAGACCAATCAAACTAACATTGACATTGTGTATTACCCAATCAAAAGTAGAAAAGGTCTTTATAAAAAGCGCATGAGATGATTCGCAGAGATGCTGCTTTGAAAAATGATTAAAAATAAAAAAACAAAAAACGGGACAATAGTCGTCCGGTACTGTTTCAAAATGGGACGTGCAATTCCATTCGCAAATATATTAAAGCACGTTGGCGAACCTATGTACGTGTGCACCTGTGTACGTGTAATGGTC
>MU204207.1:839260-850637 GCA_017309775.1 Paedocypris sp. Pulau Singkep
ACAAACAAACAACAAACTCTGAAACATTAAGACGCACTGGGTTTAACCTGAAAATCAGCCTTTTTAATCATCTCTCTCTCTCTAAGCCCCGCCCTCCTCACGGACAGTTACAAAGACCAATCAAACTAACATTGACATTGTGTATTACCCAATCAAAAGTAGAAAAGGTCTTTATAAAAAGCGCATGAGATGATTCGCAGGAGATGCTGCTTTGAAAAATGATTAAAAATAAAAAAACAAAAAACGGGACAATAGTCGTCCGGTACTGTTTCAAAATGGGACGCGCAATTCCATTCGCAAATATTTTAAAGCACGTTGGCGAACATGTACGTGTAATGGTCCTTTGAAGACGCATGAAAACAGGACAGTTATGAAACCCGTCCTGACACAACGCAAAAAGAGGACGTGTCCGGGGAAAATGATATATAGTGAAATGCTTGTTACAAACGCTCATCTTCTTTTCACACTAAAACAAAATACAATGAAAAACATCACAATAACATAAATAGAAGTACTTGTAGAAGTTTGTTTCCTGGTTACCTATGGACGGTATGTTTCACAGATATTAGTAATGTGGTAAATTCATCCACAAGATGCCCAGTCCAACAGAAATGATTCTAATAGGATGTATAATAAGACGCGTCGTAGTGAATTCTGTAATCTGTTACTTAGTTACCACTCACCTCGCTTCCAGCCTCTCATCGCCCTGGCAACCAGTCGTCCCATTGCTTTCCAAGGCTGACCCTCCCCCAGCCCCCTGACACCCCCCCCCCCCCAGCCCTGATCCTGCAGGAGTCAGAGGGGGGAGGCTCACAATTATAGTGATGACAACACACATACACACACACACTAGTGTTTTGGGTTTTTTTGTCTCAACTTTTCTGGGGTAGTTTTTTTTTTGTATTTATGTTTTTGCGTTTGTAATCAATACTAAGAGCAATAAAAAGTTACATTTTAATGTCAGTTATGCATAAATGGATGGATGGATGGATGGACGGACGGACGGACGGACAGACAGACAGACAAACTAGATAGATAGATAGATAGATAGGTAGGTAGGTAGATAGATAGGTAGGTAGGTAGGTAGGTAGATAGGTAGGTAGGTAGATAGATAGATAGGTAGGTAGGTAGGTAGGTAGATAGGTAGGTAGGTAGATAGATAGATAGATAGATAGGTAGGTAGGTAGGTAGGTAGATAGGTAGGTAGATAGATAGATAGATAGATAGATAGATAGATAGATAGATAGATAGATAGATAGATAGATAGATAGATAGGTAGGTAGGTAGGTAGGTAGGTAGATAGATAGATAGATAGATAGATAGATAGATAGATAGATAGATAGATAGATAGATAGATAGATAGATAGATATACTGCAATCCCACACACATATCACTAGGTGGCAGCATTGTATATTATGTTAATTTACAAATAAAGAAATACAAATTAAAATAACAAGCTAACAATAATAAACCAGTGGAGAAAGAGGGATTTAGTTGCCATTTAAAGAACAGAATTGAAAGAGAACAAGCAAGAAAGGCAAAGGATTGGCAGTCGAACCGTGAGCAAACGGAGTGTGAGGGAAAGTGTACGAGAACCGCTCAGTTTTGCAGTATATTAGTATTTTAATGATCACAAATGCAATCTATGGCAAACTTAGATAGATAGATAGATAGACAGACAGACAGACAGATAGATAGATAGATAGATAGATTTGTAGATAAATAAATAGATAGATGCATGGATAGGTAGGTAGGTAGGTAGGTAGAGTACAACCCCACACACAGAGCGCACAGTTTTGCAATATAATAGTATTTTAATGATCACAATTGCAATTTATGGCAAACTTCTCAGTAGCCAAATAGGAATCCACTATTATGGAGTGACACACACACACACACACACACACACACACACACACACACATGAAATTACCTACAAATTAACAGCTTGATAATAGTAAACTACTCATCTTAAAAAAAATTAAACAGCTAAGCGTGAAAAAGCATTGATTGCTACCTGCAGCTGTGTTTTATCATCACTAATTTGACTCACCTGTGTTTTCACTTACCTGTGTAATTGAACTCATTGTTTAGTTATAAATGTTAGACATGAAGTCAAGTAGACTGATGTTATGATCATTGCTAAGCATTTAGGGGTTTTTTTTTTGTCATGATATTAGCGAGCGCATTCAAACGTATTCCTGATCTTTGCTCTCTTCAGGCGGCGTTTTGATTATGGAAGATGGATTGGGGATCGTTAAACAGCTATTACGGTGGAGTCGAGTCTCAGGACAGGCCAGTAATGAGCTCCAGCGATTGATGGGTGTTTCGCTGCCCTAGTTTCACCCACCGCCACTCACAAAACAGGCCGGCGATGAAGATGCGGCTCATCTGTATTTATAACGGCGGAACAAAGGTCACACCCTTGGAAAACAATCCCAGCCAATGGATGCGGATTCACCATTTTTACACTTGTCGTTTACATCAACGTAATTTCCCAGTGAGTTTAACTGGTCGATTTTGCCGCTCTGTGATTGGCTGGCAAATGAAACTATGGGGTGTGTCCTGCCGTAAGGCCTACAGTGGCTGGCATATACGCAGAGGTGTGAAGTACTTGAATACACTTTAGGAATTTTTGTAAATACTTTTTTTTTTACTTATTAGTATTTTTGGTTACTTTGTACTTGAACCGAGTACCAAAAATATAAGCAACTTTTAAACTCAGGCAGTCCCAATAAATTCACACAATCAATAAAGTACAAGTACAAATACAATATTCTCAGTGTTTCGTTGTCTAAAAAATTGTTTTCAGTTTCTTTGCGCGTTCGTCATACTTTTTTTTTTTGAATTAATTGTGTTATACATATGTACATATATTGTATATTTACAAAATTTCTCGGACGTATTCTCGGACATCGACAAACTTCTTTGTGCCGTTTTTTCTCCATTTTTCAACGTTTTTTTCTCCATTCCACGATTAGAAATGTATTGTGACAATTGGGTAAAAAACCGACTTTTGTTATTGACGCATTGTCGCGATTTCTGAAGCGGACTTTGTGTTTCGTGCTTTTCTGTAACACTTTAGTGACGTTTGTGGAGCACCGTTTTCTTTTTTTTTGCGATTTTAGCATTGTATATTATGAATAGTAAATGTAGGAAATCTGACGCGTTCCACACTGTGATTAATTTAACACTTTTACGCAAAAATAAAGACCCATATTTCCCAATTTAAGACGCTCAGGAACTTGACGGGTGCTTATATGCGCAAATTTCAAATATGAATACACCAAACTCAATCAAATAAGCGCCCATTTTTTCATATTTCAAGTCAGAAGCAGTCAAAGTAAACGGAAATACGTTGTCTTTATGTAGCAGTGCGCTTCTGTGTTGTGTTCTTTTTTTTTTTTTTTTTAAATAATGGTTCAGAAACAGACATGCATATATGCTTCTACTGAGTGAATAACATAATTAAGAAACATTAGCATTAAGAAAATGTTAGGTATCATTATTTAAGAACAGGTAATTAAGGTGCCATGTGAAAACCGGAAATACGCCCATATATGGACAAAGCAAGTGGAAGCATAGCATCCCCTACTGGAGATATACTCTACTACGTTTAGAAATAATATCTAATTGTTACTATTTTTTTTTTCACTATTATTCAAATAAAACGGCATTAAAGTGAAATATTGTGCCAAAAGTCACAAGTTAGGTTTAGGTATTTAGTCAAAGACATTTTAGGTTTCTGGAAAGTCAAACTCCAAGAAACTAATGAGGTTTACGTTATTGTGTGATTTGTCCAAGCGTTTGTCTTGTTTTTACCATTTTTTCAGACTTCTGCCTGTTTGTTGGTTTTGTGATCACGCGGCCTGTATTGACCGGAATTGCACATGGATCACAAACATTCTGTAGTCATTCTTTACAAATGCCAAGATGTTGTACTGAAGGCCGCGTTTGATCATTTTATTGATTGTAAATGGATTGTTAAAATTGACAAAACATTTAAATCTCGTTGTTGGTTCTAAAAGCTTTAACAATTCTGTAGCCACATATGCAACACTATTTTTGGAAAAACAGCAATAAAAACATAAAAATATGGTCCCTGTTCAAAATATAAACGGGTAATTTGAGTGTCTACAAATCTCAGATTTAAAGGAGTAACTTTTACACTATTAATACAGCTGGAGGCTGCGATTGCGGGATCAAACCTTTTCACTGTTTTTAGATAATCATGACATGTTGATTTTTAAAAATTACAGTATTTTATTGTTACATGGCTATTACAGCAGAGCCACGATTAATATTATGTTATTTCTGTGTTATAGTAACAAGTACATATTCACAGGAAAGTGGTTTTGTTTCAATTGTATTGGAAACTAATTTGTTAATAATTGCATTATTGATATGAATTTCATTCTACTAAAATACAACTATATAGCAAGCCATTATAAAACATACATGACAAAATATTTCATTTTTAAACGTTTCCAGGTTTAAGATCATTATAAAAATGTCTCAAACTATAGTGCTAAACTCTGTGATTAGATTTTTGGAGAATATTGGCATCTCCATCTTGCCCCTGATAAAGACAGAGATCAGAGACTCAGCTTAACACTTCTAAAATGATGTTCAACACATACTTTTGGGTCTTTATATAATATTAAAATATTGTTTGATGGGTTAAAAAGCTTTATAATCCAGCAGTATACAAATACTTTCCTTATGCTATATTTTTATTAGATGGTGACTAGGATGGGACAGGTGTGTAGTACAATATTTGAAAACGTGTGACCTTAAACACTCAGTCAAATAATAATTGTACAAATCTGTAGAAGAGGATTTCTGGCTCTCCAGGCTTGAACCCTTAATGAGATGAACAAAGAAAATTAGGTAGTAGTAGGACACACACACACACACACACACACACACACATTTAAGTCATAGTGATATACTGATAAACGTTGCACAAATGAATGAATGAACAAAAATGCCTTTATTTGTTTCACAGCGAAGAAATTGCAACTATAGAAAGAATAGAATATATGAATTCCTAAAATAGAGACTATATACATAAAGTTAAAAAAATAAAAGTAACCAGTTCAAGTTTATTTATTTTGCGCTTTTCTCAGTCCCAGACCAACGCAAAAGCCGCTTCGGGGAATTAGGAAAAACGAGTCCTTAAAAAGAAATAAAAAAAACGTCCAATGTTCCGAATTGGAAAAAAAGAGTCAATTAAAAAAAAACTCAATAAAAATAAGCAATTATAAACAAAAATACATACAATAATACTAATAATAATAATAATAATACTAATAATAATAATAATGATTAAAAAAATGAGCAAATATACATACAGTACAACATAAATAAGCATGCATGAACATAGACATAAATAACACTGCACACATCATAATACACATTACCTTAAATAACACTGCACACACTTTTAAAAGTTTTAAAAATGGTTTAAAAATACTTAAAAGTATTCTTCTATTTTGTCAAAATTAGACAAATTGACCAGAACATTATCTTTGTAAAAAAAAAAAAAAAAAAAACTTTACATTACATTAACTAAGACAAGCGGGAGAAGTTTCACAGTAGAAAAAATACTTTTTAGTATATTTTTTTTTTTACTTTTAACGGGTCAATTTGACCCGAACAAAATAGTAGGGTTAAAGTTGTGAAGCCCAGCCAAAGGTCCCCATAAGCGCCTAAAGGGCCCCACTTTGACCTCAACTCTTGCACTCAAAATCACCTTCACCTGCTGGTCCGAAAAAGTCCAACCCTGTCCCGAAAAATGAGACTCTTCACGTCATCCTTGTGTATTTATGGAGATTGGTTGGAAAGCCAAACCCAGTGCTTTGATTGGCCGGATGAATCCTCTCTGACCGAATGTATTTGGCGAATGGAAGACCTGGACCGCTGTAATACTGGACGAGCAGAACACGCCAACCAACACCCACTCGCAGCCTCCGTTGATGATTGCCGTCATAGCAACGGCTAGACAGATCTGCTCACCTTCACAGTCCTGGCAGAGCGGGACACACACACACACACACACACTTAATCCCACATGGAGCTGGACACATATCGGCCTTAAGACAGAGAACACTGGACATCAATGTGGTACGGCATCATTCCAGTGTGTTGTGGTGATACGCTGAACTCCGAATACCCTTTAGCGCAGACATGCAGGCAGATGAGAATTTTCGTACGCGTGAAACGTGAAATAATCCAAGTGTTTATTAAAACAGTCCTCGTTCAAAGTCGTTCATTAAGCAAGTTTTACACGTTAAAAAAGCTGTTGCTCCTCTCGCCTACCTGTGTGATCTACCTATAACCTGCTGATCACATATGCAGAGCCTGGTGGGCGTGGCCAACATAGAAACACGTAAACAAAGGCTGAGCGTAAACTACCGAATTTATGCAAATAATCTTTTTTTTCTTTTAAATTAACGTTTCTGGTTCAATTACGGTAATGTTCTCTTGAAAATTCTATTTTTTTCTTTATTTAACAAACCTAACTTGTGACTCATTTTGATACTGTTTTACTTAATAATAGTGATAATAGATATCAAAGTCAATTCTAGTGGTCAGGACTTCATTTCCCAAGATCCTTTGCTCCAGTCAGACTGCACATGCACAGAGCAATTGTTTCAAGCTCAGGCCTGTTTCAAGCTCTCTGTTTTTCTGACGCCGTGTGAAGAGGAAGGATTATTATCCCCTGTCAGCGACCCAGCGTTTTGATTGTGTCTGTTCCTTGGATATTTATTTTTACTTCTTGCCCGTGTTCTTCATTTTCAACTGTTTTGACTCTTTCTACAATGACACGTTGGACTCGTTTGTAGCCGGTTGCGCTAAGCTAAGCTAACCCAACCCAATCCGGTTTTGGTTTGTAGTCTCTGTTTGTTGTAAAATAAAAAAATTGTACTATATTTATTTTAATCCTACTTCTTCCTGCGTTTTGTCTCTGTTAGGTGTCGTGGTGTGCCTAATGTTTCTTTATTTCTGTTATTGAGCTAATAAAAGCTTATACTGTAGCACGTCTGCCTGCGGACCATAGTTTAACATTATATAGACGCACACGCGCTGCGGCATAAAGACGACGTGTTTCCGTTTATTTGTAATTGCTCCTGACTTGAAATATGGAAAAATGGGGGCTTATATTTCCACACACGTTTGAAATCTGCAATTATAAGCACCCCGCAATTGTTTGAGCGTTGAAAATTTAAAAAAAGGGAGTGCTTATACTCACGTAAATACGGAATATCCAAACAAACCAAATATTCCAGCAAAAATACTATTAATAAATGAAATATCGCGTGAGCAAATACAACACATACAGAAACAATGAACGACATTGATTTTGACTCTTACACGGTGCTTTTCTGGATCTCACGTGTGTGGATGTACAAAAAGCTCGTCAAGAATCAGAAACAATGAGCAAACGAGACTGAAAAAGACGATCAGCCCAAACCAGTGTGATTTCAACAGACAGGAAGGAAAGGATTTGAAGGAAGAGCCTAACCACAGAGAACTGAGCACTTTTCTCGCCTCGCTTCTCTCTTGGGTCGGCGCTAGAAAGGGGGACGGAGGGAATCTAGAGGGTTTTGAAACACACTTTCACTTCCTAAATCCAAAGGCCATTTCAGTGCAAGATGAAGAAATATGGCAGCGCAAGCTAATCTGATTCTGGATGCAGAAAACACATTGTAGTTTGATTCCCGCGTTAAGAATCTTGTCGATTCAGAGAGGAATTTTAACGCAATGGAAATCACGTTTGATTTCGAGTTACAATCGCAAACCAATTTTTACGATTTCCGAGCTGAATGGGATTTTCAGGAACCAACAGTGGTTTTTTCATCTGCTGTTTGTAATTCCAGCTTGTGTGTGAATCTGAATGTTGTGTCTGACTTGGATTTCCACTGCAAAACATTCACACTAACTCTTATGTCAAGGTCTCCTGCTTCGCCCACATTATTTCATGAATGATATTACTGCTTCTCCATTCAGGTTCATTGAGCAATTTAGGAAAGAGTTGGTGGATTGTCTCGGTGTTGCCTCTTCATTCTCTGGCCTAAATTATTCCTCCCGTTTTACATATTTGGAAGATGCTCTGTTGCTTTGAACCCTATTAATGAATGAAACGACGTACAAATCTAAGCCAGATCAAAACGAGACTTGAGAATCCATAGAAATGAAAAATCACAAAGGAGACTCCTTGAATCCTTGCGTTGTTTTGAGTGCAAATGGAGACTTTTGATCTCCGAAGACCCCCTTCTTCAGCTTCTCAGGTTTTCATTTGGAAAAAGGTTGGGATCTACAATAGAAACGGCAGGACAAGCATCTTGGATTTTGAGGCCAACCAATCACAGACAGACACACACACACACACACACACACACACACACACACACACACACACACACACAACCATACAACCATGGAGACCTTCCATACTCCAGTTCTCTGTAATTCTTGACTTTGAAACTGAAGACATGCAAACATGTCACTAAAAATATGAATGTACGTCACCATTCTTTGATAATTTGCATATCATTTTCTCTTTTATTTTATTACAACAAGTAAATCATTGCAGCTATAACTAAGTACATTTTAAATCTGCATATTAGAACGGCTCAGATCATACAGTACTCGCAAATGTTATTATTAGCTCTACTGTGTTTTTCCTCCAGTCATTAAATGTGCACTAAGTCGTATTTGCTTCTACTACTGTTCGCCCATTATTTGTGGATATTCTCCCGCTTTTCATTTGCAATTCAGTAGATATGTTTTGTACTGTGAATCATAAACGTCATTTAAGATTAAGTGCATCATTATTAAACCTCAAAATATGGATTTTGACTCCACAAACGCAAACCGTGGACTGATTACATACCTGTTCCCAATCACCTCAGGATATTCCCACACTCACGTCACGCGCTGGGTTCGTTTTTTTTTTTTTTTTTACAAAGCCCTGAATTCACAAGTGTCACGTAAATGTCTTTTGTCTGAACGGTGACTTTTCACTTCCCGATTCACTCGTGGAGAAACCAAAAGCGTAACACACTTCACATTAACAACTCATCAGGCGCAGACTGTGTAAAGAGTTAATTCGCTTTCGTCTGTGACTCGCTCCCACAAAACCTTCTCAAAAAACAAACGACTACGTTAGAAATCGTGACTCGCAATGTGACTGTCGAAAAGGGTCAGATGAACACAACATGCAATTTCTTTTCATTTTTATTTGTTCTTTATTTTATAGTGGTAATGTTAAACAGATTACACCTTAAGAACAGGAGTAGGAAGAAGATGTCTTTTTTACTCCTACCCCATTCTTGTCACAATAACATAAATAACAACCACAAATGGCAATTTCTATACTAACAACCACAACCAAACAACATTTAAATAATTTTACAGACAATTCCAATACTGTGCACCTAATAATGAAATACACAATTATTTCTAGTGAAGTCGCAGTTAAAATATGAAATATGGAGGATTTGGAGGATATGCCAACGTTCTTCGATATAGATGCAACAGAAAAGCTAAATGGTTACATTTATTTCCCATTTGCTGTATGTGTGTTTATACATTTACTTTGCACAAATGCATTTCTGTTTTTATTCAAACGTTTATATAATTTCCTTTATTTACATGTTTTTCCTATTTGCTGTAACAAAATAAATATAAATATTCATACATATTTCTGCATTTATTTATTGGTCTTCCGTTAAAAAAAACACAACGTGCATTCCGTCCCACTGTCCAAACAAAGAAAACAAACAAACGAATACAAGAAATTCACAACATACGGGAGAAATAGTATAATTAAGTAATTCGGTGAAAACGATGCACCGTCCGGTGTGTGTGTGTGTGTGTGTGTGCGTGCGTGCGTGCGTGCGTGTGTGTGTGCGCGGGACACGCGTCTGCTCCGTGTAGATTTGGACTATCAGGACGCGCGCGCACTTCCTGGATCCCAACCGACTGATGGAGGCTCGCGTCCCGTGCACGACAAACACACGCGCTCATTCTAACAGGTGTCAGGTGGAGCAGCTACTCCTCACCTACTCCTCGCGGCCGTAATCAGCCCTGGGCGCACAGGTGGGCGAGCGCCGTTTGTAGGACGGCCCATCTCTCAGTTCCTCGGCGGGAAGCGCGCGCGACCGTCATTCTCCGGGACAGACGAACAGGTGCGAGCGTGAGCGCGCGTGCGGAAGACGTCGAGGTGTTTCGTTTACCTCAGCCATGTCGTTGAGGAAGCGCGTGGACCCGGCGAGGAGGAACCGAAGCCTGGCGGGGTCCGAGGCGGAGATGTTCGCTGATTTCCAGGAGTGGTGTCTCCGCACCTACGGCGACTCCGGCAAAACAAAGACCGTCACCCGGCGGAAATACCACAAGATTCTCCAGACGCTCCTGCAGGGCGACGAGCCGGACGCCGTTTATGTGGAGAACAACCACATCAACGCCAAATTTAAGTTCTGGGTGAAGTCCAAGGGCTTCCAAGTGGGCAGAGCCGACGGCGAGAGCGGGGCAGCGGGGGCGCCGGTGCTGTTCGTCCCCATCAAGGCGACGGTAAGTCTCGCTAGTCGTTTTCCAACAGCCGGTGTTCTGAAATATTTTCCTACCCGGGAGAATTTCCTACCTCGCATTGATTTAAAAAACTCAGATATTTAAAGTATTCTTTCAATAGCATTTAAGCAGTTACATATTAAAACTACATACAGTCGAATCCACTTCCTTCTGTATTTTGGGCCATATTTTAATATATTGTGATTTATTTTGGTTATCCAGTGTGTATATTTTACAGTTATGTTACCAAACGGAGTAGCAATACTAATTTCATTGTAACCCTGTGATACAATGACAATAAAGGCGTTCTATTCTATTAAATTCTTAATTGGTCCAGATTTTTTTAAAGACCATTTTGGCCCGATTAAGCGGCTGTCTCGGACACGCCCCCTTCTCTAAACCCCGCCCTCATCACTCCACTTCCATTATTATAGCCAAATAATGCTTCCATTATTAGCCAGAATAAGACAGCATTTTAATCATATTAAACCCTTTATTTTTTCCCAAATCATACATACAGCACAATGCAATTTATTAAATGAAAGCTGAGCAACGTACATTTGAGGATTGAAGTAACCATGACGCGTTCTCCTGACGGACTGACTTTGAATAAAGTCATCACACACATCGGAAAAGCGTCGCAGTTTATCAGAAATCCCCTCTGCTATTTCTGAGTGCGTTGCTCTCTGACGTTTCCCCTGTGTGTGTGTGTGTGTGTGTGTGTGTGCGTGCCCTCTGACTTATTTACAGGAAAAACGATCGTTCGCGGTTCAATCCATGATCGTGGATCATTTGATCATA
>MU204207.1:873245-906139 GCA_017309775.1 Paedocypris sp. Pulau Singkep
CTCTCTCTCTCTCTCTCTCTCTCTCTCTCTCTCTCTCTCTCTCTCTCTCTCTCTCTCTTTCCTGCCCTCTGTCATTGCATCTCTCTTTCTCTCTTCGTCACCCACTTTCCTTTCTCTCTGTCCTTTCTCTCTCCATCACACACTTTTCTCTCTCTCCTCTCTTTCTCTATCAGTCACTTATGCCTCTCTTTCATTGTCATTGTCTCTTTCAATCCCTACCTTCTCTCTGTGTCTCTGTCTCTCACTTTTCCGCCTCTCTTTTTCATTGTCTCTATCAATCCCTACCTTTTCTCTCTCTCTCTCTCTCTCTCTCTCTCTCACTTTTCTACCTCTCTTTTTCTGTCTCTATCAATCCCTTTTTCTCCCTCTCTCCTTTTTCTCTCTATCTTTACTCCCCCCTCTTCTCTTTCTTTCTCTCCCTCCCTCACACTGTCTATAGAGACAAACCCCTCGTGTTTATGGTGTATATTAATGTATTGTCTAATCAGACGTTCATCATGATGTTATTTCTGTCAGTGTAGCAGTTTGATGCAGTGATAAATAGGTCCTATATTCTATTTATTTTCTTTGTGTGTTGCTGTGATACTGGCACTGCTGCCGTGGTTTCTTTAGGTTATTGTTTTCACTTTTCTGATTGACGATAACTTTGTCTGTTTTGTGATGATTTGTTTAATCAAGTTGCATCGGAAAGTTTATTATGCTTTTTTTTTAAATTGAGATTGTGATGCCCGTAATAACAGCAGTGATGATAATCGAATTTGTGGTTCCAGTTGTGCACATCGGGATTGGGAGATAGTTAAAGTCGCCTTCTCTGATGATTTTTCTAAATAAACACACGTTCTGTATCGCTCAAGCTTTATAACAAAGAGCCAAAGCTTAAAAATCTCTCATACATAGAGTGGAGTGATTGTGTCCATATGGCCACTAGGGGCCGTATTAAAACTGCTCTGCGTTTAACCAACCAGTGAAGTTACACACACACAACCAGAGCAATGGGCAGCCTTTCTCTGTGGTGTAAAGTACTTGAGTAAACGGACTGTGTTACTTAAGAATTTTTGGCTACTTTGTACTTGTTCTGAGTACTTCCCTTTTTTTTTTTTGCACATTTGAGTTTGTCTTCGACGGTTTGTTCTTTTATCTCTTTTTTTGTGCCATTTTGAAATATTGAGGTGTTTAATTTCATGATTAATTTCATTTTCAAAAGGATATTTTGAAATTTTGAATTAGGTACCATAAACCATAAACACCATAAATAAAGAGTTTCTAGTTTTTTCACATTCCTTTCAGTAGGAAATTCAGTCGGAGTAACATACCTAAGATCTTAAAATTGGATACTTTACTTAAATCTTCTTGGAATTGGTGCCTTGTAACTTGTTTTTTACAGCATTATATTTGTACTTCTACTCATAGTTTTATGGTTCCTTCTGCTTTACCGTCTCACCATCTCAAAATACTGTGTGGATCCAAATGACCTGTATAATCTCTGACCCGTCTCCTGTCCTCTCCAAGATGCTAGAAATAACAATAGCTTCTCCACGTCTGTGTAAAGCCATTTCATCTTGGAACAATTCCACTCTGGCTTGGTTTTACCCTATTCACTCTACTGGAAGCGCTTATGTTCATGTGTGAGCTTTGGAATTTCTGGATTTACTCCCATCCATCTACAGTGGTAACCCGACTTACTCCGTTAATATACTTAATCCGTTTCGTTCGGCAACCATTTTGTTAGCTGCGCCGCATTTCGCATGTAATCCATCTAATGCCGTGACTTTGTAAATTCAGACAAAATATGTTTATTAATGATAAAATATTGGTGATAAATATAATAATAACCGGTTGTTTAGTTTGCACTTTGGCAGTTATTTACAAAAGTACAGTATATGATGTTACAGTGACAATCTCACATGTAACATTATAAAATATATATATAAATCTCAAATCCCTGAAATTTCCGAGGGGAAAGACCAAGTGGAGACCAAGACCAAGCAAGATCTCTGAAACAAACTAGTGTTTTGTTGTTTTTTGTTGATTTGACGTACAAAGAAGATTAAACCACTGTTTCACACATCTCCCTGCATGCTAGCGGTAAGAAAAAGACGCGCTCTTTTCGTAAAGCGAAAACTCGGAATGGCATTTTCAGTTACTCAGGATTGTCGTTATCTTGGACATTTGTAAGCCGGGGACCTCTGTGTTTTCCAAACGACTTTTCCGTTTTGCTGTCAGAGAAAGCTGCAGCCAATCCCAACAACTCTAGACCTGAAAGCAGGACACACCCTCTGGATTAGTACCCGACCAATCACAAAGCAGGACACACACACTCTCACTCACACCTGTAGTCAATCTTCCAGACTCAAAATCCCGAGCATGTTTCTGGGCTGGGAGAGGAAACCGGAAAACCCGGAGGGAAAAAAAACGAACTCGAGCTTAAATTCCCCAAATAACGCACGAAAAGTCTTTGGCTTCATGGAAAATTGACGGTTCACGATACCTGAAATAAGATGGTGGTGGAGATAAAACGTGTGTGTTGTGTGTGGCAGGCTGTGGACGGCGTGTCGGCGCTGGACGGCGTGTCGCATCTGAAGCGCGTGGCGGTGGTGGAGGACTTCTACGACATCATCTACTCCATGCACGTGGAGGTCAGCGGAGACCCTGCCAAAGTCCCCAAGCACGCCGGACAGAAGAAGACCTATAAAGCGGTGAGTCTGACCACTGTTCGTCCATCTTTGAGTCCTTCTGGCTCGCTTCAAACACCGGAGGCGTGTTCATTTGATGATATTTTCAGGCTTTCACGTGGTGATCATGGAGAGAAGGATAGAACAGAAAGAAGTGCTGTACTGCGAGTAGTGAGAAGACTTTTTCATTTTTTTTTTCATAATTAATTTAAATTAATTTAGATATTAATATGAATTTATTTTGCGCAAAAACCAACCCTTTTGAGCGATTGCTGTACTGAACTCTTTACGGATCCAACGGAGGAAAGTGGATAGCGCGAAAATGTGCCGAAATGAATGCAAGAGCAAGGCTTTAAAATAAAATTATCGTTAAGCTAAAGAGGGAAATTATAGCGAAGCACGACGGTGACATTCGTCTTGACTGATCATAGTGAATGATCGCAAAATCGTATATGCGCAAAAACATGTATGCGCAACCTTTATTGTTTTGTGCCCAACAGTGTAAAGATAAATGTTAAAAATTTTCTGGTACAATTTTTTTTTCGTACAGTTTGTGTATATGGTTACGCTTTTTAAAATGTGTTCATAAAGAAAAGAAAATAAACCTTCATGACAGATTAACCGGATTTAGGTTGGGAAAAAAAATATCTGACTTTCATTTAGTTTATACTAGTTCGGCGGGCCAGATACTCGGGTCTGGTCTTAAGTGTGTTGAGTGAATCCTCGTTTATCGGGGTAGATAGGTTCCGTGCCCCACCGCAATAGCTCCGCGAAGTAGGGACACCATATTTACGAACGTATTTATTCTTTTCCTGGGACATCTTCAATTTTTGACACACCATTTTGACAAATTTTGACACACCATTGAAATTTCCGGAAAGTCCGTAATATTGCTTTGAGTCGAAATGGAAGAAAACTTGCAAAGTAGGGAATGCCAGATGGTCGAATCGCGACAAAGCGAGGTTTCCCTGTACTAAAGTAGGTTGGTTTGAATGTCTCATGCATTGAGTGAAACTAGTGCCTGGTGCAATATTCTTGTTCTCATGACATCCCATTATTTTGAAATGTGTTCTTTCAAATACACGTATTTCATGTCTTCCATGTTATGACCCAGCTCCTCGGCTCCCACTGGAGGTCGAGGAGGGAAACGGCAGGCACCTGCAGATCGTTATCCTCCACAACAGGTGGGGCTAATCACCAAGCTCCTTATAAGGAGTTGCGGAGGAATAGCTCTTTGCCGGTCTAACTCGGCCATGAGTTGTAAGTGAAATTCAAGAACCTTTGTTTATAAAGGTTTGTGAATACAGTTAGAAGTTTGGTCACTATAAAGTTAGTGAATTAAACCGTGTGTTGCAAACCCTGGTGTCATCTGTGTCATTTCAAATGACTTGTTTAATATAAGAAATTTAAATGACTTTTGGTTTAGTTTTTTCTTTTATACTATTTTTGAATTAACCACTTCAACTAAACCAGTGAATGTCTTTAGTTTAGAGTTGAGTTCATTTTGGTCTGGCTTCCGCTGCTGCCCCCTGCTGGACGCTCACCCTGCAGCCTCATGGGAGACGAGTTTGTCTACCACCCTCCCCCCTTTATTTTTTGCCTTTTTCCGTTTTTTATTTGCTCTTTGTCTCTTTAGAAATTAATTTGATTTGATTTTTGTTTATGATTATTTTATTTATTTTTGTTTTGAATAATTCGCTTCACAATTAACCGCATTTTGTGTATGTCTGTTGCTTGTAGACAAATATTTATTTCATCGATGGTCTGCGTGCAAGTCTGTGTGTGTTTGTGTGTGTGTGTGTGTGTGTGTGTGTGAGCAAGCGCCACATTTTTCATGTATTTCAATCAGAGCTGCTGTTTGCAACATCAATGTTCTTGTTGTGTGTGTGTGTGTGTGTGTGTGTGTGTGTGTATTGTAACAAGATTGTTGTCTTGTTGTTCAATTAGAGCGGCTGTTTGCAACATCAACAATGTGGATTAAATTCCCAAAGATTCTGTTGTTGATGTGTGTGTGTGTGTGTGTGTGTGTGTGTCTGTGTCTGTGTGTATTGTAACAATTTTCTTGCAGCTCATTCAGAGCTGCTGTTTGCAACGCCATTGTTGTGTGTGTGTGTTTTTTATTCTTTTGGAACAATTTTGTACAATTAGAGCTGCTGTTTGAAACATCAATGTTGTTGAATGCGCTGTAATGTAGATTCTGTAAAGGTCTCCCGCAGTATTTCAAAATCAAACACTAAACATCTTGTGGGAAGCGTGTGTGTAGTCACATGACCAGAGTAACGGGCATCGCTGAAGAGTAAGATGCTGTTCACCGAATCAGACGGTTGGCTGAAGGCTCCTGAGCACGTTCACGCCCTACTTCCTGTCCGACTGGCCGAATTTATATTCCGCACATCTGCTGTGTGTGAGTGTCGGGAATGGTGACAAATGTCCCGACGGATAAAGTGTTCTGGTTCTTCTGGCCGGAGACGATGTTTTGTACATAAATAGGCCAATATACCGTAAACCTTTCATTTGACCGGATTGGCCCTTTTTTTTTTTTTTCAACCCTTCCATCATGGAATATCTCTTATCGGGGTGGCCTTCAAATAGAGGGTGGCGCTATGTTTTTCCGACAAAAAAAAATGACACGCTGCTGTTGCAGTCGCTCTCATCGTTTTCACGTGGAGTGCTTGAGTTGGTTTTTATCACTAGTACCACTAGTCACATTCGTGGCTTCATCACTGATAGTGACATCATTTGTGACACATCATTGATAATGACATCATTCATGACCACATCATTGATAATAACATCATTCATGACCACATTGTTAACAATGACATAATTCATGACCACAACATTGAAAGTGACAACATTTATGACCACATCATTGGTAGTGACATCATTCGTGACCACATCATTGATAATCACATCATTCATGACCACATCGTTGATAATGACAACATTCATGACCACATCATTGATAATGACGTCAACCGTGACACACCATTAATAGTGACATCATTCATGACCACATCGTTCATAATGACATCATTTGTGACACACCATTGATAGTGACAATATTCATGACCACATCGTTACAATGACATCATTCATGACCACAACATTGGAAGTGACATCATTCATGACTTCATCATTGATAGTGACATCATTCATGACCACATCATTGATAGTGACATCATTCATGATCACATTGTTAATAATGACATCATTCATGACCACAACATTGATAGTGACATCATTCGTGACACATTGTTTCTGATTACATCATTTTCAGAATGTCCGCTGTCGGAGAGAATCTTTCTCAGTCTTTCTAAACCGCGGCTGCGATCGTGAAATGTGAAACTGAGATCTTGTTCATTTCCACTCACCGTCCATCGTAACGCTGTGTGTGTGTGTGTGTGTGTGTGTGTCAGATAGCGGAGACGTACGCGTTCCTGCCCCGAGAGGCGGTGACCCGTTTCCTGATGAGCTGCGGAGAATGTCAGAAGAGGATGCACATCAGCCCCAGCGGAGCCGAGTTCAAAGGTAGCGCACACACACACACACACACGTGCGCGCACACACTCCCAGATGCTGATTATCACAATGCTTCATTGGCCAGCCTGTTGTCTTTGTTATAATAACCCCCTGCTGTGTGTCCCCGGACCACCCTGTAATAAGCCCCTCCCCCCCAAACCAGCCCCAAGCTAATGAACCCCCCCCCCAGACACACACACACACATACACATCTAATGCATGCGCAAGGACACAAACTCCTACAATCACACATTGACTTGCACTAATGTGGAAGCACACACACACTCATGTGCAAGGACACACACACAAATGCACATACAAACAATCTAATGCATATGCAAGGACACACACTCCTACAATCACACATTAACTTACACTAATGTGGAAAGACACACACACACCCACACTCTTGTGCAAGGACACACTCTCTTGTAATCATACACAACTCAGCCTCAGGTACAATGACACACACACACACATAAACAATCGAATGCATGTGCAAGGACACACTCCTACAATCACACATAAACTTACACTAATGTGGAAGGACACACACACACACTCATGTGCAAGGACATACACACACAAACTCACATTCTTGTGCTAGGACACACATTTTTGTGCAAGGACACACTCTCTTGTAATCACACACAACTCAGCCACAGGTACAATGACACACACAAGCACGCACCTGCAATCACAACACACACACTCACATTCATCTGCAAGGGACACACGCGCACTAGCATACACTCGTGTTTAGGGACACACACACACAAGCACATACATGGTCAAGGTCACACATGAACACACACAAGTAATGTATTACACACACTGACACTCATGTGCAAAAATACACACACTCACACACGTGTAAAAAAAAGAAATACTCAAACACACTCCTGCAATCGCACACACACGCACTCATATTTAAGGACACACACATAAATAAAACTCACATTTGTGGAAAGACACACACACACACACACACACTTGGCTGGGGTCAGCGGTCTGATTCTCTACAAAAACACACTCCTACAAACACACACACTCATGTTTACACACGTAAATAAAACTCACTCTCACACACACACACTCACACTCATGGGCAAGGACGGAGACACTCACACACACACACACACACACACACACAAATTCACACTCATGTTTAAGGACACAAATACACGTAAATACAACTCACATTTGTAGAAAACACACACACTCACGGAAAAGGACGGACACACACACACACACACACACACTCTTAGGCTGGGGTCAGCGGGGGTCACGTCTGATTCTCTACACGCGGCTATTAACACACCTCAAGCCTTTAACACAGAGAGAGTCAGGTGTTTCCCGGCAGAGGGGGATTGTGGGTAAAATCTTGCGCTTTTTGGAGGTTTCATGACGGGAATGTGGCCGGTGGCGGAGATGAACGGAGGCGGTGGGAGGCGTCGCCCTGAATCGCAGCAGCTAATTGGCTTCTCGCCCCCCGCCGGCCCCCGCGTGAAAGTTCAGCGCTGAATTATTAAGCACCAACACACACACACACACACACACACTTCAAGAATTTAAAATAATTTCCAATAAAAGTATGTGACTTGAGCAGAAAAGCTAAAATGAGTTGAAAGAAAAGCCAGATCTAAACGATTATAATTTACACTTTGATTTTGACTTTTGACCTTTGATTTTAATTTATATGTGTAATATTAGATCATATTTATAATCTATGATGGTTTGTTTTACAATTAAAGCACTTCATGATTCATGTGTGTGTTTGTGTGTGTGTGTGTGAGACGAAAACGCGCTTGTAAATGCTACAATCAATAAATCAGAAGCTTTTAGTGCAAAACAATGCAACAATGTGATGGAAACATTGGTAACGTTATTGTAAGAACAACCATGTAATAGTGACATTACAGTGAGTTGTAGCATTACTCTATTCTCTATAGCTCTATTCACCTGTACTTACTGTAGGTGTTATTACAGTATATGCTCTGCCCCCTAGTGGCTGCTTTGGGAAACACCGGCACTTTCCACCGTTATAAAGTGTAACGTTCTAAAGTCTTAATCTTCACTGCTGTTCCAGAGAACAATCAGCCAGCGCTGACGGCCGACCTGGTGGACTTCAACATGCCCCTCACCACCACCTACCTCAAGCAGAAGAAGCTGCAGAGCATGAACAGCGACGAGCAGGTGGATAATTCTACTTCAAATTGTATTTGTCACATACACATTATACAGGGACCGTCCAGCATTTAAACATTTAGGGGTTTGGGCCGATGTGTGCATTTGATAATAAGCGAGAAAAGAAGAGCGATAGAAATGAAGATAAAAATACAAAAAAAAAAAAACTGTAAAAATAGAAGATAAAATATTAATAAAATACAAAAGTATTATGAGGATGAGGATAAAGAAAAAGGTAAAAATACTGTACAAATAAAAGGTGAAGTTTGAAAAAAATGCATAAAACTACGAAGATGAAGATACAAATAAAATGTATTATAAAGGCAATAAAATACAAATACAAAAAACTTTAAAGATGAAGATAAAAAATATCAAAATACAGTAAAAATAAAATATAAATAAAAAGCAAAAAAGCTATGAAGATAAAAAAAGATTTGAATTAAAGATAAAATTCGAATAAAATACAAAGAAACTATGAGGATGAAGATAAAAAATGTAAAAAAAAAAAACAAAAAAAACAAAAACGCAGTAAAAATAAAGATAAAATGTGAATAAAATACAAAAAAAAAAATTGTGATAAATAGGGTACAGACCCTTCCTAATATATTTCCGCCGCACGTTGATTGACACACAGAAAGTCGTGGTCCGACCCGTCCAGATGGCGCTGGCATCACTGTGGGCGTTGAGTCTGTGTTACCCACAAGTGCTTCTCTCCAAGAATGTTCTTTATTTTGATTAGGAAGTTTCTATTCCGAGCCATTATCTCCGCGAGGTTACGGCGTAATGGGCAGCGGCACGAGTGGCTGGTGGGTGGATGCGGCTGGTGATGGGGGTCTTCTGAGGGAAACGGTTTGGTTTTAATGAACCAGTGTTTAGAGATGCTGGTTAATTGGTTAAGGTGTGAGAGAACCAGCATCTCACCAACAAGAACGAAGCTTCACTAGCGACTCATTCACCTGCTTTATCTACCCACTAGATGCGAACACACGTTTATTTGTTTTAGCTGGGAATCAGATTAGTGCCAAAATGATCGTAAATTTAAAAGAAACAAACACATGCTTCACATTTGCGTTTTTTTTTTGTTTGTTTTTTTTAACTTAAGAAGAATTTGAAACACACAGAAAAAATCTGAAACGAAAATGTGATGATTGTAAGCGAAAAATATAAAATCAAACGAAAATGCTTCACATTTCTGTATAAATGTATTAACAAAATTGTATATCTCTGTTTATGTACATATATACATTGACTTACAGATTTGTGGTTCCGTTGTGGATTTCACTTTGCTCACACATCTAATCACTTTTCTTCAAAATATGTCAAAGTTTCTTGTGTTTAAACAAGGAAAATACTATTTAAAGTAAGACATAATATTGTAAGTCATGATAATAGGAGCATGTGAAGATTAAACTTGTACTGATTCTGGAGATAAAAACCACAAGATTGAATAACCTTCAAATAGAGGCGGAGTTGCGTGGCAAAGGAGGAGGGGCTTAAGAAAGCTGCTTAAAGTTTAAATCTAGCCAATGGTAGCTTAGTTCATTTCTCTGAAAATTCAATTGTTTTAATCCAACGTTCTTCATCCTCCTCTTCTCGATAGTGTCACTAGCTCTTACTTTTTTGGGAGAAGCGGTTATAAGAAAGTTCTTTGCACAAATGCACTTGCAAAAAAAACAAAAACGGGCGATGCAGGGCGATTAACGCAGTGATGTCAAACACTCCGCCAGTGGAGACTCGCTCTCTGGAGTGACGAATCACGAGTGTTCTTCCATTTGGAGAAGAACGGGTTTGGACTTGGCAGATGCCCGGAGAGCGACATGTCTGACAGATTGTGGCGAGTCAGAAGTTTGTTGGTGATGGTGGTGGAGAGATTATGCTGTGGGGCTGTTTTTCCAGAGCTAGGGTTAAGTTCCTGTGAAACGAATTCTGAAGTTTGCACCGTACCAAGACATTTTGGACAATTCCATGCTCTCATCTTTGTGTAAACCGAGACAATTTGGGTAAGACATTATCTGTACCTGTTTGCAATCACTTTGGCAGTATGTGTGCGTGTGTGTGTGTGTGTGTGTGTGTGTGTACACATATGCATACACACATACAAAATGCTTGAATATGTTCTTGTATTTTGTAAAATTTCCTTTTACGAAGGGTGTCGACGAGAAAATATTGTCTGTTTTTACTAAATAGTTTTACTACGAGGCTAGTGTTTAGGCCAGGATAGTTTTTTTCCTACCACTAATATGCAGGGAGATCTTTTGAGCGAAACATCCAAGAGTCCAGACGTATACAACTTTTTTTTTTTCAAGCACGTCAGTAAACAACAAAAAAACACTTTTACAAAAGTATACTGTTACAGATATCCTACTTCCGAAAACCGCTGACGCATGACGTAAGACGAGCTGATGTCACTTTTGTTGACAAAGCTACGCTGTTTTGTTGTGAAACTGCAATACCTGGTGGCGGAGAAAGGCAATGCAGGTGGATATATTTAGATATGACACGAGAAATAAAGTGTTCGAGTGCAACCAAACCATTGTGTTGTTTTTTAACAACAACATTAGAGAGAGAAGACATTGACAGTGTCTATGCCGTTTCATTATGTTTGCGCACAAAAGTACAACCCAAGTGAGACGCTCGGCTAGCATCCTGCTGATGTCAGGGGATGTTTATTTTTTCACAGTTATTATGAGGTTGTATGGTATTATAAAAACTTTTTTTGTAATTGAGACGGTTTATTGTATTTAGATGCAAAATGCGACCCGTTTTACGAAATCTCCATTTTACGAAAACACTAATTTCGTAAAGAGAGGCACCACTGTATATGTAATATATGCTTTTAAAAACTACAATATACAACAGCAATAGTACAAATACTATAATGGAGATATTTCTTTCTGCTGATGTCCAACCAAGATGTCAGAGCCAGAACTCATTTCCTCCTGAGTGAAGAAGCGCTGCTGAAACACAGAACGAGTGAAAGCCAAGCAAGCGGTGGCTGTATTAAGAGGAATGTCTGGAGATGGGCAGAGCGGCGAGAGGATGTGGTGCGGAGGCTGGCGGGCCGCGCAGGACGCCTGTGTCCAGCCCAATTCAATAAAGAAGGAAATTAGCAGCATCCTTCCTGCAGGCTGCAGACCCCCGGCTCTCGGAGGGGGGGATGGAGGAGATGTTCATTATCCTTCACAGCCATTTTCCCCCTCCATCTCATCATGGGGAAACTCATTTTGCTTTTCACAAATATTTTTGTGATACAGTCGCTTGAATGGATTCTCTACGTCTGCTGGGAAATGAAGAGCATCTGAGCATCAGTGGGAGAGAAACTGCTGGCAATCTTTTAATGCAAGATTAATTAATGATTTTTTTTTTTTATTAAGATTTTTTTTCCACCATGAAAATTCAGCAGTCAACGGCGTGACCCTAAATGCGCATGTGCCGTTTGTCTTTTGAGCGAGATGCGCCTGTCCGCCTGTAGGGGGCAGATTCACCAAACAATACAAGAGCCCGAAATACAAACTCGTTTCGGGTTTTTTTTGTTGCTAATCCTTAAGTGACATTTATATTTCTTGTGGGTAACCACCAAGATGATGAATGTTCCAGTGTGGATTTATTTTGCACATTATTATGTTAGTAATGGCTGCATTTGTGTGCGCCTGGTCTTTTCGAAAATCGCAATTTTCTCGTGTTTGCGTTTACAAATCTGCTTTTTAATGTCAGTCTATAAATAATCCGCCGGTTTTGCTTCGACGCTGTACATCAGGAGCTTCAATTATATTGTCTGATTTCTTCGAATGCGCATACTTGAGCGCTCCATTAGTGAATCATAAATCAAAGTGTGCGGATCCGTGTCCAGCACTTAGATGTTCTCTGGGTAATTGAGACAATACGTGGAGTTTGCGGTATTGATAGGAACGACATTCACGATGGAGTCGTTTTTAAATCCAGCTTTGCAGTGTTTTTTTTGTATCATAGCACCAACGCAGAATTTGCTTTGGTTGGTTTTTCTGACATACGGTATTTTGTTTTTAACATCAGACGAGGTCAACATCGATATTAGCTTTAGGAGAATATCAGAATCAGAATCTTTATGGGCCAAGTTATGAATTACAACAAGGAATTGAGTTTGGTCTGACTCCGTCTTTTCCCTCTTTAACATATATTAGCATAAAAATATAAATGCAAACAAAAACAGTGACATGAAATGAGTGAAATGTAAATAAATAACGTTATTGCACATTCTTGCGTATGTTGCGCATATTCATAGTTACTATGTAACAAAAACAAAACTACCGATCGTTGTGTGGCAACGCTTAAAAGACGGTTTAGTAAGGGAGCATTAAAAAAAAAGAAAAGAAATTCGTGTTGCCGTGACACACAAATATGCTACGGATGCGCGGGAACTGCTGTAAAGCGCTTTGAGTGACTGTACTTTACTGTACGCGCCTGACGTCAGCGCGCTCGGCCCCGCCCCCCGTCTAGTTGCTGAGAGAGTCCGCACGAATTTCGTTGCAATATTGAGCGGATGGAAAGACGCTCCACACCGAGCGGAGACCTTGACGAATAATAACGACCACGAAGGTGAGCATTCGCTTCCACTCCCGTCACTTCCTTCCTATTAAACTGCCTGTCTTTCGGATTCCTGAAGCAATGTAATTTTCATGTTTTTTTTTTTTTTTGCTGAGTAGCGCTTCAAATCGTCCACATGACGCGGTGCGCGTGCGTTTATTCCTTCCCGGGAATATTCCGTGTTTCGCCCATGACCGCGGAATGTTAAACGGCAGGATTAGCCGGTGTGTTTTGTTGCGTTTGTATGCGGCCGGACACGTGTTTTACATTTGACCTAATCTGCGTTTTCGCAACAATCTTCTTCACGCGTCTCTGGTTTTTGCTTAAGTGTGTGTGTGTGTGTGTGTGTGTGTGTGTGTGTGTGTGTGCGTGCGTGTGTGTGTGTGTGCGTCAGGCTCGAGGCGACCGGCGTGTTTTTGCGTTTTAAGGAAACGGTGGTGGCGATGTCTTGGACTTTTTGTTTGTTTGTTTGTTTGTTTGCTGGTTTGTTTGAATCACTATGGGAATAACCGGACTGGAAGACGCAGTTGTGTTTGACAGTGAAGCCTGCAGTTATGGAACTGTGCATTTATTTATGTTTATTTAATATGACGGGAAATACGTGTAACAGCAATGCTTATATATACTTTTAACAATACTTGCCTTTTTCACATGACAACTAAGCGTTATTAAATATTATAAGTCTTTGTTTACTGAATATGAAGGGAAAAACATGTAACAGCGTATTGTTTGTTGTTACCGCTTTTCATGACTTTCAATTTAGGGCAACGGCGCAATTCGTACTTTTTTCACATGACAACTAAGCATATTTAAATATTACAAGTCTTGATGTTTATTAAGTATGAAGGAAAAAACATTTAACAATATATTGTTTATTGTTACTTACTGCTTTTCATAGTGTTACTTACCGCTTTTTTTAATATAAAGCAACGGCATAATACTTGCCTTTTTCACATGATATCTAAGTGTTATTAAATATTACAAGTCTTTATGTTTATTGAATATGAAGGTAAAAACATGTAACAACGTATTGTTTATTGTTACTTACCGCTTTTATGACTTTCAATTTAAGGCAACAGCACAATACTTACTTTTTTCACATGACAACTATGAATTATGAAATATTACAAGTTGCGTATATTAACATAATACTTGTACAATTAAATACATGATTAAAAACAATCCCACATTACATTGTGTATTTTAAATCTAAATATAACATTAAATGTATTTGTCACTCTATACTACTGTATACTGTCTCTAAGGAGACGCTTGGCCCTAAAGTCAAAGTGAAATCAGGTTAGATCCTGTTTGCTTAGTCTGGATTTAAGGCCCAACATTTGAACTTCGCTCCTTTTTGTCTCTGAAAAGAAAAGCAGTCTCTTTCCCAACGTTTCCTCCGGCGGCGACACAGAACGTCACCAAAAAGTGTTTGATTTCAGAATCAAACTTTCCATTCAGAATCAAAATCTCGCGAGTCTCGAGAGACGATGAACTTGACTTTTGTGGATCGCCCTGTCCCAGCGTGGCGCACTCGTCCGTCCCGTGTTGTCATACAGTTGGATGTGTGTATGTGAACTCCGCTTTTAGGTTAAATGCTTACGCAAATGAAAAGGGGAGAGTGGATAAAGGGTTAAAGGCTTTAAAACCTCCTTTATCATCCCCTGCCTTCTGCCAGGGCTTCACGAGGATAAAGCCTACCAAAATAAAATCACTTTTCCTGACCCCCACGTCAGCCTGTCCAGCAGAAGGGAAGCTCCCTGAGCCGTAATCCCTCCCCTAAAGCCGAGCTGTGCAGAAAGCCCCCCCCCCACGACTCCTCCCCTCGCCCCCGAGACGATTGTCCTTTGTGTCGTACCATGACTTTGGGTTGGCGTCGGTACCACGCCGCGCTCCTCTCCGTTCTCATCTGGAGATGTTCTCCGTCCCTCGGGTCTCGCTCTTCACGTTCCCTCGTGTGGCTGCAGATGGGCCTTACAAACACACTACGGCCTTATTCCCGAATAATCGCCCAAGAATCAGGGGTGGCATTTCCGCAACACTTTATAATGTATGAAGACACTAAATATAACATAGATAATCTATAATGTCTTTTTATCGTTTCTGTTAAAAAATTATTTATGTTTTTTTTTTTTGCTGCTGTAGAACACAAAAATATCCCCTAGTGGGATAAATAAAGTCCTAAATTACATCTTATCTTATCTTATCTTATCTTAAACTGCGCACTATACCACTTGCACCCGCCACTTTCGGTTGTTTGTATTGGCCCTGAACACTTTTTGCAAAAAGTATTTGTTTTGTATTTACACGTGTATTTTGTCAATCGATATAGTGATTAATTGGACATTTAAACACGATTACGATTAAAAAAATTCAATTTTTATTTGTCACATACAAATTAAAAAACTTTTGATAGTTCCAGCAATTAAATGGGAGAGATCCAACAAAATGTGCAAAGGGGGAAATACAATAAAATAAAATAAAGAATATTAAAGAATAAAGAAAAAGAAGATGTAAAGATAAAATTGGTTATTCCAAATGTGCAAAGGAAATACAATAAAAAGATAAAGAATAGAAATATGATATAAACTAGATATAAATGCAAAATATGAATAAAAATACAATGTCCAAGATAAAACATAAACACAATTGAATAACATAGAAGTGAGTAATATACAAAAAGTGACTCCAGAAATATTTAAAGTGTCCAGTTTAAGGTGTCTCTCAGTGGTCCAGGAAGTGTTTGTAAAAGTGACCGGTTAAAGTGTCCAGTAGCCAGATAGAAGTGAACAGTGTAGTTGTGTTTAAAGTGCAGAGTTAGTCAACAATTAGTTTAATAATTCAGGGTGTATATTTTACCATGATCCCATCTTTTTTTTTGGCATCAAACGGAGTAGCAATGCTAATTTTAGTGTAACCATGTGATACAATGAAAATAAAGGCATTCAATTCTATTCTATTATACCTCTGGCGATGTGTCCAAAACCAAAACTATAGTTGACTTGTGATGCATAGAACTGTAACACATATACATATTGTAGGCTTTCATACATATTCAATTTAGAATTATATTTCTAGTAGAATTGAGGATTTTTAAAACGGGTATTTTTTGTGATGATTTTGTGTCACAATATTAATTGCTGATCATTTGAATGCTTTTGATAATGATATGTAGCAGAGATGAAAGCAGAACATCTACCACATTTTTTTGGTTTCACTTTTCTCTAAAATCTATAAGATTGTGCAAGTTTTATTTATTTTATTACTTTGTTGTCTTGGTGTTCCTCATTTCAACACATTTTCATGTTCCAGTCTTATGTTTTTGTTTTCCTAACATTGTTGCAGTTTTTCTTCAAGCATCGATACGTTTTCAAGTATCGTATCGAAGTTGAAATTTCCAGTATCGTGACAACACTTGTACTTGTTCACGTACTGTTTTTAAACCCCATTAACTAAATTCAGTAATTTGTTGTAAAATGAATATATTTGAAATCAACTGAGCCTAGAACAAGATCTTTTTATCTTCTGATAGTTTATGCCACTTAACACACCAGAAATGTAATTACAATAAGACAGTGTATATTGCTGTATCCAACTATTTAAAGATTTCACTCTCCAAAATATCCAGAAACATATAATAGCATTATGAGTGAGTATTAGCTACAGCTAAGATTGATTAATTCTGCATTAGAAACGTTATTACACATTTGTGGGGAAAAATTTTTTTGAAAATTTCTGAAAATTTCCGCCACTGTTGGCGACATAAATCTGTTTCCAAGTCGGTAAATACCAGTATATACCACGTTTATCGCCATGTAAGAATTCTCCCAAGACTCGACTTGCGTTGGGCGACTCGTCCCAGGACGCAGCTGTTTTGAGCTTAATCACTTCTGAACGTGTCTGTGCAGCCGAGCAATCTATCGTTATTACGACTAATGCCCGAGCGCAGCATGTTTGTTTGTTTTATTATTGCTATTTTACAAGCCACATGAGCGCCGAAGCGACCAATGGCACGCTCTCCTGATCACGGAGGCTTCCCCGCCGTGTCATTTCCCATCTTTTCACGGCTCGTTTCCTCTGGTGCAATCCGTGCGTTTACCAGAAGGTTGTGATGTACGTTTTTCCAGGAAGTTCGCAGATCTATAACCGAAGTCTGAAAGTTGAGTCTTGGGTGACAAGTTGTAGAATCGGCATTGCCATACTTTGAGATTTGAAGAGTTTTTATAAATGATTAAAAAAAAAACTTGTTCTAAATTTTAAATGTCTTGGGAATCTGTCGATGTTTGACAAAGAGGAGTCAACGATATTTAGAGGTTTGGGCCTCATTTACGTATTTTTGACAATCAGGCAAAGAAAGTGTTTTTACAATTGTATGTTTTCTGATAATTGTCTCCACTCATGGTTCTTTTATGAGTGTTTGTGTGAGTAATAAAGACTTAATTACGCCTTTTAAAATTTGTCACTTATTTAGCATGTATCCGCAAGATTTTTGTAATATAATTTTTGTACAATATAAGAATATTGTAAAAGGTTCAAGGCGGAAGAACTAGAATCCCTATTGTAATGGTAAATCTCAGCTAGTCTAATCAGTGCTAAGATTTACACACCACAAAGTTTTGACCCAGCTGTGAGTGTAGTAAAGTGACACACAAATCCGGAGCAGTGGGCAGCTCTAAGCCGTGCTGTCGGGGGGCATGTGGGGGTCCGGATGTTCATCCAAAACTAGTTTTGTTTCGATAAAACGAAAAGCCACCAAAAAGGATCTACTTTTGGAGCAGCTACCAAATGAGAACGTGTGCTAGAACGTTCCATACATTATTCATGCATGTATAATTATTTTTCTTACAGTGCGCTCTGATAATCCATAATGACCGATGCTCGCAGACGCCTGTCGATTCTGTAAATCCAGTTGAAGAAATGGATTTTCCCCACTGATGCAGCGTTTCCCAATGTCTTGACGCGCCTTCCATTCACAAGCACTTGATCCTCGCATCAAATGCAATTCGCCGCGTCTCGCAATCGCAGCGACAATTTGAAACAAAGACCAGCTATAATCTGAATTAGGGCTGCACGATATTGAAAAAATATGCGATAAGAGATATTGCTGTTGAATATTGCGATAACAATATTGCTTGCAATATAACATATTCTCATAAAAAAAAAAGTAAAACTACTGATGACTAAAATGATACTAAAATAAACAGGCAATATGTTTTTTTATCAAACTGATCTTAATTTGGGCTAATAACTGCCTAGTAGGAGGAAAACATTAAGACTTAAAACCTCAGTAGATATATTGATTTAGGATTATTACCAATAGACTTGCAAAGATAAAATGCATTGCTCTCAAACATTACATTTTATTTACATAGAGTATAAACAATCTTCAAGATCAACATGAGCATCTTTTAACCAAAATGTGTCCTTGTCTTATAAATACTAACAAGTAATGCAAAATATTAAACAAAGTGTTCAGGCCTTATTATAAATTAGCGTCTTTTAAACAAAATATATCTTTTTTTAAACAAAATAAATAACACAAAATAGTTTTATGTCCGATATTTTTTAAACATATCCAGCCATGTTTGTTTATTGCAAATAAACCACTTTTGCATTGATCTGCTAAGTCAATTAACTTAGCGATATTTTGAACTGTTTGCGATATGGGTTTTGCGCTTCCTATTATCGCGATAACAATTTTTTTTCGATATATCGTGGAACCTTAATCTGAATTATATCCTTCTTTTATGTGAAGACTTTAGTTGCTTTTCTCCACAAACCAACACCTCCACCAACACCAGCACTACGTCGGACATTTTTTCGTTGAGTTGGGTTATTCCCATGATGTGGCCGACAATATTGCTGGGATTTTAATCTGTGCTTTATTTGTGGGATCGTTTGCGGAGGAGAGAAAGGGGTTAATCGGTGGGAAAGATTTGTGACTGAATGGATTAAGGGACAATAGTAGTCGGAGCTACAGTAATCCACGTGTCTGCTGTGCGCCGGCTCTGACCTCAAGGTTTTGCGTATCATCAGCCGTTGTTGGATTGTGCCGCCAAACAGGAAACCAGGCGGATCGCCATTACAGTTTTCCCTTGCTTTAGCTTTAGCCTCCGAGCTAGCCGCCTTCACACGTTGAGCTTGATCCCGTGTGACTGACGCACCACATTGATCGTGGCCTTTTTTGTCCTGCTGACGGAATGGCAAGGACTCTGCGGAGTAGAGGTCACTCCTGCACTCAGACGTCCTTAGGTCAGCCCATTAACGAAAAGAGCGACCAGATTGGCCGACCCATCTTCTCTGTTTCATGTTTAATCTCTGCGAGAGGTCAATGGTTAATCTCAACGAGGTCTCGAAGAGTGTACTCACACTAGGCGATCCGAGCTTGGGTACGATTGTCCCCCCTTTCTACAATTGTGCCCAGGCCGAATTATAAGGCGAATATAAGCACCCCCTAATTTTTCAGGCACAAAATAATTTTTATTTTCTGGCTAATTTACGTTATTTACGTTTTCTCTTTCAAATACTAGATTTAACAAACATAACTTGTGACATGTATCATTTCGTTGTTGTTTTATTAAAAAAAAAATAAAACAATAATCTATTCTAACTACACCTCTCATCGTGCTTTGCTGCTCACTGGTTCCCATGAGCCTTTGCGCTAAAAGAGTAAAGCTGACTCAGCTGTAAGCTGAGATGTAAATATTAGAACAGTCTCTGCATTTTTCTACGTTTTTCTCTGCGTAGCGGACAGAGCGATTGGATTGTGTTTGACTCCGGAGTTCTTAGTTTTTAACTGTTTTTGGTTTGCTCTGAAGCCTTTGCAGCTGCTGGTCTCGTTTTCAAGCGCTAGCCGTTAGCCTTTAGCACAGCGTTCTACCGGATGCAATATGGTCTGTCTGTTCAAATATGAACGTTTTTCGTTTAATTTTACTACTTCCGTGTTTTTTCTGTTAAGTGCCGTTTCTAATGTTTCTTTATTTCTGTTATCGAGCTAAGAAAAACTCTTATGCACGTCTGCCTCCAGAACCATTATTTAAAGAAATGACACTTATATTTACGTGAATATTTGAAATCGGCGATTATACATGGAAGCACCTCACAGGTTTTTGAGCCACTAAAATTGGAAAAAAGCGGTTGCTTATATTTGCGTGCAGTAAATACGATAAGTTATACTGGTAGTTGCCGGTAGATGGT
Organism: Paedocypris sp. Pulau Singkep; assembly: GCA_017309775.1. Taxonomy (NCBI): domain Eukaryota; kingdom Metazoa; phylum Chordata; class Actinopteri; order Cypriniformes; genus Paedocypris; species Paedocypris sp. Pulau Singkep. The sequence continues at coordinate 893,387 of MU204207.1, forward strand.
GTAGGTTAGGCATATAATGTTGGGAAAGTTGGTTTGGATTCCTGCGTTTTCACTGAAGCAATGGATGCTGTCGCTCTGATGAGTTTGTGGCTCGTATTTTGAATCGTTTGGTCCAGACTCTCGCAAAATCACTTGATTAATTGATCAATCGCTTTTGTTGCACGGGAATGTGGTGCTTGCGCTTTTTACCGTTTTTTTACCAGTACTCCTCTTCCAATCGGGCCAGGACCGGCTAAGCCAACCGTGCTCTGGTGCTCATACTCAAACTGGTATTGAGTTGTACCACGATATGGAATTTGCAATACCGTGGACATTCATTAATTTAATATTTATACATGTATATAAACACTTTAATACAGAGTAACACGTCTGTTTCGTTACAACTTTTCAAACTATTCAAACGCAGAAAGTGTAACAAGCTGAATTAATAGATCCCACCTGTCACCACGAGCAGCTATAATGTCTGTGTAGTGTCTGTGTAGTGTTTTTAAGAAAGAGAACGTAAAGACATGCTCAGAGCTGTTTCTGCCTATTTTTTTAATTTTTTATTAGCATCGTTTGTAAACGTGTGTTTCAGACGACGTTCGAATTCTGTCTCTTGCTCCAAGCACAAGGAATAGCAAAGAAAGCCAGCGTGACAACGTAAATTCTCTCATTCCGTCTCTCTCTCTCTCTTTTCTCTTTGTTCCTATCTCTTTTTCTGGCTCTCTCTTTGTCTCTTTCTTTCTCTCGCTTTATTTCTCTCTTTCTGTCTCTTTTTGTCTCTCTCTGTCTCTCTCCCTCTCTCTCTCTCTGCCTTCTCTCTCTCTCTCTCTCTCTCTCTCTCTTTCTGTGTCTCTCCGTCTCTTTCTCTCTATCTATCTATCTATCTATCTATCTATCTATCTATCTATCTATCTATCTATCTATCTATCTACCTCTTTCTCTTTCTCGCTTTTTCTGTCTGTTTCTCTTTCTCTGTCTCTTTTTTTCTCTCTTTTTTCCCCTCTTTTTTTCCCCCTCTGTCTCTCTCTATCTATCTCTCTCTCTTTCTCTCGCTTTTTCTGTCTGTCTCTCTTTCTCTCTGTCCCTTTTTTCCCTCTCTCTCTCTTTCTCTTGCTCATTTTTCGATTAAACGCCAGGGCTACTACTTTTAAAAGACATACTGTATTAAATATGGCAGATGGTTATCCAGGTTACCACCCTGCATCTAATTTTTTTAAATAAAGTTACAATACAGACTTTGTGTACGGATAATGTTCTGCAACTAAGTGTCCTTGGGCAAGACACTGAACCCCATATGCCCCCCTTGGTGCCGCACCTTGTGGCTGCCCACCTCAGAAAAAATTCCCCCACTGAGGCACTAATAAAGGTTCAATTTATTATTATTATTATTATTATTATTATTATTATAGAAAATATCGTGATAGGAATTTTCACTCATATCCTAGTGAAAGGATTTTCACGTATCCGAGTACCTAGTGTGGGTGCGTCCGAAGACCCTCAAGCTGGGTGACACTGGCACCACAAGCTAAACCAACACGCTAATCGTGTGTGTTTTGGGTGGATTATAACGCACAGCTCTTCGTTTCAGCTTGCACAGGAGCAACAGCCTTTAACATTTCATCGCTCGCAGAAAGACGCATCGATACTTCAGAGAGCGAGAGAGAAGAGCGAGCGCGTGCGTTTGTCTTATCTCAGCAGGAGTTCATATCAAAGGACTTTGTTCTTCTCGCATGTACATGAGAACGTTCTACTACAATTGAGAACAGAGGAGTTGTTCAGTCACGCTCTTCTCTAAAACGGTCAAAACGCACCAAACAAACCTTCTCGTCCAAATCAAAAGGCCCGTCATAAAGTCTGATGGATCCCAGCCTGAGCAGTGCGGCGCATTATAACCCGTAATAATAAAGCGTTTGAGAAGCAGAGCAGGTACATCAGCCCATTGATTCCCGCCGTATTCCCTCTCAGTTCTTCGCTTTCCGCCCTTCTGATGGACTGGTCTTATTCCGTGTGGATGCTGGGAGTGGGTTTCAAGGTTTCCTGATACTCCGCTGCTTCAGGACACTCGGGCGAATGCGTCGTGTTTTATTCATGAGCGAATGCCGTGTATCACCGTGTTCTTAAGACTATAAACATCACAAATCAACTCGCAGGCAACTTGATCTTGTGCCGCACACGTCAATGATGGCGTATGATGTCTATGGTGGTCCTAATGGCAGACCTGGGCTTTGAACAGCCCCCGGGGACCTTCTATTGGAAAGTTTATCTGAAAATACGGAATAGAAGTTTATTTCTACATTTCTTGCATGGACTAAGATTTAAGTAGCATTTTTTAAAGCATTTAAATGTGAATGGATGGATGGATGGATGGATGGATGGATGGATGGATGGATGGATGGATGGACAGACAGACAGGCAGATATGTAGATGGATTGATGGATGGATAGTTAGAAACCATTTTTGCTCCACAAATCAGAATTTTACATGGTGAAGCAGCAGCCACAAAAGTGAGTAAAATAATACAAAATGGTAAACAATAGATACATGTAACAAATACAAATGAAAAAAAAATTGCTTGCATTATTCACATAATTAATAATATTACACATATTTACTCAAGTAAATAATGCAACGTGTGTGAGTGGAATCGTTTTTGGAGTTTTTTGCTGTTTTTTATCGAGTTCAGCGAAAACAGCATTTGATAGCAATAACTGACCAAAATCAGCTTAGAAGGATAAAGTCCATACTCAAGCGATATAAAATAATCTTAAAACGTAATCTGAGTTGTCAGAAGATTTTTCCGCCGGCTTTTATTTTTTAAAAAAAAAAAACACTTAGACATTTGACTTGTGTTTAGTGAAGAGCAGACACATTCTGTCAAACTCGGAGCCGGATTTTGCTTGCAGTTGAATGGCAAATGTCCTGTTTTATTTCATTTAACTTAATGGGACAACAGATTATTTAAAAAATGTAAATAGAATTAGTAAATTTAGCAAAAACTAAAGTATATTTGCTACAGCGCAGTTCTGCCCTGTACATATATAGACTTGTTCTCGTACAAAGCCATTACGAAAAGTAAAAGCGTTGCAGTCTTTATGGTATTTTTGTAAATATCGTATTTATGTGAATATAAGCACCCTCCATGATTTTTCAGGCACAAATTCAAAATTCAAATTATATGCGAACGTAAACGCCTCCTTAATTTCTTGGTGTTCTGACTTTCCAGGAACCTAGCAATTCCAACTTGTGACTCTTTACTTGAGTAACAGATAAAAATAGAATGTTAAATATTATTTCTAAATGTTGTGGAGTATATCTCCAGTAGGGGGTGCTATGATTGCACTTGCTATGTCCATATATGGGCGTATATCACGCTTCGGGTTTTCACGGTTGCCCACACGAGCACAGAGTTCCCCATGTTGTTGTGTTTAAAGTGATTTATTTTATTGTGCTTTGTGTTATTTAGACTGTGCCATTATTTCAAGTTTATTTTTTAAAGCGCTTTTTTTTGTTCCAGACCAACGCAAAGTCAAATTTTGAAGACAAAAAAAAATATTTTTTGTGTATTTTTTTATAATCCTGACTTGAATTAAGGGAAAAGTGTTGCTTTTTTAAAGTGTATACATTTTATAAAATGTGCATTTAAGCACCCACCAAGTTTGGTAACAAGGTGTGCTTGCTTATATTTGTGTAATTACGATATTCGATTGGCACCCCCACCCTCGCCGCCCCTCCAGAATCATCGTAGTTCAGAGTGTCCGTGCCTCAAATTCAGCTGAGCTTCAGCTTTTGTTCCGCTCTGGAGTAATGGCGAGGGGAAGTGGTTTCTCGCGGCGCAGATTTGGTTTCTCTGCTCTTTAGCAAAGAGGAGTGGGACACGGCTGGTCAGAAATAGCTCTACCTCCCCTCATCTCTGGATCAATGGAGGTCCAGTCAGAATCATTGATTAGAGCCGGCTCGGTGTAATAGAATGCTTTATGTTTTGTATTCCGAGGCTGCCGGTGGGGTGTAATATCAGCGAAACGACACCCATATCAAACGGCCGTTAGCTTCTTCTGTTTCTGTTGCACCGGAAACATCTTCACCTCGCCCTCTCAGCTCAGAGCGCGATTATGTATGTATGCCATGTGCCCGCGTGTGTGTTTTCCTCTCTTCACGGCCAGTTTTCCTGCCAGATCAATATTCTGCAGTGGAAGCTGGCGGCCTGCAAGATGTTAATCCTCCTCGGACCTCACAATGGACCTTTCTGTGTGCTTGAGAGGGTGAATTCATGCATGTGTTAGTGCGAGGCTTACATGCCTTAGGAGAGTTAACGACTCTCCTATCAATACGTTCACCTTTCGCCGCTGAAACGATACAGTGCCGTTCCATAGGAAGCTATCGATTCTGCTGCGCCGAGAGAAGACGGTCAAAGACACAGCGCTCGTGGAACGCCGTTGGATCCCAGATGCGAGGATTTGACGGGCATCTGTCGGGTTTCCTTGTGACCTTGTGGGTGATAAACGTAGTTCTTCTGCTAAATTGTTCCACTACCTCCTGCCTGAAGAACCTTTTTGAATTTGAATGCGTTGGACCGGGCATCTCAAAGAGTCGGGTCTGGGAGCCAGTCGTGGCACATGTTCAACGTTCCAGCTTCTGGGAATACAAATAACAGGGTTCCTACAGGTGCTTGGAATCCTTGAAAATACTTAGATTTCAATAATGTGTTTTCAAGGCCCTGAAAATGCTTGAATTTATACAGTGGAATCTGGATAAGTGCACGTCCTCAGGACCGGGATTCGAACTTAGGCGGTTCTCCCGCTCTGTGCCTGGTTTCACGCGACTTTTGATTCACAGACTGAGAGTGAGACAGAGAGAGACAGATGAAGTGAGTCTGTAAATAAACAGGCCGTGATCACTATGATGAAGCATGAACACCTTTATTGTTGCAGTGTTCCCGCATTTGTTACGCTTTGTTAAACTTAAAACACACTTAAAACAAAACTGTCCCCCTAAATGGTAATGTTTAATTTTGATTGTGTTTAGACATAGTTCTAAATACGAATTTTACCACAACTATATGGTGCTGGAAATAATTTAACATGGACCTTGAAAGTGCTTGAAAAGTGCTTGAATTTTCAGAAAGTGTAGGAACCCTGAAAAAAATAATGCTTGGTGCCCATCACTACCGTTGACCACTGTGTGACGCACATGCTTGGAACTTTACTAGAACCTCGTGAGGCTCAAGTTCTTGTGTTGTAGACTAGCGTTCTAGAGTCTGATTGTCACAATTTTGGCCTGGTTTGCGACAAGTTTGGCAACGGACATTTTTAGACTGACTTTTAGAATGAAAAACCAATTCACTTTGAGTCATCATCTTCAAGGGGTTATTCTTGTGTTTTGTGTTGGCGGAACGACGCAAGTCCCCAGATGCGGATTTGTCAACCCCACAAAACCTCACAAGATTGAAGTTTCTCGGGTCGCTTGAGTCCTCTATCTATACTCTGGTAGAAGGCATTGCCAATTCTGGCCGCAGCAGAATCGTTGCTGCAATAATTCTTACGGGTCCTGCAAATTAAGCATCTGAGGTAAAATTGAGTTCGTAAACTCATAATTTTTTTTATTCATAAAAACTGTACTATGTAAATTTATTCGGATATAGAAATTTCGACCTTCGTTGTGTGACTTTTCATCCTTGTGTTTCTGGTTCTAGCTGTGTGTGGAACGGTTACGTCACGTTTATTAGCCGTATTTTCAAAATGGGAAATAAACATTCCAATATGTACAGACTATCGTCATATTGCACAAGCCATATCATGATTTACTGACCTTGTTACACAGTCGTCTTATGAAACATGGTTGACGAGTGACCTTGCTAACTCATTCCTACTACTCATGGGCTACTAGTTGATGTTGAGTTTAGAAGTGTGACTTTATATACGGTCTTTTCCGCATTGTAAGGAGCATTAATACATTTTACTCCTTTTTATAAATATATGTCACACTAGAAGTAATTTGTGTGTTTTTTAAGGGAAAGTTAAATTCACAACGTTACCTATTAGCTGTGTGCGTCATGTCAGACCGGTTAGTTTAAATCCCATTTTATTACCACAATAAAAGAAACTAATGTCCAGACGGAATTATACATGATATTTCTGTCTGTATAGACTTGCATTTTGCAAATCTTGATCAGTTTCCATGGCAGCATCTAGACATCCTTTACATCCGTCGGTTCTTTATTTTTAGTGCTCTGAATGTATTTTATTTTTCATTTACACCCGTGTCCGTGTCCTTGCCTGGATAAATGCGAGCCGTTTGAGACGGAGGCTGGATGAGGAGAAGAACTAATTGTGGCTGGAGAGGCGCATAGAGCTCTCGCTTGTTCCTGCTATACATGCAAAACAGTCGCGCAATCAATCATTTATGCTCAGGAAGCGCCGTGACCACCTCGCTCACTCCCATCCGTGTTGGTCTCTCTCGCTCCAAACCAGTTCAAAAGTTTTCCAACCATTGGAGCAGGCCAATCAAATGCTAACGGGATTAAACGCGTTAGCTTTTGTCTCAAAGTCTTTGTCCCTGAATCGATCAGTCCTTAAAGAGGCGTCCTAACATCGGGACCAGCTCTGCGACAGCAACTGGTTCTTCCCAGGAAGTGAGACGTCAATTCTTCAGATCTTGGAAGATCTTTCCCTTGTTGTGCCTAAATCCATGTGGAGAATCTTCTGTTCTTCAGCTTTAATTAAATTATAAAGACTAAAGACGTCTTCATTTGGAGAGTGTGTTGTGGAATGCGGACGCCCAGTATGACCTTACTAATAAAGTCACATTTCCAAACCGGACCGACTCCCAGCACCAAGGCTCGAGTCTTGCACCTTCCAAACGGCGCCATTACCAGAGCAAAGTTAATCAAGTAGATGAGGACAAGGCGCGATGGGACAAAGGTAACGCCCAGGAGAGGAGAAGAGACCCTCTCCCAAGGACGTTTGCTCCTCGTGCTTTGTCTTTGCACCGGCTCGTGCACAAAAGAATCCCACCAGCTCACACACACACACACACACACACTCCTAATGACAGGCGTCTGGTGATCGGACTCCATTTCACAGCCTCCCTGTCATTTTTGTGAGGGGGAACTGGGATTTTTCGAGGAAATGGCTGGCGGTCCCTCTCCTCTGGCAGATCCGCACAGGCAGCAGTTTGTCACGGGATTGTCACCCTGAATGCAGATGGGGAATTTTAAACCATTCCGGTTGAAAACTTACGGGATGAAGCCACGTGCGGTGGGATTTTATGGGCGGAAAGGGTTAAATGGCAAGCCTCTTCTGGAAGATGTGTTGAAGCGCAGGACTGTTCATTCTGCGATGCTCACTAAGAGAATGAATGCAGCAGAATATATTACACGTGGCGGGGGGGTGGGACGGATGGGGGGGGGTGCAGGCGATGAAAGGCACCGGCCAGTTTCCTTTGTTACCTGCTAGTGATGCACCAAACGCAATATGGCTTGCCAAAGCTCAACGTTTGAGTAGTACGGACTTGACGTGGTATTATTGTCAATGAAAAATAAAACGATCTAAATTTAGTGAGTTGCAAAATAGTAGCAAGGCTGTTTGCGGTCGGAGATTGTTGGTGATAAGAGTGAAGAAAACAGTTATTCGATTAACGAGGCTGGTCATAGTAGTCACTTAATAATAAAAACTTTAATATAAAATACATGCTTTTTTTACTAGGTGCTTCACATGGTATTTGCACTTTCACCTTCCTGGTGTAGTGAGAAGAAGCTTCACGTGCGGTTGATTTGACCTCTGACCTTTAAATCAAGTCCCTGACCTCTCCTTCTGCTGTCCGGTCTTATCAGCTGACCTTGCTGACCCGACATCTTATCTGATATATGAGGGTTTGTCATGCGTGATATATTGACACACCATATATTAGGTGACAGTTTATTGTGTGTGTGTGCCATGTATGCACACTATAAAATGACAATTCGCCTCCTTGTGAAATTGTAAATGCGTTTTTTCCCACGTGATATTTAACGGTGTGAGTCGCATTTGTAATAGCTACTTGAGTAAAAGGAAAGCCGCCAACATAATGAATTAACAATTTGATCAAACTGCATTACAAACCACTGTTGCTCAGACTAATTTGCAGGTTAGTGGTAAGGAGCGAACTATTTCAAAAAAAGTTAGAAAGTAGTGACAGAAACTTCGAGACCACGCATGGGCAAATTAACACGTGGCCCGCTAAACGTTTTAATCCGGCCCGCCGAACTTGTAATAATTACGGTAAATGTTTTTTTTCTTCCCCAAAGTCAGATACCTTGTTGTAAATTTTGTTCATTTTCTTTTGGAATTATAGCATACATTGTCTTCATATCCCAAGTTGTGTATTTTTTCTTCAGTGAGGTGAAGTTGCCAAAGCATTTCATCAATCTGCTTCCGGCCCCTTTGACAAATGTTAGAACCCAATGTGGCTCGCTAATCAAAAAGTTTGCCCACCCCTGTTGTAGACTCTTGAGAACATCTGCCCAGACAGGTTGACTAGTCTAGTCTGGAATTATGAAGACGATCACCATACGTCACACGCAGACCAAGAAAGACTACACTTCTGAAGTGACTAGTGTGCTAAGAGCGGCCTGAGCAAAAAAACGACTTCATTTTGGCCCTAGAAATGTTACCTGGACAGGATTGGGAATAAAGAATGGCTTTCAATCATGAAAGCATCTCCCACAGTGAAGCATGGTAGTGGTATTGTAATGCTGTGGGGGCGTTTGGTACCAGAAATCTCACCGGGGTTGAAGGAAAAATGAAAGTGCGTTTTGACAGACCCTCAAGACAGTCTGCAAAATGTTGGTTGTGCCGACTCTGACTGAGTGATTTACTTGACTGGCCTCGAGAATGGTGAAGGAACTACTCTAAAAGACTGAAGGCTTTTATCAAGCAAATAGGAAGCGCTGCCGTCCGAAATCTTTTTTTTCCTTCCATTTTTTGTTTGAATTTTTTTCTATATGTTTTGCAAACTTCAATCTATCCAGTCAGACACACATGCGCAGAGCAATTGTTTCAAGCTCAGGCCTGTTTCAAGCTCTCTGTTTTTCTGACGCCGTGTGAATAGGAAGGATTATTATCCCCTGTGCAGCGACCCAGCGTTTTGATTGTGTCTGTTCCTTGGATTTGTTTTTATACTTCTTGCCCGTGTTCTTCATTTTTTACGGTTTCAACTCTTTTGCGATGACTCATTGGACTTGTTTGTTGCTGGTTGCGCTAACCTGACTTTAAATACGCAAAAATGGGGGCTTATGTTTACACGCCTATTTAAAATCGGCGATTATAAGCACCCACCAAGTTTTGGGGGTCGCAAATAAAAAAAGAAGGCGTGCTTATATTCGCGTAAGTACGATAAGCGTAATCATGTTAAAATGTTCAGTTAATTGAGATTTAGATTTTTGGCCTGATCGCCCAGCCCAACATCACACTGCGACACATTTTCCGTGTGTTTACAATAAATATGTGCTTTTTATTCAGAATTTCTCCGCAGTTATTGATTTCGTCAAGCCGAAAAGCCCGCTTTATATAGAGAGACGTTGTTTTTTCTCTGAATGTGATTGACAAGTTCATCCACATTGTGTGTTTCTCCTCACACGTTGGCGTTTGGTCACAATGAATTGGCCAAAATCCACTGTAAACCACAGCACAACGCTTCACACGGGGAAAAAAGAGCCGGTGAGATCTATACAGGGAACGGATTTGCCGCAGTAATTGTATTACGTTGGCACATTCATAACGACGTGGATGTGAGAAATATTGGGTTGCGGAAGAGAAAACATTTTCACTCTGTCCAGTCGTCTGAAGTATAAAATCCAGTTAAGCGTGAGGTCTGCTGTTTGTTTAGTTGCGTCAAGTAGAATTACATTACATTGGAATAAATGACATTAAATTGAGTTGAGATCAATTGGTTAAGCCCAGAGTGAGCAAATCACTGGTAACAACGTTTTCGAACTAGGACTGGTTTTTTTTTCGCCGCATTGGATGTCTGATGAGAGGGTGACGTGACTCGGGGTCTCAGGGTTTCCCCACGGCGTCTTTTACTCTCGCCCGCCTCATCCATCATCCCCATCATCCTTCCTTCCGGCGTCATGGCGGCGTGTGTGTGTCGTACTGCGAGCGTCTCACACCGCAGTTATTGAAATAGAGCAGTTTAATACGCCGAGGGAGCGAATGACGTTTAATGGCCGTCTCTGCCAGCGTGTTAACAAGACAATGCCTGCACACCTTCCTTTCTTTTTTCTACTTTGGCTTTGGTTTCTGAGCAAGATCACGTTTTTTTTTTCCTCTAAACTGCTTTAACTTTTCTATACGTGGCTTTACGAAGGTAGTGAACACTCAATTTCATTTATAATTGTTAAATTCTCCTGAGATTAATGCACAAACTTTAGCCAAAGTCAGAATCTGAATATGGCGTACATTGGAATTGCTGCACTGATTTGTCTTGAGAAATGTACATTTCTTCTTTGTTGAGACAAATAAAGGTTTTCTTCTTCTTCTTCTACTTCTCTTCTTGTTTTTGTTCTAATTGGCCACGAGTTCTCAGGGAGACAAAAATTCTATTGTAATTTTTGTCGTACAGTCAAGGTCTTTATATTATTGGAGTCTGAGCGCTATTTGTCTAGTATTATACAGTACTATATTATTTTACAAAAATGTCTTAAATTCAATAATTTTTGCCATTTTATTCCATTAAAAAAATCTCACTCAAAATTCAATTAAAATTTAAACAAATTGTCTTTTACTGTAGTACCAAACCAATTTCATTTGAAAGCAAATCCTTGAATTGCTTTAGTGTGGAAATAGATAAAATGAGCTATAATTGTGCTTTAATATATGCATAATGATAGCAAAATAAATATAAATCCAAACAATCATCAGTTAGTCAAACAATGAAAAAGCTCAAAACCCAACGATTGCTGTTCACAGATATATTTATTCATTTTTTTCTATTGATTACTGTTTATTTTTCTAAGACACTAAAATTTAAGTTAATCTAGTTTGGAGCAACTTTTCCTCGTCTTTAAGTTTTCAATTAGCGGTTAGTATTCACCGAAATCAATGTACACGTTCAGTAAAATATTGTTTTTAAGGTTGCAAACCTTGGAATGAATCGCATTTCAATGCGTGTTTTTAAAGTGCTAAATTGTGTTTTCCAGCCTGAAACGCAGCAATGCAAAGCATTTTTTCATTTGTGTGTATAAACGTCGGAGCGTTTGTCCTTTAAACGCAGCTCCTTCCTGTTGTTGCTATTGATTTGTTTGATTTTATTGACGTCTCGTTGATATTGAGCGACTCGGACGAGAAAAACACAACAAAATCGCAGAGTCGATTGGTTGAGGTTTAGTAGAAGAAGCTATTCACTTTTTTAAATTTGATGTTAGTGAAATTTAGCCACAGTTATTAAGCAGTGAACAGTGTTTTTGAACTATTAAAATCAGTCAGTTGACGTGTGAGTCCTGCTCTGTGATTGGTTCCGGACCAATCCAGGGTGTGTCCTATCTTCAGTTACTGGGATTGGCTTTATAATCCCAAAACCCATAAATAAGAAATAATAATAATAATAAAGATATTAATAATAATAGTAACCCAAGTGGGGTCCACAGCCATAGGGGGCAATAAAATCATTTGATAATAATATTTATTAAATATTTCATAATAATAATTTGTAATAATTTATAATAAATCGAATTTGGAATAATAATGTATAACATATATTAACAACACAAATTGTCACTTTTAGACGTGCATAACTCATATATAAATGTATAATAATAATAACAATAATAATGATACTAATAATAATACGTTTCATAATAATAATAATAATAATAATAATAATAAGTAGAATTTATCTATTCAATGAATCTTTTTAACAATGGAACAATTTTATAACGTAACTATAGATCTAACATAAATGAAATCAATTACAGATGTGCATAACTCATATATAAATGTTCAATTTCTGGAATTTTTTTAGGAATATTGAAAGAACCACTCATTTTTATTGTGTTTTACTCTTAATTAATCTCAAAATCATCTAAAAAAATGGTGGCATTTGTAGTAACCACGTTGGGAGTTATTGTACATCATTTCTTTTATTTAAAAAACCTTTATTTTGAAATATTCCTGGTGTGCTTTGCCAAAACATATTTGGCTAAAAGCCTTTCGTCGGATTCTCAGTTTCGCCGTCTTTTTCTCCCAAGGCGGCGATTTGGCAGCCTGACAAAGTGTCCTGGTGGCGTCGTCTTTGTAGCTCCGTCGGATGCGTCTGTATCAGATTTGCAGCGTAAACAATACAAAAATGTCACATGTCAAGTAAAATAATTTTAGAAAGACGCCTTGGCACTAAACGCCGCCGCTTGTGTGTGTGTGTGTGTGTGTGTGATGCTGTCACTCAGCGGGGGGGTGACTGCTCTCTCCTCATGGGTGGGTTTTCCTGCCAACATCACAGCGTCGCCGATGCTGACTGACGTCTCTCTCTCTGTCTCTCTTTCTCTTCTCTCTCTCTTTCTCTGTCTCTCTCTCTCTCTCTCTCTCTCTCCTCTCTTTCTCTGCTCTCCCTCTCTCCTCTCCCTCTCTCCTCTCTCTCTCTCTCTCTCTCTCTCTATCTCTCTCTCCTCTCTTTCTCTGTCTCTTTCTCTCTCTCTTTCTCTTACTCTCTCTCTCCTCTCTTTCTCTGTCTCTCTCTCTCCTCTCTCTCTCTCTCTCTCTCTCTCTCTCTCTCTCTCTCTCTCTCTCTCTCTCTCTCTCT
>MU204207.1:906239-908739 GCA_017309775.1 Paedocypris sp. Pulau Singkep
TCTCTTTCTTTTCTCTCTCTCTCTCTCTCTCTCTCTCTCTCTCTCTCTCTCTCTCTCTCTCTCTCCCCTCAGGATGACTGTTCACTGAGTAGCGAGGAGTTTGATATGAGTGACCCCACATGGATATCAGCTGAACGTCACGGCACCCTGTCCCACCTCAGCCGGCCCCCCAGCTCTGATAGGATGCACAGTCCGCAAAACACGCACAAAGACGACGACGGTAAGACCTGCGGTGCTTGAGCGACTCAGTGCGATGATGATGATTTTGCTAGTGTGTGGAGTCCGATTAGTGACCAAACCATCAATTATTGTTGTTCAATGTGCCATTGTTTCGATTTTTTTTTCTTCCCCCCCTTTTTCGAGTGCACTCTTCACATTTTCGTTTGCAACTTTATTTTTTGTTTCGAGTTATTTCAAAGCGTTTCCGACTTTTTGTTGACTTCTGGCACTAGTTTCCTGTGGAGGCGGGGCTTACTTTGATTGGCTGGTGTTTAATGGCCATCTCTTCTTCTTTTTCTTTTTTTTTCTTTACATCGCTTTACGAAGGTAGTGAACATTCATTTTCATGTTAAATTCTCTTGAGATTAATGCACAAACTTTGTTCAAAGTCTGAATTTGAATATGCCGTAAATTGGAATTGCTGTACAGATTTGTCTTGTTTTTGTTCTAATTGGCCACGAGTTCTCACAGAGACAACAATTCTATTGTAATTTTTGTTGTACAGTCGAGGTCTTTATATTAATTGAGTCTAATCCCTATTTGCCTAATATTATACAATCATTTTGGGGGCGGGGCTTGCTCTGATTGGCTGGTGAGAATGTGATTGAAAGTTCTTGACTTGGTAGGATTTAACGTTAACTTTGGGTTAAAACAGAATATTTTTAAACAAACGGAACATTATAATGATGATAATAATAATAATAATAATAATAACAACAATAATATAAATAAATCATTTTATTTACAAGGCGCCTTGCTATAATTCCCTTATTTTGGAGATCAAACCAATTCAAAACTTTAGTAGAGACTCTTCTCTACTTTTGGGCTTTTGTGCTGTTTTTGTGGTGAAATAAAGAGTCTTTCTAGTGAGAGTCAGTTGTGGGCAGATGATTCGCTGGAGACGATGTGGGAATTGGTTCTGATCCGATTACGTCCTCTCACGCCGCTGCTCGCAGGCAGGAATAATCTAGATACGGCAAAAGAAACTCCATTTTGGATTGGAGGACAAAAAAAGTTATTTAGTTTAAACCAGTGTTGTTGATAAGCGCTAATATTCAAAATTGTTTGTTTTGCTCATCTCGTCTTCTCGAACAAATTGTTTCGATTTGTCATTTTGCTACGGATGCGGTTTGTCAAGTGTGTTGGTTCTTTTATGATTCCGGAAGCTTCTGTGTCGCTTCACAGCAAATGTCGCGGCGACTGATTCAGACTTTCTGTGTTGCTTGACAAATCTTCAGCAAATGTTTCCTCGTCTTTTCTTCGAATGCGTAGAGAACAATAAACCATCTGAAGTCGGGTGGAGCACCATTGTAGATCTTCAATCACAGGGCTCATAAAATGAAGGTCGACTTTAGTCTCAACCAATGAGAATGTGGGGCGGAGCCTGATGAACATCTAAGCGACTCTTCCATACAGTCTTTTAATAGTGCCAAACACTATTAAAAAGTTGAGTTCAATTTTTATAACATCATCATAGATATAACATAAATGATGTCACTCATAGATGAGCGTAATTTGCAAATTAATTTTTTTGTCGCTTTCAGCTTTCACATTGTCGTTGAATTGGTACACTTATTTCGAATATTTTCCGGAATGTCTCTCTTCATTAGGGAGGTACAGTGGTGTAAAGTACTTGAGTAATTGGACTTTAAGTATTTTTTGTCTACTATGTGCTCATTCTCATTATTATACGAAACTTTTACTCTCTACTTGACTATTTGTGATTGAGTATCTGTATCTCTACTCCACTACATTTAAACGGACACTTATCGTTACTCGTTACATTGTGATTGTGCGCGACAAGTCAACATTATTTTATAGCGTCTTTGCGTTGGTCTCGAACTAAGAAAAGCGCTATATAAATAAACTGGAATTGAACGGATTTTTCTACCTCGGTTAATTTAATGGGCGTACAAGGTGTTATCGCCATCTACTGGATGCTACGTTGAACACATTTCATTTAAATGTACAGAAATATAACCTCATAAAGGATTTCTTGTTTTTTCACATTTCTCTGTTTTTTTAGCCTAAATTCGGGGATCCTTAAATTCTTAAATAAATAAGCCCTAAATTCAGGGAGGAAATACTTAAGTTAGATTTCTTACGACTTTACTCAAGTATTCTTGCAAAGGGTGACTTGTAACTTTACAGTCATATTTACAGTAAATTATTCGTACTTTTACTCAACTCTGGTTTTCAGATACTCTTTACACCTCTGCAATAGGTAGACATGAGGTTTATACAAAAACCTCGCACTCGCTACTGTTGCTTTTATACTCAA
>MU204207.1:913739-916625 GCA_017309775.1 Paedocypris sp. Pulau Singkep
GGCCTTGCCCCTCCGCCTGATTGTTTTATGGGTAGTGGGTAGGGTGGATTTTAGAAAAGGCGAATAAAGGTTGCTTCATAAATCTCCAAAACGCCTCTGAAATTTGGACCTGGCGCTATCAACGCCTTCGGTTTTTACTGGAGGGTGAATAAAAGCCCCTATTGGAGGAGAGAGATAAGATAACAGCGTATAAAAAAGGCCACGTCGCCGAGTCTGTTTGCGCTTAAAAATTTCGCAGTGACCTTGCGTCCTCTGCCAGTTGGCATCGAGACACGGATCCCGAATGTGAAAGGATGTCGATATACATAAAGGATGCAGATATAGAAAGGAGCATTTGTGGAGCACGGAGCACAAAGAAATATCAAACGCTTTGTAGGCCAAGAGTTTGTCGTTTTTGTCACAGAAAAGGACTTTGTAGCGTTTTTAAGGAACCGTTTGAATGTTACGAGGAATTCAGGAATGTTGCAATCTTTTTACGACATTTCAGTGGACTGTTATTTCTTTAGTGTCACGCATTCATCTACTGAATCTATTCGCTAGCTGTTCAAAGCCACAGGGTCGTTTCTGTGCGAATATTCATAAAGTGGTTTTCCTGGGTACATATCGTATTTAAGGCAATATAAGCATAGTTTTTTTTTTACAATTTTAGCTATTAAAATTATTTAACTCTTTTTCCATATTCTACACGCTGTTACTTTACTTTCGTTGGCCACTTTGTACTTTTTGGCTACTTTTTACTTGCACTTGTATCAATAATATAAGCCACTTTTACTCTTTACTCTACTTGACTATTTGTGATTGAGTATCTGTACTCTTTACTCCACTACATTTGAATGGACACTTACTGTTACACGCTACATTATGATTGTGAGCGACAAGTCGGCATCTTTTTCTACCGCGATTATTTTCTCGGGCGAATGATGTGATATCGCCATCTGCAGGATGCTGAAGGTACTGGATGGTATTTATCAGCTAAATTGCGTGATTTAACCATTGGACTTTTTTGCACATTCGTTCTTTTTTTATCTATTTTGTTCTGCCATTTTGAAACATTGAGGTGTTAAATTCAATTCCTACATTCGGAAATAAAACCTCACGAATGAAAAGTTTCTTGTTTTTCCACTTTAGTGTTTTTTTTTTAGCATGGATTCAGTACGAGTAAAATACTTCAGTTGTACAATTTTATACTCAAATTGTCTTGGAATTGGTGTCTTGTACGGGAGTTGTTCTGGAGTAATTTGCACTGTACTTGTACTGTAAAACTTGTACTGGAGTAATTTTTACAGTAAGGTATGTGTACTGTAAGGTTGTAGTAAGGTTGTCAGGTAAGTGGGTATCAGATGCTGGAGAACAACACTGGTGATCCAGCTGCTGCGTGGCCAGCGTCTCCACCAGATGTGAGGTCAGCACAGATGTTACTGTAAGCCACACCTCTCCCAGCGGATCAGCGCTCGTATTGACGTTAATGAGGAGCGGCCCAGCGCGTCCGGCCTCTTACACTTTTAGCCCTGATCCCCATCAATCCGTAATCTTGCCAACGTAAAGCTCGGTTAAAGTCAGTGGTATTTGGTAGATATGTGTTAGTGAGGAGGTGATATACCGCTATTACGTGAATATATGCACCCCCCTGATTTTTCAGGCACAAAAACAAAATGAATAAATACAAAAATTAAAATTGTTATTTAAATTGTTATTAACGTTTGTGGTTCAATTACCATAATTATCTCTTAAAAATACTTTTTTTTTTTTTTTAACAAACCTAACTTGTGACTCGTATCATTTTGATATCGTTTTGCTTGAATAATAGATAACAAAAAGCCTATTCTAATGGCCAGGACTTCATTTCCCAAGATCCTTTGCTCTCCAGTCAGACTCCGCCCATGTGTAGAGCAATTGTTTCAAGCTCAGGCCTGTTTCAAGACCCGTTTGTTAGCGTTAAGCTAAGCTAACCCGGTTGTGGTTTGTTGTCTCTGTTGTAAAACAAATTATTGTACTAGTATTAGTTTAATCTTACTTCTTCCAGTGTTATTTTGTCTGCCTACACACCATTGTTTAACATTATATAGACGCACACGCGCACCACTGCATAAAGACGACGTGTTTCAGTTTATTTGTGATTGTTCCTGACTTGAAATACGAAAAAAGGGGGCTTATATTTTCACGCACATTTAAAATCTACGATTATAAGCATCGCTCAGGTTTTTGAGCGTTGGAAATTCCAAAAAAACGGTGCTCATATTCACGTAATTACGGTGTTTTAGTGATGAGGTGATATATGTTAGTGTTTGTTGCTTTTGAGTCCTGGTCTGATCTGTGGTAGTTAATACAGTAGTTGAGTACTTATTGAGTCAATACAGATTCTTTATCTGATGTTACACACACACTTTTACACTCTCCATCTCTTGTGCATGTGTGTGTGTGTGTGCGCGCGCACATTTCTCTGACATAATGATTTATGAAGCTTCACGTCTGAAGTGTAAAAGTAAAGAAAATAGCAAGCACTTGACTGTATTGACTTTCCCTTCTGATCATGATGATCAAAGCTTCTCTCTCACTCTTTTCACCCCCCTCTTTCTCTCTATCTCTCCCTCTCCATTTACCCCCTCTATCTCTCTCGCTCTCTTTCCATCTATCCACACCCCCTCTCTCTATCTCTCTCTTTCTCACTCTATCTTTTCTCTATCTTTTCTCTCTCTCTCTCTCTCTCTCTCTCTCTCTCTCTCTCACTCTCTCTATCTGTATGTCTCTCTTTCTATTTCACTTTCTCTATCTGTATGTGTGTATCTGTCTCTCTCTCCCCCTCTGTTACGTTCTCTCTTTTCTTTCTTACTCGCTGTCTTTGTCCACCACCCCTCTCTTCACCCCTCCAATCTATGTCTCTCTCTC
>MU204207.1:916725-928109 GCA_017309775.1 Paedocypris sp. Pulau Singkep
TCTCTCTCTCTCTCTCTCTCTCTCTCTCTCTCTCTCTCACTCTCTCTATCTGTATGTCTCTCTTTCTATTTCACTTTCTCTATCTGTATGTGTGTATCTGTCTCTCTCTCCCCCTCTGTTACGTTCTCTCTTTTCTTTCTTACTCGCTGTCTTTGTCCACCACCCCTCTCTTCACCCCTCCAATCTATGTCTCTCTCTCCCACCCTTACACACACACACACACACACACACACTTTGCACTACAGCTGAAGGCGTGATTAAGCGTCATGATCTTCGCCGCTGGTCTGACGGATTGTCTTTGTAAACTGACAGTGAGGGACTTAGTCTTGGAAGTGAAATTGCCTAATGATATTAGTCCTGATTCTCGGAGACGCACTAAATAGACTCAGCGCTGAGAAGAGCGAGTGTTTTTCTGGTGTGTGTTGTGTGTTGGTGAAGGACACACACACACACAAACTAGAGCTGTGTGAGTTAAACAAACAACTTTTTTGCATCACATATGGATTTATGTTTCTGGATTGTATTTATTTATTAATTTTTTTTTCCTTTTAAAGATTTAAAATAATCAAGATCGCGACTTTTTAACAATTAATTGTGCCACTCAAACACACACGCACACACACACACACACACACACATGCACACACACACACACACACACACACACACACACACACACACGTCTGCTGTGATGAGATGATTACAGATGATTCAGAGATTTAAACACAGACATAGTATATACTTGATTATAAGTGAGGTGAATTTGTCAAAATCTAGAATAATAATTATATCATTAAGTCATAATTATATATTAGTCTTTGTCTTTTGTATAAGCAATTGTCCATGAGAAGCATAAATGTGTACACACCCGCACACACACACCACCAATATGTATAGAGACATATTTGTTAAAATGTAGTGCATTATATAGTGCATATTTACATTGTCATATGTATTCATAAATTTCATGTTAAACATGAAATATATTTAATATGTGACTTTTTCACTTTTGTTACTTTCTAAACTGCGAAAACGATTAACAGATTACTGCAGATCAGATATATATGCACGCACAAAAATACATGTTTATTTTTGCATTTACACACACACGCCACCAATGTGTGTAGAGAGACATTTTTGTTAAAATGTATTTATTTGGTGCCTATTTACATATGTCATATGTATTGATATATTTCATATTAAATATATATTATGACATTTCATGGTTCATAGATTTAACATTTAACACTTTTCACTTTTGTTTCTATCTAAACTGCAGATAACATATATATGCATGCATGCGTGTGTATTTACACACACACACACACACACACACACACACACACACAACTATGAGTGGACCAAAAACAAGAGGTCATTGACATGTGACTCATATTGTTCAAATTTTGAACAGTCAGATTGTGTGCCTGTGTGTGTAAAAATATATATATATATTTATTTATTGGCATTATGACATTAGCATGAGATTTGGTTGAACGTTTGGTATGTACATGTGAAGTGATCTTCCCTTGACTGTGTGTGTGTGTGTCAGTCCTTCTATCCATCCACCTGTTAATCAAATGTCCGACACGCGGCGGCTCAGCGGCGAATGTAAATCCGCGGCGGCGTCTGAATCAGCCTCGTCTGGGCTGGAATTAAAGCCGCATAAAGAATGTGGTTTATAAAGGCTCGGGCGATGCCAGCGTTACTCTGCCCACTCACTCACTCACTCAGACTGTGGAGGAGGGGTCATGATGGGGGTCTCGCTCACCTGACCACAAGCTGTAGATGCAGGAGGCGTGGTCAGGGAGGAGCCAAACAGTGCTCACGCGTGGCACTGATTTCCTTCCATCCCTCTTTTATTGATTTTTCGTTTTCTTAGCCACTGTCGTCTTGCCATTAAAAAACTTAATTTTAATAAATTTTGTTAATTAAAAACGTCTTCATCGACTTTTAAGTATTTTACCTCAGGTTTTTGAATAGTTTTCGCTTGTTTTAACGTATTCATCTTTTTACTTTTTATAAAGGCGTCACAAATGATTCAAGACACTCTTTTTTTTCTGCAACTAATTTTTTATTGTTGTCTTTGTGGAATGTGTTCGTCTGGAGCGTCTTATAATTGCATACGTTGAAAATATTTTCCATATGTTTTTATTTATTTTCTCTTTTTTTAACTTCACCGTCTTAATTGCTTCTGCATTTTTGTTCTTTTATTATTATTCCATTTAATTAATTACATTTTTTTAATTATCATTTCTTTCTTTGTATTTTGCTGTTTGATGCATTTTTCTCCACTTTGGGTCAAAAAGAAAAAAAAGAAAAGTCTTGGAAATTATGCTAAGCTACATGCTATTGCAACAATGATTGACATTAAAAGCAGACAATTCACGTCATTAAAGCTCTCTCTCTCTCTCTCTCTCCCTCTTTCTCTCTCTCACTCCCTCTCTCCCTTATCTCTCTCTCTCCCTTTTTCTCTCTCTCACCCCCCCCTCTCTCTCTCTCCCTCTTTCTCTCTCTCTCCCTTTTTCTCTCTCTAACTCTCTCTCTCCCTCTTTCTCTCTCTTTCTTTCTCACTCAGTCTGTCTTTTCATCCCTCTATCTCCCTCTCTCTCTCCCTGTCTGTCTCTATCTCTCTCTCTCCCTCTTTCTCTCTTTCTTTCTTTCTCTCTCTCACTTCCCCTCTCTCTCTCCCTCTTTCTCTCTCCCTTTCTCTCTCCCTGTATGTCTCTATCTCTCTCTCCCTTTCCCTCTGTCTCTCTCTCCATATTTTTCCCTTTCTCTCTCTCTCTTCCTCTCCCTCACTCTCTCTTTCCATCCCCCTCTCTCTATCTCTCTCCCACTCTCTCATTATATCTCGCTTTCTTTCTTTCTCTCTCTCTCTCTCTCTCTCTCTCTCTCTCTCTCTCTCTCTCTCTCTCTCTCTCTCTCTCTCTCTCTCTCTCTCT
Organism: Paedocypris sp. Pulau Singkep; assembly: GCA_017309775.1. Lineage (NCBI taxonomy): Eukaryota > Metazoa > Chordata > Actinopteri > Cypriniformes > Paedocypris > Paedocypris sp. Pulau Singkep. The sequence continues at coordinate 919,671 of MU204207.1, forward strand.
CTCTCTCTCTCTCTCTCTCTCTCTCTCTCTCTCTCTCTCTCTCTCTCTCTCTCTCTCTCTCTCTCTCCTTTCCTTACTCTATCTCCCCTGCTCTCCTTCTCTCTCGCTCTCTCTCTATCTCTGTGTTTGTCTTCAGGAATTTTACCCCTCGCTTTCCCTTCTTCTCTCGTGCGCCACGTTCATTTTGTCCGATGTTCTGCTTTTGTACATGTGGTTCAAACTTCTCGCAGCCCGACCAACTTCACACACGCGTGTCTTCAGATAATTCTGAAGATTCTGAAGGTTATAGCTGCGTTTCTGCGGACGGCGTCTTTTGTGCGTGGGGGATTTAGGGCAGCATCTCTTTCACCGACACACGCCCAACCCATTCCCTTCCATTAGAACCAGAGAGGCTGTTAGCCATTACGAAAGCGGGAGAGGAGAGGAGAGGAGAGGAGGCTTTGTGTCGGATGGGTCCAAATAAAAGGCTTCTCCCTCTCCTCCCCCATCATCCTCCCATCAGCATCCGCTCCGGAGCCTCACGGTACGGGCTTCACTCTCACTTCTGTTTAAGTGTGTATTTGACGGAGAGCGAGACACGGGGGCGAGCGAGACGGTGGAACGAGCCACGCCCACTCGCGCGTGTTTGCCTGTTTAATCGCTGTCGGAACCCACCCGACCTCTGGTTTCTGCCGCTTCCTCGCCGGGTAAACACACTCAGTCGTGCCGCTTTTCACAGGTTAGGCCGCAGTGTGTGTGTGTGTGTGTGTGTGTGTGGTGTGACATTTATCGAAGGCTGAAAGTAGTAGTTTCTGCCGAGCCCAAAGAGCCTCCGTTTTCTGCCTTTTCTCCATCTCGAATGACTTTTCGCCGTTTTCTCGATGTCGTTGGCGTGGGGTTTTTTTTTTCTTTTTTTTTATTCAGAGTAGCCGTGAATTGTTTCAGTGAAATGTGCGGATAGAATTTTGAAATTTAAAAGGGTGTGTATGTATATGTTGAATATAAATTGCTTTGTGATTGTGTTTTTTTTTAAGTTTTGTTTTCCATTTAAATTGATACATTTTTGTTTTTTTTTTTGTAATACATTTGCGTCTGCGACTTCTTTGTCTGTACTGTGTTGTGCTACTGCATAGATGCCATTTGAAGTTTTTTCTTCCCCTCTTCTTACTTACTCTTCTTCCTCTCATCTTCTTACTAATACTAATATGAATATTGTTTTTAAGTCTTCTTAGACTGCAAATGATGCTAAGCTAGATGGTATTGCAACAATAGCTGATACAAAAGCGCAAGAGAACACGGATCATTTCAGATTTTTAAATTTTGTTACATTCTAATAAGTTCAAGTTCAAGTTCTGAGCATTTGTAAGGCGCTTTTCACAGTTTTAACTGTCTCAAAGCGCACGAGCATTGTTGCTTTTCATTCATTTGATCGTCTGGTTGTTGTTGTTAGGTAAATGGTTGTGATTATCACTAAGACTATGACAAAGACCAGTGAGCAAGCACATATGCGACAGTGGCCAGGTAAAAAACCTCTCTAACGAGGAAAAAAACCTGGGGGGTTTGGGGCTAATACATTGAGTTTATTACAATATTATTAAATGGGCGACCTTGAGGGCCCAATAGGCGCCTTTAAAAGGAACGAAAATAAAACAAAATACATTTTAATATTATATATTAAATAATAGGTAATAATAGCAACTAGTGAATAAACCTTTTATATTTATTTGTTCATATATTTGTTTTCAATTTGTCAGAGTTTTTACACTGTGCTCACTTGGCTTGACTTATAAATTTTTTTTATCATATGCCGTTTTATTTGTCATTCTGTGTAATAATAATAATAATTCTTCATTAGATTTATTTTTTTGGCTCTTTATAAGTCCACAGCTCCACAATATCATTGACTCGTTTGTTGAATTATACATTCACGTGTTTGGCAAAGGGGTTTCTTTCCATTTTCCTTGTAGAATTGTCAAAATCTCGAATTGATTTATAATATCATTTATAATAACAAATAATATCATCGTCCACCGCCGTATCACTTAAATGACTCGCGGCACACTGGCGCTGACACGACGTGCATTAAATCCAGCAAACGTTGCGGCGCTATCAGAAGCGAGGACCACGACAGGACTCGGCCGGAAGAGATTTGGAATGCGTAAGATTGGGAGAGCGCGGGGGGAGGACCGGCATGTGGGAGGCTGAGCGCTCATCCTTTCAAGGCCAGAGACGGAGGGGGTTAGAGTACTGTAATGCTCGCCAGCTACTCCACAGCAGGATGAGGAGAGGACGGAGGAGAGATGGCGGGGTTGTAGGTCAGGCGCGGTGATTTTGGAGGAGGGAAGGGATAATGAGAGATGACTCGGAAAAAACGCCGGCCAACGTAGCGGGAAAAGACGAGGACGGTGTTTACCTCTGTCTGAGCCGGCTGTGATAATACTCAAATAGTAGCTGATACACTGGTGCGCCAATCTCCTAGGTAGCAGAAATACTTAGTTACAAAATTGCGTCGCCGCGAAAATTGCATCGTTATGTTTTTGCTGTACGAAAGGAGCTTTTTCTTACCGCTAGCGTGCAGGGAGATGACAGTCCAGATGTATGTAAAACAGCTGTTTAATCAACTTTGTATGTCAAATAAACAAAAAACAACACTAGTTGGTTTACGAGATCCTGCTTCCGAAATAAAATATAAGCTTGTATTCTCACAGAATGGCGATGTTTTTTTTTTCTCTGTCGTAGAGAAATGCCTGAGATTTTTGTAATTTTCATGACATAATTTCAAGATGGCGGTACTGTACCTTTATAAATGTCTGCTCAAGGGCAAACCAAACAACTGCTATGTAATATGTTTATATTACATTTATTACCAATATTTTATCAGAATTTACAAATAGTCAAATACTGCTTTATGTTCGTGTCTTCGAATGTGACGTACGGCGCAATGGAGGTTCGAGGATGGCGTTCTCCGTTACAACGTTTTTAAACGTGCTTCATGACATGTCTTTGAATGTGACATACGCCGCAAAGATGATTGGCGTTCTCCCTTACAACGTTTTTAAACGCGCTTCATGACGTGTCTTGGAATGTGATGTACGTGGCAAAGAAGGTTTGAGGATGGCGTTCTCCATTACGACGTTTTAAAACTTGCTTTATGTTTGTTATTTCATATGTGACGTACGGCGCAATGAAGGTTTGAGGATGGCGTTTTCCATTACAACGTTTTGAATCTTGCTTTGTTCTTTTTTTTTTATGTGACATACGCGGCAAAGAAGGTTTGAGGTTGGCTTACGACGTTTCGAAACGCGCTTTATGACGTGTCTTCAAATGTGACGTACGGCGCAATGAATTTTCGAGGATGCTGTTTTTTTGTTGCAACGTTTCGAAACTTGCTTCATGTTCGTTTTTTCGAATGGGACGTACACCGCAATGAAGGTTTGAAGATAGCATTCTCCGTTACAGCGTTTCGAAACGCGCTTAATGATGTGTATTTGAATGTGACGTACGCCACAATGAATTTTCAGGGATGCCGAATTCATGTTCCTTTTTTCGAATGTGACGTACGATGTGATGAAGGTTTGAGGCTTAATGACGTGTCTTTGAATGTGACGTACGACACCATGACGGTTTGAGGATGGCGTTCTTCGTTACAACATTTCGAAGCGCTCTTAATGACGTGTATTTGAATGTGACGTACGCCACAATGAAATTTCGGCCATGTTCTACGTTACGACGTTTTGAAATGCCTGTCCTAGTCATAGATCACGTAAAGAACACAGGCTTGACATGAGGCCGAAATCCCGCCGTGGTGATGAGGAAAGCTGGAATACGGAAGGTGCTGGAAATCTGAATGGCAAACAGCCTCAGAATGTCAATGACCCAGATTATGATCACCTTTCTGCTCCATCTTTTATGAGGAACAGAAATGGGAGCAAATTTAATTTACAACACCGACAGGAAGGATGAAGCCCGCGCCGCAGTCGAATCAACGGGAACGTGTTTGTTTGAGACGCACCAGCGCTCATTAATTTCCAAATCGTGAGGTTCCCGCCGCGCAAATTAATATGGAATTAACTCTGGCGCGGAAACGACAGCGCTTGGCTCGTGGATCGTCTACGATATTGTCAAACACCATTGATTTTTCCTGTATACAGGTCAATCGCCAGGACGTCCCGATCCGGATCCGCAGGGTGAAAGTCCCGCTGCGGTTAGTGGGATGATGGCAGGATTGAGACACATTATCTTCTTGTTGCTGGATTAGCACTCTCGCTCGTAATCCCGGGATTATGTTGTAAAATGAGATATTACAGTAAGACCACTCATTTCTTTACCCGGCTGATGTAATGGAAGCGAGCGAGCGGCCGGACGGACGGACGGACGGATGCGGCGTCTGTCTCAGCGACCCAGAACAAGCCATGCGGATTCCCTCAATCTGTTCCCGCCGCCATTTCACTACAGATGGGTTGAGTTTGGCGTTTCTCAGCGGCTTCGGTCGAGGACGGTGGAGAAATCAAACAATATTGTGACGATTTCGTAACCAATAGAAATCTGCTACTGTTGGCTACACTTACCAGAATTGGCCTTTTTACCAATTACTGTGTTGTAATTCGCATTAGATTTTTTTTTACACATGTTGTAGTAACAACACATTTATTACAAATGTAAACTCGCTTTATGACGTGTCTTCGAATTAAATTTCAATTCAAACTTCATTGAAGGTCAATGATGGCGTTCTCTATTACGACGTTTCGAAACACGCTTTATGTCTGTGTCTTCGAACGTGACGTACGCCTTTTCGAAACCTGCTTTATGTTGGTTTTTTCGAATGTGACCACTGTGGCCACTTTTACCGAAATCTAATTACTAATTCTTTTGTTGCTGTTTGCATTTACAATATGCAATTCATACATTTTTACGTATATTGTAATAACACATTTATTACATATGTGATACAAATGTCCTAGATAACGAAAATCCCGAGTAACAAATTGTGTTACCCGAGTTTGGAAACATTTTCGCTATACGAATGGAGTGGAATGGCCAGATGTGTATGAAACAGTTGTTTGATCCTCACACATCACAAAAAACTAAAAAGCAACAAAAACGCTAGTTAGTTTCAGAGATCTTGCTTCCGAAATATAAAATAAGCTCATATTCTCCCAGAATGACGATGTTTTTTTTCTCTCCCATAGAGCCGCCATCTTGAAATGACGTCATGCAAATCCCTGAGATTTCAAGATGGCGGTAACCGTTCATGTGAGATTGTCGCTTTATCATTACAGATCTCTACCTTTATAAACATCTGCCAAAGGGCAAACTAAACAACTGCTTTATAACATGTTTGTATTACCAATGTTTTATCATTTCTAAAAAAAATGGTCTGATTTTCAGAAAATTGTCTTATTTCTTATTTTAATCAGATGATTTGATAAGTGTATAAATCTTGATAATCACGATACCGCAGAACGTTTGTCTGAGCGTTAAGTAATGTCGGCCGTCGGCGGTAATGTCACCCGGCCTCCATCTTGAATAAATGAAGCCCCCGAAACAAACGCGTGCTTGTGTTTGAAACACGAGGAGGAATAAAGAGCCGCTTGTTCCAATATGAACACTTTCATTTACTCTTCACTTTCTATCAGGTCTGGATATTGTTTTCGGGAGATGCGACTCGCCTGCTGTCCTGGAGATGGAGTGACGAGGCCTCGGTTTTATTCGTTTAAAGTTAATGGCAAAAACAATGGAAATGCAAAACGCCGCCTTCGGAAAACGCTTGTCCGTCTTCTGTCCTTTATTTCAGTCAGACAGACAGACAGATAGACTGAAAAGACACAGACAGACACTAGGACGGACGGACTGACAGACAGATAGATAGATAGACAGATAGACAGACGGACAGACAACCAGAGAGGTAGACAAGTGGAAAAATAAATAGACAGACAACCAGAGAATTAGTAGTAGAAGTAGAAAGATAAATGGACAGAAAGACAAGAGTGATAGAGACAGACAGACAGGCAGATAGATAGATCAAAAGACAGATTGACATAGACAGACAGATAGATGCGCAGGTAGGCACGTTGATAGACAAATGGAGAAAATAGACAGAGAGAGTGACAGAGAAATTGATAGACAGATATAAACAACGGATAGAGACAGACAGATAGACAGATCAAGAGTTATAGAGAGACAGGCAGATAGATGGATGGATGGATGGATAGATAGATGGTCAGACAATCAGATAGACGATGGACAGACAGAGAAACGGATAGATAGATAGATGGATGGATAGATGGATGGATAGAAAGATGGATGGATGGACAGGCAGACAGACACAGACAAACAAACAACAAAACAGACAGACATACAGATGGATTGATGGATGTACAGACAGACAGACAGACAGACAGATAGATAGATAGATAGATTAACAGGGAGACAGATGAAAATATGGATAAATGTTTCACGGTTATTTGTACAGTAGCAGTTTGTGATAAGTTGAAAAAGTCATGACCTGTCACTTATCGGCATTAAAACATGTTCGGTTTTCCACATTCAATCCTTTATCTGCCGGTCATAACGTATCTGATGTTCTGTCACATGATCACTGCTGAGCTGCTTCCTGATTTTAAAGCGCCGCATCACACGGTACACGCCCAACATTTAGATGCTCCATAATGGGAATCAGCTACAAGCATCATGCTAATGGACCCTTCCAGTGTGTGTGTGTGTGTGTGTGTGTGTGTGTGTGTGTGTGTGTGTGTGTGTGTGTGTGTGTGTGTGATGATCAGTGTTGGGAGTAGCGCGTTAAAAAAGTAACGTATTACAAAAATGTATTCATTTTTGCTGTAACACGGTATGTTGTTATTAGGTACAACGCATTACTAATTTTTTTTTCAGTAATATTTTACTCGCTACACAACACTTGCGTTACATCAAACTTTTCAAGACAGTAAATCAAAATGTTTATATTTCCTCCTTTGAAATAATATTCGTCTTTCGCTGGAGGAGTGTTGTATTTTGTAACGCTGCGTGATTTCCTCGAGGTCCGCAGCTATTGGCTCCGCCTGCTTCGCCGTAACTGCGCACTGCACTTGCTAGTCGCGGCAAATTTGATTTCAAATTTGAAATTTAGTAAAATCACGAGATGTTCTTTAGCGCATTATTTCAGTTTTGAAAAGAAGAGGTGAAAAGAAGCTAAGACCGAACTCTAATTATGGCAGTTTGGTGAACTTTTGGATATGAAAAGAATAAAAAAGGGGGATTTTTTTTTTATACAATATTTTACGCAAACGAGTTATCGACATTGAAAAAAAGCACAAAACACTTAAAAAACAATCCTCTACCCGGGAAGAGAAAGAAAGCAGCAATGACGACAAGGAACATACCCAAGTCATTCACAGATATTGCCGGAAAATCGCTTTGTCTACCATACGTTTAAAACTTTGCCAATTATAAACTATATTGTTATTAGTAGCTTGGTTAGGCCACAGTCATTAGGCTACACAACATCGCCTTCTACTGGATGTAAAATAAAATACAAGTAAAAGGTACTGGTTGTTATTTTGTGTTTGTTAATTTGTACTTCTGTAGTTATTTTGACGAAAGTAACTGAAAAGTAATACAGAAGTAATGTAGCATTTTACAATTCTGAGACAGTAATATTGTCATGTAACGGATTACATTTTACAAACAGTAACAATGTGTTACAATTTCGAAGTACAACACTGGGGCAGAGAAACGTTAACGATAGTAGATCTACTGCTGGGTCACACTTTTAAGAAGCACACACACACACACACACACACACAGGCTGACCGTGGAGAAGGCGAGGGGTTAATGTGTTTTGACAGAGGCATGTGACTACCCTCTCTAAATGGGGACTCATTGCCCGTGGCGACACTTCCAATCCGTCCCAGTGTGTAATTAAATTGTGCATTTTTTTTTTTAAAGCTAAAAACAGCAAAGTCCGGATTTTTGTCGTCGTCGGATCGAGTGTGTGATCACAGCAAACGCTTTTCAGCTATTTAACGGTCAAAATGAAGTGATTCAGTGGGCGAAGCAGAGTTTTTTTTTTCTCATTCCGTTTGTGAAATATTGTCTGGACTCACATATTAAGATTGTCGGGACACAGACGGCGTGTGAAGGGGAGACATGTGTTTTGGGGTTCACCGTCATTTAATATTCAGCAAAATCCAGTAGCAATTCCTATTTCAGAATTTACATGGACTAGTAGAACACACACAAAACACTTGTTCAGCAAACACACACAGTTACATGCAGAAAGCACACACACACACACACACACACACACACACACACTCAAACAGTCGCAACACACACTCACAATGCGTCCACTCTCTCTCTCTCTCTCTCTCTCTCTCTCTCACAAACACACACACACACACACACACATACACACAACACATCTACTCTCTCTCTCTCTCTTTCTCTCACAAACACACACAC
>MU204207.1:929785-957488 GCA_017309775.1 Paedocypris sp. Pulau Singkep
CACCTTATATTTAAATAAATATTTCATAATTTATTTTAAAAATTTGGCGGGTTTTGTAATGGATTAAGGCCTTTCTAGTGCAAAATGCGTACACATTTTTTGTCTTTACGAAACTGCTTTTGCAACGACTAGAGTAGAGATACTACTGTACATTCCCTACCACCTTACTCTATCCTTAATCTTTTTTTTTTTTTTTTTTTTTTTTTTTTTTTTTTTTTTTTAATTGACTCTTGAATGTTTCACCTGTACAAAACTCATCCCCCTGCATGCTAGCGGTAAGACAAAGACTTGCTTAATCTTGCCGCAACAACATTTGACCTAACATATTTCCTAACAAGAGATTTGCCAAGCTTCGTAACTTGAAACTTTCGTTAGTGGAGACATTTGTAAGTAGAGGTACCACTGTTTTATGTCAATGGCTGGACCCCACTTTGATATGTCTGTAAGGCCGTGTGTGTGTGTGCTGCACAAGAGAGGAGCGCTTGTTCTTAGCGTGTAATTTTGTCATCCCTTCCATCTCATGACAGAGAGTGTCCTCTGCCTTCATTCCTCCCCCCGTCCTCCCTCCCCCCATCCCCCTCTCTTGTCATCTGTGGTACACTAAATGCTCTATTTGTTTGTCGCCTCAGCACAGTCACGACTATTGAGACGCACGAGAAACACACACTGTCACGTCTCTGTACGGCGTCCTCCGCATCCCTCATCCCAATCCCGGTCGGAAGACGGGAGCGCCGTATGCTGGAGAGAAAGCCACAGCCCTGGGCGCTCTTCCTCTCTCTTTTACTGCAGATCTCTCGCTCTTTCTCCCCTTCCCCCCTTTCCATCGCTTTCTCCCTCTTCCCCGGGAAATTGGGTGAAAGGCCGAGTCTGCTCACATCCTATTACCAGCTGAACCTCTGCCCAGCTTCAGCATCTCAGCTGACCGCAGCAGCGCCGTACCTCCACACGGACTCGCTCTCATCCATAATGCAGCTTGAACCGCGCCGAGAGCTTTTCCCCGGTCCAGAGGCGGTCTTTACGTTTGGACATGTGGAGCCAAAGGCCAGGAGAGACACTTCCAGTGTGGAGAGTCCGGCTTAGTCCGGTTAGGCCGCATTGGTGTTGGTTCACTGTGATTAATAATCGGTTGGGATTATCGGCTGCTTGAAATTCTTAAAAATGCTTGTTTTGGATGAAGTGCTTGAAAATAAGTGCTTTAAAATTAAACGATACAGAGGATTCCGGGTAAGTGCACGTCTTCAGGACCGGACCCAAACTTACAGCTTTTTGTAAAACTTAGTAACCACTAAAACGTGATGTTTAATTGAACTTTACATTTAGAGAAAACTCTCCCCCAAAAATGGTAACGTTTCATTTTGATTTAGGCACATCTTTTTAAAAATGTTACCAAAACTGTTTGATGCTGGAAAAACTTGAAAGTGGACCTTGAAATTGCTTGAAAAGTGCATGTATTTTATCTTTCAGAAAGTGTAGGAACCCTGGAATATGCACAACACAGATGGAAAAGAGAAATCTTTTTTTATTGTCTTGCGCGTCTATTGTTTCACACGTTCAACACTTGTCTCCCTGCATGCCGGCGGTAAGAAAAAGACTTGCTTAATTTTGCCGCTACAACATTTGGCCTAAAGTATTTTGTAAGTATTCGAAGCTCAGTGGAGGCAGGAGAGACAGTGTTGGATTTGTAACGGGCTGAGTAAGTCTTCAATATCATCAAATATGTGTGTCCAGTTTCACTCTGAGTTTAGACTTTCTGAAACACGCAGTGTCACGTCACACTGCGGTTTTATTGTCTGCTCCAGCGATGAAGGTGTGATGGGATACATTCACGTTGTTGTTGTTGTTGAACTAAGCCATGAGTCGTTGTGTCCTAATGGTTAGAGTTTTAGATCAGACACAGGTTCGAATCCCAGACCAGAGTTGAATTCCAGACCTGGCCACTTTTCTCACTTTGGATTTCATTTTTCTAAAAGTCGTTTAATGAATAACAAAAACAGAACTTTTTGGTTAAAATACTATAAGGACTGAAACTGTTTTGGCCTTGTCGTTTTCTTTGGTTTTGTTTTCATCATTCTGACGCTTTCTGGTGGGATTGTGGTGGGTCATTCAATCTGATGGGCAGATTTTTTTTTTTTTTTTTAAAGTCAAAGGTAACGTTTTTCAGATTTACTGTAAGAATTGTTGTAAATGGTTCATTTTTTCAAGGACGTTTTATTTTTTGATAAACAATAGTAGCAATAATTCATTTTATTTACTTTTTAGCGCCTTTCGATACCCTCAGGGACTTCTGAGAATAGAATAGAATAGAATAGAATACCTTTTATTGGCACTTATTCAATGTTGATTATAGTACAATGTTATGTAGTACAAAATGTACATACAATAAATTTGCGCCAGCGTCCACTTACACTCGCGCATCTCACACACACACACACACACACACACACAGACAATCAAATTCTCCCCGCACTTGCTGCTTGCAGCTATATTTGCAATACAATATTGTAGTTGGCGAGATGTGTTGTCCAAATGAAAAGAGGTCAGACTGTATTTGCTTTAGCGGCGTCATGAGGACATCGTTACCAAAATTGTATTATTTATGAGTTTGAATCATCATAAAATGAATAATGTAAATAAGTCTGAATTGTAAGAATGCGGCCCTGCTGTTCCTGTTTGGTTTTAAACTGTGAAGTCGAGAGTCAAAACGATTTCGGTTTTTGTGTTAATTTATTGAATAATAAATGTATTGAATAAATTTTAGATCCTGTTTCCTCGGTTTTAGACAAAAAACGATTAATTAACAGTTTTCTGATTTTTTTTCAATTCATTGTGTTTAAACAGTAAGTTTTAGGTTTTTGTTTTAATTTATTGAGTACTGTATATTTTAGATCCCATTTATTTTGGTTTTAGACAAAATCTGTTCAATTTATGCTTGAACTGGATATTTTCCCTCTTTTAATCCCAAAAAAGTCAACAATCTGCAACAATCTGATAACAATTATCAAAAATGATTTCATTTTAAATGCGTCGTACGTGTGAAGTTAACATCCATATAAAAGTTATTGAAACACAAGGAAGCAGTTATTACGGTATATGTGAATATCAACTCAATTTTGGGAAAATGTTCCGATATTTTCCAATTCATTGTGTTTAGTTTAAGATATTTGTGTTAATTTATTGAATATATTTTAGATCTCGTTTCTTGGTTTTAGACGTTTAATTTACACTGGATCAAACATGATTATTTCCCTCTTTTAATCACAAAAAAGTCAACAATAGTTAATGCAGTTCTTGTTTATCCTGACAGACCAATAATTATCATTTTTTATTTTATACAAGAAAGCAGTTATTATGGTTTATGTGAATATCGACAAAATATGGGGACAGTTTTCCGATTATTTCCAATTCATTGTGTTTAAAAAGCATTTGACTTTTCACGATGAATAATGCAGAACTGGTGTTAAAAAAATCAGGCTAGACGGTAATAATTTTGATATTTGAATTGTATTAAAAAACTGTAAATGAAGTTTGTTCTGAGACTCTAGTCAGAATTGTGATTTGGAGTTTTGTGTCTTCTGCTAATTCGAAATGCAGGACGTTGGTGAAAGCAGCGTTTGTTTTGACCTGTTCAGGAACTCTGGTTTGGTTCTATAATAAGACGGGAATCGTCTGTTTCACGTGGCCATGTTTTCCTCGCGTAGCCCCGGGTTAAACAGCTTTTGAACATAATATTGTGAATGAATCTGATGCACGAAACCCTAAAACTGAACTAGACGTGTGTAGAAATCAATCAGTCTTCGTTCCATGCCATCTTACCGTGTTGGTACAGTCTGTTACATAATATGACTACGACGATTTTTTTCCCTTTAGCATTAAAGGAAAGACGTGCGTCTTAACTGTGATGTTCTCGTCCCTCGTGTTTGTGAATGACTTTTGTCAGATCGCTTTACCCATGACGTCAGATCTTTCGCAAAGATGTGAGAAAGAGAAAAATAGAAAAGGGAGAATAAAAGAGAGGCAAAAAGAAAGAGCGAGGGAGAAGGGGAGAAAAAGGAAGTGAGAGAATAAGAGGGTGAACGAGAAGAGAGAGTGCGAAGAGAGAGAGCGAGCTAAGACAGAGAGAGAATAAAGTAAAGGATTGAAAAGGAAGAGAACAAAAAGAGATTAAAAAAGAGCGAGGGGGGGGCAAAGAGGCAAGAAAGAAAAAGCAAGGGAAAGAATTGGAGAGATGAGACAAAGGGGGGAAAAATCAAATAAATAAAAATGAGAAAGAGAGATACGTGAGTGAGACAGTAAGAATGAAAGAAGAAAGTGAGAGAGAGATGAAAGAGAGAGATGGGAGAGAGATAAGAAAGTGAGTGAGTGAGTGAGTGAGTGAGTGAGTGAGTGAGTGAGAGACAGACAGAAAGAAAGAAAGAGAGATAAGAACGTGAGAGAGAGATGAGAGAGGAGGGGTTAGATAGAGAGGGAATAGTAATAGAGAAAGTAAAAGAAAGAGGAGGGGGGGCAGAGAGAAAATGAAAATATGAGAGAGAGTAAAAGAGAGAGAGAGAAACGAAAGTGAGTGAGAGTGATGGAGAAAGAGAGAGAAAGATAAGAAAATGAGAGAGACAGACAGAGAGGGAGACAAAAAGAGATAAGTGTGAGAGAAAGAGAGAGAGATAAGAAAGAGAGAGAGATGAGAAAGTGAGAGAGTGACATAAAGAGAGAGAGAGAGAGATAAGAAAGTGAGTTAGTGAGAGACAGAAAGAGAGAGACGGAAGAAGAGAGATAAGATAGTGAGCAAGAGAGAAAGATAAGAAAGTGAGAGAGAAACAGAAAGAGAGGGAGAGAGACGGAAAGAGAGAGAGATAAGAAAGTGAGAGAGAGACAAAACAAGAGTGAGAGAGAGAGAGTTGGTGGAGCAGTTGATCATTGACTGTTTTAGTATTAACCCTTTAATCGACCCACAGTGGAGAAAAGACCACAAACACACACACACACACACACACACACAGGAACTGACCAGTGTAGTGAACCAGTCACCTTGGGTTGCAAGTCCATCTCAATATTACTGAGCTGCTCACTCATTGACGGGCCACTAGCTCGTAATGCTAAAGCTAACAAACGCTCCAGCGTGTAGAATGTTCCGCAGTCAGACAGACATTAATAAACGACTTGACTTTATTAAATGTGAGCGGGGGGGTTTGCAGCCCCTCTGTAATTATCTGCGCCCGCTCCGGTGCCCGCGCCCATTAAATCTGCCTGATTACTGGCTCTCACCGGGACGGAGTCTAATCTCGCCAAAAATTACCATCCGCGCCTTCCTCGCCGTTGTGCTTTTGTGGCCAACGTTCGCTGAAATGCGGTTTGTCGTGGCACGTTGACGTCCCCACGAGGCAGAATTACGATTTTTTTTTTTCTTAACTCGCAAAATGAATTGTATTGTTTCCTGACAGCAATCTCGCTACAAAGCGTTTGATTTGCCGTTTCTGAAAAAGTGACGTTTGCTGAAGCCGAATCTGAAATAACGTTGTACGTTTTAAATCTGTTGTAGCATCGACGCAGAATAGCAGTGTCAGACCAGACGGTGAAGAGGGACGACACAGAGAGACCGCAAAGACAGCAAGAGAGAGAACAGATGAAAATGCAGTGAAAATAAAAGAGAGAGCACACAGAGAAGAAATGAAAATAGAGAAAAGAATAAAAGAGAGAGAACAGAGAGAGAGAGAATAATGGTAAATGTAGTGAAAAGGGAGAGAGAAAGAGAGACAGTTAAAACTGTGAAAAGTTTTACTTGAGAGAACTTGAACTTGAGAGAGAGAGAGCGCGCACAGAATAGAGAGAGAGGGGATAAAACAGAGACCAGAAAGGCAGCTGGAGAGAGAAAGAGGAACAAGACAGCGAGACAGGGAGAGAAGGAGAGAACAACGGAAAAGAGTGAAAATGGAAAGAGAAAGGGAGAAGACAGAGGACTAAAAGAGAGAGATTCTTTCTCACTTTCTCTTGCGGTTTATTGTCCCTTTGTTACATTCTCTCTCCTTCTCGATTCTCTGCTTCTTTCCCTCTTCTCTCTTTCTCTCTTGTTCTCTCTTTTCTGTGCTCTATCTCTCTCTTTTAGTCCTCTTTCTATCTCCATTTCCGTTGTTCTCTCTCTTTCTTTATCTCTCTATCTCTCTCTCTCTCTCGCTGTCTTGCTGTCTTTCTCTCACAGAATATGGCAAAAGAGAGTGAAAAGGGAGAGAGAACAAAAAGAGAGAAAGAGGCGAAGAAACGTCGAGACTGAGACAGAGAAACATACAGAGAGAGGGGGGGGGGGAAATTGAGAGACAAGAACGATAGACGGGAATGGTGAGAGAGAGACAGAGAGAAAAAACGAGAGATAGAGAGTGTGTATGTGTGGTGTGTCTGCTGGTGTTGGGGACCCCGGGTGGGTGGGATGTGCGATGCCAGGACGTTCTCCGGCGTGGGGAGCAGCTCGTGCCGAGACTTAGCCGGATAATCTATTGTAATCCCACGGAGGGGTGTAGGGCACACACACACACACACACACACACACACACGTGCACTCCCTGCAGGGCGGGGCCAGAGAAGGGGAAGTGAAAAAATGAGCATCTGTTTCTGCAGGCGCTCAGGTCAGCTCCACCGAGGCTTGAGGGAGAGACACACAGCTGAGAGGAGCCTGCTCAGTGTTTACTACTCACTGATACTCTGAGAAGTACCGATACTCCAGACCATTTTCAATTCCACGCGGAAATGCTGCTACAATGTTAGGTTCTTTGTTGGCTTTTTTCGTTAAGAGACAAAAAAAATACACAAGACTGCGACGTGAAAATGTGTCTGAATGTGGAATCTCAAGACAATAAAATGCACAAATACATAAAACTGCATTAAATTGCGTAAGATTCTCCAGAAGAGAAAAGAAGTAGAGAGAGAGAGACAAAATGAGAGAGCGACATAAGGAAGTGAGAAAGTAAAAGAGAGAGGGAAAAGAAAGTGATAGAGAGATAAGAAAGTGAGAGACTGAAAGCAAGAGAGGGGGGGGGGAGATAGGAAAGAGAGAGAGAGATAGGAAAGTGAGAGAGAGATAAGAAAGTGAGAAAGTAAAAGAGAGAGAGGGAACAGAAAGGGAGAGAGAGATAAGAAAGTGAGAGACCGAAAGCAAGAGAGAGGGAGAGAGAGGTATAAGAAATTAAGAGAGAGAGAGAGAGAGAGATAAGAAAGTGAGAGAAAGAGCATTTTTGATACCTTGGTTAAGAAAAAAAATACTTAAGACTGGAAATGTGTCTGAATGAGGAATCTCAAGACAATAAAGTGCACAAACACATTAAACTGCATTAAATTGCATTACATTTTCCAGAAGAGAAAAAATAAATACCCAGCTTGAAAGGTTTTTTTTAAAGATTAAATTAAAACAAACGAGTTTTGTCGGAGCTCTAAACGTAGAAGAGTACAATTTTGTATTTAAATTAAAAAAAAAAAAAAAACCTTGTCATGTCAGATTGTCTGTTTCCTTCTGGTGTTTTAAAAATATTTCAAGTTCAGAGAGTTTTGTATGTTTTTATTGTTACGTCAAGTCTTTAAAATTAACAATCTTACTTCTTAAGCATGTATTAATCTTCCGTTGGTATATTGTGGTAGGGTTCTGCTTAAATCATTTAATGAACCAGAGTTGAACAGCAGTAATTATATAAACTGATTTAGATTTGGGATTTAGTTAAACATCATAATACATAATAACAAATAGTTGCACGGTGAAAAAAGAAGTTTCATCTGCAGATGGCGCTTCAGGTGTGTGTTTTGTATAGTTCTTGTTTTGGTCAGGTAAAAAGTGTCGTTGACGATGACAAATATATTTAGTCAACGAAATGAACACTGCTAGCGGTAAGAAAGAGACTTGCTATTCAGAAGCAGAGACAATATTTACTCATAGCTTGAAACTTTTGTTAATAGAGTCATTCATAAGTGGAGGTTCCACTGCAGAAGCTCTTGACTGATGGAGGTTCCTTGAACGTTTAGGGCTGCGTTTCTGCAATCGAAGTTGGAGATTGGGTCAGGATTCATGTTCATGGTGGGAGATGCAGATACGTGTCCATCATAAGAGCCGTGTGATTGGCCCAGAATTATCCTGCAGCTGGACGACAAACCCCAACGTTCTGTCATAGTTATTAAGAGGATCCACTGATCTTCACATCGGCGAGTGTGTCCGAGGTCACATGACGCGACGGAGGAAAGTGAGACGGCCTACATCCGCAGGAGAGTCTAGACGAGCCACGGCCACCGGAGAAAATTCCAACTGCGGAAAATTCCAGTCTTGTAATAATAGTCTTATAATACCCAAACAAAGGAAGATTTGTTGAAAATTGGCCACATATTGGATAGATTTTATCGCCAAATACTTACATTTTTCCTGCTGCTTTGCTCGTTCATTCCGCCATTTTTCTGATGGTGTCGTTGCTGTCGCTTCCAAGACGAGTTTTTTTCTCCATTGTAAAATATTTTAGACAATAACATTTCAGCTGCCATTTCTACCAGTTCTAAGACCAAAACCCAAGAAGGCTTAGTGAAGATTGGCCATATATTGGAATATGTGTTGTATAACCAATTTAGTATATTAAAAATTCTTCAATTTTAATGGTCACATAGATGTTATACGTGGTACAACATGTAGTGAAATGTGTTTTGATCGTTCCGGCATTTTAAGATTGGGATGGGGGAAATACAATAAAATGTGCAGAAGGGAAATACAATAAAAAGAAAATAAAGAATAGAAATACAATAAATTACAGTAGATATAAGGATAAAATCTGAATAAAAATACAGAATTATCAAGGTACAAATACAATCAAATAACGTTTTAAAAAAAAAAGTAAAAATACAAAAAGTGTGTAAAAAGAATTTTGAGTATTAAGTATTTAATGCATTTTAAATTCTTTGTACATTTTTTGTTACAGCTGCGTTTTTTTGATGGTGTGGTCACTGCCGCTTCAAGAATGTATATTTTCCCACTGAAAACTTTTAACCAATCACATTTCAGCTGTCATGTGAAGCCACGCCCACGCCTGCAGTTCTCTTTTTGAAGGCAGTGTGCACATAGAAACTCCCAACGTTTTTTTCCCCCAACCAATCAGATTTTGCGCTTTTTTTCCCTCCGGGCCTATCACATTCAGGCAGATTGATTTATTTCACTTAGTTTTTTTTTTTTTACGTTTTTTTTTTGCTAAGCACACAGATTACACACACCCACAATGTATAATGATTTTGACCGTTAAAATATGGAGTTGTGTGTGAAATGCCGATGTTTTAGCTGTAATATCTATACGTCGTCGGCTCTTGATTGCACATCGGCTGAAACACCTACGCCGGGACGGCGCACTTATCATATTTGAAAAGCAGACATACTTATGCGTGAATATGTACATGTTTAAGTGTGCGCGGGTGTGGTGTCACCAGCCCGTGTGAGAACCGATGAATCGCTGCATTATTCGCTTCAGACTAACAATCCTCGCCTCAGTCTGAAGCCTCGCGCACGTCGAAAAGCTCACAAGTCTCCAAAAATATCATTTTAAGGATTAAAAAAGGGTTTGATTAGTTAATTTAAGCGCATAAATACAATGAAAATGTTGTGTGTTTGGTCCAGTGTGTGTATATATACATGCATACGTATTATGTAAAGCAGAGTGTGTGTTTGAGCGTGCGTTTCTTTGGGCATTTTACCATGTGTACTGAAGCATGTGTGAGTGTGCGCTTGGTGTGAGTTTTGGCGTGTGTGTGTGTGTGTGTGTGTGTGTGTGAGCGAAGGCCACATGGTGAAGCTGTATTTTTAGCTCACTGATTCATGCTTTGGTTGTTCTGATGTTGTATAAAAAAATTGACCAAATGAAATGGTGAACTAGATTCTGGTGTCTGCCGTCGCCTCGTAAGAATTAGACGATTAAATTAATATTTCTGGGGGGAAAAAACATTTTTTTTTTCATGTTTACCTACTTGAATTATATTGTTGTTTTAATTTAGTCACAGTTCAAAAATCACAAAAATCTTGGATCAGCATTTAGAAAGTAACTTTAGTTTAATTCAATAAATGAACTTGTTGTTTGGTGCATTTAATCTGAGGAAATGTTACTTACGATTGAGGTCTGGAATGCTGAGCCGTCATTGGCTGATTAGTACAATGGAAACTCAGAGTGCTGAGCCGTCATTGGCTGGTGATTACGATTGTAACACAGACTGCTGAGTTGTCATTGGCTGATTATTACAATTGAAACCCAGAGTGCTGAGCCGTCTTTGGCTGATTATTACAATGAAAACATAGTGCTGAGCCATCATTGGCTAGTTATTACAATTGAAACTCAGAGTGCTGAGCCGCCATTGGCTGATTATTACTATTGAAACTCGGATTCATATAGTTATATAAACTCATATATAAACTCATATTCATCAAGTCGTCGGCTGATTAATTACATTTTAATTTGATTTAACTCACACATTTTAGGTAAATAAATCAACGAGATGTTTCGTCTTTCTACTTACAGAAGCATGCACATTGTGACAAAGAAAGTAATCTATGGCTAATAGCGGCACTCTCCTCGCACTTCCTGTCCTCTCGTCAGCCCCTCCCCTCCCCGGCCAGTCACTTCCTGTCCTCCCGACAGCCCCTCCCCTTGCCGGCCGGTCACGGGTCAAGCATTGATGGACTGTTGTGGTCCGTCTTCACAAGCTGACACCACTCAACAAGCCTGGTTTAAGTGTGTGTGTGTGTGTGTGTCCTTGTGCCCTCTTAAACACACACACACACACACACACACACACACGCGCGTACAGTGCGTTAAATGCCCCGATGAATCAGTGTGACATTCCGCTTCGGCCTTCTTCTTCCTTTATTTCTTGACTCCACATTAGGAGGACAGGGAGGGTCTATTGTGCAGACGGGATGGAGGGGAAGGGGGAAGGGAAGAGTCGTCCTCCTGTGCACCAGCTGTACATCACAAGGGGGAATGAACACGTTTGTGCGGTGGATGCCGTCGTACATGTCCGTCTGCTCGGCCCGGCGCTTTATTCTTACCGCATCATCAGCAGAGGTTTACTGTAGTTAGATTAGACAGACTGTGTGTTACTATAAGTGTGTGTAGTATGTGTAGTGTGTGTGTGTGTTTACCAATACATTTTTTATTTATTTATGCTAAACATTAAAAATATGAATAATATTATTAGTAATAATTAGTAATTATTTTTAGTAGTAATTATATAGCATGGTAGAAGAACTTTCATTACTTAAGCAATAAATGTGTAGTTTCTAAAAAAATATATGAAATTACTTCAAGTCTTCAAATTATTTGAATTTAGTGCAATTAATACATGTCTATCTGTGTGCATGTATTATATACATCATATTCATTTTAAATATAATTAAATTATATTATTTTATAACAACTATAAACCTGTAGTTGTTAAGCGTTAATAAAAAAAAAACGTAGTAGATAAATTATTAAACCATTATTAATAAAACAACAAAAATAAACGTATTTATTTATAGTATTTTTTTTTAAATATTACATTACTTTTAGTCAGATTACTTGAATATATGATTGGATTATTATTTCTATTACTACAACCACATTTTTTAGACTTGTGATATTTAAAAATGTTTAAAAAAGGTTCAAATCAATGTTTTTCGTACAATAAAGGGGCAAAATTCAAGACAAATGTCATATATAGAAACGGCAGTGACAATATACAGTTAAAAAAAAAAACAAGACAATAACATTAAAGCACAAAAGATATACTAATATTTAAGTAATGATAAGTAGTAATAAATACTATGCTGCATTTTGGGTTTACTGGACTGTGTTGCTAATATAACAAACCTTCGTCTTTTCCTAATCGTTTTGTAGCTGGAAAATAGAAAAGTGTGAAGAAAGTGGTAACTAAAACCTGTAAATGTGTTCCGTGATGTGGCATGAGGCGCTGAGTGACGGGCGCGGTAGGTGAGCGGGCGCTGACTGACAGGCGGGGCTTATCGCAGGAACCCACTAATTGGAGGTCATCCGCACGAATTAAAAAACCAGTCAATTACCATCGCTCTTCCCTCCCTGCCGCTGCCAGCATGTTTAGATGCCACGTACGCGCGCGCGCGCGCGCGTGTGTGTGTGTGTGTGTGTGTGTGTGTGTGTGCGTGTGTGTGTGTGTGTTCTGAAGATCGTTGTTCTGTGCAGATCGTTACGTCTGATTGGTCGGTTCTTCGATTGTGATACAGGACGCGCAGCTGGATTATTGACGGCAATTTTATCACCGACTTTGTGAATAATCGTCTCCGCAAAATTAGCGGGTATAGAGAGCGTGTGAATGGTGTGGCGTGGTGATCGGTAACAAACTGATGATGGGCTGTCAGTGTGAGTGTGTGATTGTGCCGCTCTGTGATTGGTCGGCGAATCTCGAGTATGCCCCGCCTTCAGGCTCTGATTGGCCTCAGGTCCCCGTGACACAGAAATGAAACAAGTGAATCAGAAAAATTAATGGATGGATCAATGGATTGGTGTGTGTGTGTGTGTGTGTGTGTGTGTGTGTGTGTGTGTGTGTGTGTGTGTGTGTGTCAGCGACTCTGCTCTCATTTGTCACCTTCTTGTTCTTTTCTCGTTTTTAAAGTTTTTTTTTTCCCCCCTTTGCCTCTTTTTCAATCTCACTAAACCAACCAGATTTCTTAAGTGGTCCATCTCTTGGTCCTCGTGTTCCATCCCCCCATTCTTCTCTCCACTGGCCTTGTGCCTCTCCTCCGGGTCACTGACCCCCACTGATGCTGAGATAGCATCATTTCCTTTCAATAGAAATTATTTGCATAAAATACATTCAATTAATTTGAAACAATGGATGGATGGATGGATAGATAGATAGACAAACTAGATAGATAGATAGATAGATAGATAGATAGATAGATAGATAGATAGATAGATAGATAGATAGATAGATAGATAGATAGATAGATAGATAGATAGGTGGAGGGATGGATGGATGGATGGATGGATGGATGGATGGATGGAGTTTTACAAATATTTAAATATGTGATTGCACTTATTAGATTGGTTTTTGTTCAGCGTGCCTAATTGCTATTAAAATGACAAAATCGCTTGAAATTCAAGTAACCAATTAAACAACTTGTATTTTTTTTTTTTTCAATTAATTTAAAAAAAGTTTAATATATGATGTTAATGTAATGAAATGAACATTATCTGATGTGGTATTTGGCTTTTGTGTGCATGCATTTACACTAACACACACACACACATTTGTACTGAAAAATAATTCGTTTTTTCGTTGCATATTTTCACGCCATTTAAGCAATACCAATGATTGCGTTTGTTCTTCCAGATGATTCATCATCCGAAAGTGGGAGTGGCAACGGCGTTCACACTCTGACTCCTCCCTCTGTGGGCGTGGCTGCAGTAGGTGACAATTCCGCGACCAGAAGCGGGTCGGGCTCGTACGCAGAAGTGAACGGGAACGGAGCCGCCGCGCCGCTCGACTTCAGCACCACGTCCTCCTCCTCATCTTCAGAGGACCAGCAGCCGGTCAACCTGAGCGACAGACTGAGTCAGGCCCTGCCCAGCGCCGCCGCCGCCATGCTGGCCACCTTCAACCCCGAGCACGGGGAGGAACTGCGCCGCAAGTACTCCAAGTCCTCCGAGCTGCGCCTGGACCGAGACATCAGGGACTACAACAACAAGGTAGAACAATCTCTGCCAAACTCCGGATTATACGCCACACCCTTGTTTATCACGATAGATAGGTTCCAAGCCCGGCCGCCATGGCTGAAAGTCTGCGAAGGAGGGACACCATAATTACGTATTTACTAGGGCTGTCAAACTTGACAATTTTTTATTAACGCCTTTAATCACACAGTATCATGAAGATATCATGAAGTATGTGCCATAGTTAACATTTTTTAAATCACTTTATATTAGTGCTGTCAAACGATTACATTTTTTTTAACTAGTTAATCGCACTTCCCCAACCAAATGAATAGCGATTAATCACAAATAATAATAATAATTTATTATTAATAATTCTTTAGTATTAACAATTATTAATGACATGAACAAGTATAGAATCTTGTAATATTGAATATTGAAATGTAAAATGTAAATTAATGTAAACTCAAAATAAACACTTGTTTAAATACTGTAATATACTGTTTTGACTAAAGAAAACAATGGGTAACCCGGTCATAATAATTAAAAAAGAAATAAGTTGGGTTTTTTTTTAGGAAAAGAGACAACGACAATGTATTTGTATATTTGTGTGGCAAAAGTATGGCACTGATAAGTAGTCTAGCTGAAAAGGCTGATCACACATTTTTAACTAAAGGAACAAAAGTTCGACATATGGACTGTGCGCAGTGCACATGCACACGCAGTCGTCTGAGAGACTGCGAATAACCAAATTGCACTCTATTCTTTCTATAAGTGCGCCGTGATTTCAGCTTGGCAAAAAACTGTACACATAATACTGAATGGTTTTGAAGTGAAACTCAAAAACTCAAAAAACTTGCAAAACCGGATTATTACAATTTGACGCGATTAAACAAATTCAATTAATCGCATGAGTTAACGTGTTAACTTTGACAGCCCTACTTTACATCTTTTGGTATGACTGTTTGGCATTGCATGCATAAATACAAATAAGTACTAACATATGTCAAATACTAAATTAAAAACTAAAATCTGAAAAAATTACGGGCCGCAGTAAAAAGATCAAACATTGAGCAGTCGGCGACGACAAAAAGGCCTGGGACCACTGATCTAACGCCTCAAATCGTTTTTGGGAAGAAAAAAACAGTTTTAAGTGCGCTGTTCGTCCCCACAATTCTTTCAGTAAACGCACCTGTTATTCTAAGGGAGACGTTTTCCGTCTTTGATTCCGATATTGAAGAGAAACTGGCTTGAGGACGTGGTTGATATTGAGCGTGGAGTGATAAAAGGCCCGATCAGGCCTCATTCATGGAGTCGACAGAACTTTTCCCTTTCAGCCCGAAGCGCCGACGTTCAGTCCAGAATAAAGAGCGACGATCTCGCAGCATCTTGTGGATTGAGATGGTGGGAATAATGCGGCGAGACCTTGAAGCTTTCTCCCACCAAACTGAATGGCCTTTGCTGTTGGATTCGTGTTTTGCTTTCCTTTCTTCCTTTGAAGGAAATCTCACCGGATGCAGACAGAAGCTTCACCTTGGTTGTTTTGTTTGTGCAGTCGCCTCAATACAGTTCGGGGAGTTACGATTCAATAAAGATGGAGATCTGCGCTGAAGATCTGTCTGCTGGCCGTCCTCCTCCGGCGGATGATGACGATGATGACCATGATGACCACGACGACAGCGACAAGATAAACGATGTGGAGGGAGTGGACCCGGAGAGGCTGAAGGCCTTCAACGTGAGCATTCATTGGCTTTCTCGTGTTCATTTTTGAATATTTTTTTTTAATTGGAATTTTTGCAACAAACAATAACATACGAACAAACAAACCCTTTACATAACAGTCTGAATGAAGATATAAGTACTGCGTCAGTGTTCATTTCATTGACGAAATATTTTCGTCATCGTCTTCGTCAACGACACTTTTTCCCTGACGAAAATGAAGCGAAACACACCTGAGGAGATTGAAATGTTTCTTTTTCACCATGCAACCATTTGTTACTTATAACATGCAATTGCAAATAACAAGGCAATTATAACAAATTTTAATTTACTGTATTTATTTTTCTCTTTGTTGAGGTATACATTTAAATACATTCATTTGGATTGAGAGAAAAGTTCATTGAAATAAGTTACAGAAAAAGAAATGTTTTTCCGAGCAAGATATTTGTATTAATTGTATATGTTCATAGTTAACAACGTATTCAGATTTCTTAGACTTTAGAATATATAGCACTTTCGTTGACTAAATCTATACTGTAATTTAGTCGACTAAAATGCTGTGGTATTTAGTCGACTAAAATTAGACTAAAACAAAAAAAAATTAAGATGACTAAATTGGGACTAAAACTTGAGTTTTAGTCAAAAGACTATGACTAAAACTAAATTGAAAATCTTTGTCAAAATTAACACTGTACTGCGTGACAAAGATGAAGTAAGCAGCATAGGATTACCCTGTTAACAAGATGTAGATAATAGGAAACGATAGAGCAGCATAGATGACTTTAGTCTTCATGGCGAGTTAAGAGCGAAAATAAAGGTTCCCAAAGCCTATCAAATTTAAGGTCCAGTCCAGAGTTCGTTCCAGATGGAGGATAGAAGTTAATGATGACAACAGAAGCAGAATGACCTTTTTGGCTAACACAATCCCAACATCACAGGCAACCGTATTTCCCGACTAAGAGAGTCCAACGCATCTGACCAACCAAATATTGCAATCATTGGGTCAGGGGACAAATCACAGCCGTAAACATTGTTGAAAAATTAAACGATTTCTTTCCAAAACTTCAGAATATGAGCACAAAACCAGAATGACTGTGCAAGAGTTCCCTCGGACGCCTTACATCTGTCACACACAGGGGAGAGAGATGGGTGAAAACCGCTTAGCTTTTGAATAATGGAGTCTGTGCAAAACTATAAACTGAATTAGGTGATGTCTAGAGTTTATGGAACATGAATAGGCAGATGATAGATTTTTCCCAATCCATTTCAGAGATATGAATACCCAGGTCTCGCGCAGTGTTCATTTTGACAATTATCTTTAATTTAGTTTTAGTCGTAGTCTCAAATTGGTCATCTTCGTTTTTTTTTTTAGTTTTTGTCTGATTTTAGTCGAGTAAATACCACAACATTTTAGTCGACTGCATTCGACTAACGAAAATATAAGTGCTATATATATTCTAGATGTTTACTAGAGTTACTATGTCTAAGAAATCTAAATACGTATATCATACGTAAATATCTACAACTTATTTGGAAAAACATTGATTTTTCTTGAGCTTATTTTTTTGAACTTTTCTTTCAATCCAAATAAATTTATTCTCATAAATGAAACCCCAACAAAGAGGAAATTAAATAGAAAGGGGGGGGGGAGTTCATCAGCAGATGGCGCTTCAGGTGTGTTGTATTTCTGCCCGTGATTGTTGCTTCACACGCGGCTAAGGTGGCGTTGAATGTTAAAATGAATCCATATATCTGAGCGTTTTTTCCTGCCGGGAGTAGACGTCATTAAAGAAGCTCGCGTCTCTATCCCATCCTGCTTTTGAAAGGCTTTGTGTCCTGATTGGTGTCTCTTTGTGTTAACACCTGCCTTTCTCCAGAAGCTCAGATTATGATTGGACGTCATCACAAAAGGCATTTTCGTTTAGTTTTTATTCGTTGACGAAAGTGTCAATACATGTATTTATAGTATTGTCCCTGAGCGGGAATTTTTGTATAGTTCTCGTTTTCATCGAGCGAATAGTCACGATAGCGAAAATATTCCGTCAACAAAATGAACACAGGCTCTTGCTCTCGCGCTCTAGATGTTCGTGCGGCTGTTTGTGGACGAAAACCTGGACCGCATGGTGCCGATCTCCAAGCAGCCCAAAGAGAAGATCCAGGCCATCATCGAGTCCTGCAGCCGCCAGTTCCCGGAGTTCCAGGAGCGCGCTCGCAAACGCATCCGCACCTACCTCAAGTCCTGCCGCCGCATGAAGAAGAACGGGATGGAGGTAATAAAGGTTGAGCTAATATTAATATTATTATTACTCTCTCGCTTGGCCTGTAGCGCCCCCTGGTGGAGAGAGTCGGCACACCGGGTTGAGCCCAGTCAGCAAAATGTGCATGTTTTAGCATCTATTTGCATTTATAAATTCACAAGTAATATATAATCTAAGTGTAAGCGTAAGCCACAAGCATTTTATGATTAACACATTGAGGCAAATTGCTTATTAGTGCCTTTGTTGGTTTAAAGAGATCCTGAAAACCTAAACACTATATGGTAGGAACGAAATGGGTAGCTTTACTCGATTCATATTTTTCTCATTTTTGTGGAATTGCTTTTTTTACGATAACAATGGAGCTCTTAGGTCTTTGACGTAACAAAGGTCTTCGAAACATTTTGTTAATTTGTCCGACAGCTTTAATCCCAAATCTCAGTTTTCATGTGGAATTTTGAAAATTGTATCTTGGTTTTATCTTTATTCTATTTTCCAAGTTTAATTCAGATTACGTATTCGTCTCGTCTTTGTCGAACCGCTTGTTTTTCAACAATAACAAGGACGCTGTTTTTATTTGGATTATCTAAGAGTTGATTCTTAAAAATCTTCGTCTAATAAATCCTAATTAGTACTGCTTTAATTTGAATTTCACATTCAGCCAAACAACTTAAAAAATTGAAAAGGTCTTTGAAACATTTTGTTCATTTTTACGACGGCTTTCATTTCAAATCTGAGTTTTCTTGTGTAATATGGGAAGTTTTAGCATAGTTATATCTTTATTCTATATGTATTTTCCAATCTTAATTCAGATTACGTATTCGACTAGCATGTCTAGTTTTTGTCTAAAGGCTTGTTTTCAACAAAGAAATCTTAATCTGGTTTATCAAAGAGTTGATCCATACGAATCTGCACTTAATAAGTCCTAATTACTGCAATAATTTGAAATTCAAATCACCAATTCAATTGAAACCCAAATCACTTTATGAACTAAAAAGGTTTCATTTTATCCATTTCTCGGACGGCTTTAATCCCAAATTTGAGTTTTCATGTCTAATCTGGTATATTCTGTCTTAGTTATATGTTTATTCTATTCATATTTTCCAATCTTAATTCAGATTACATCTTCGACTAGCATGTCTAGTTTTTGTTCAATCGCTTGTTTTTTAACAATAGCAAGATCTCATGTTTTAATCTAGATTATCTGAGAGTTGATTCACACGCATCTTCGCCTAATGAGTCCTAATTACTGCCATAATTTGAACTTCAAATTCAGCCCAATCACTTAAAGAACTAAAATGGTTTTTGAAACATTTTATCCATTTGTTTGACGCTTTAATCACAAATCTCGGGTTTTCATGTATAATCTAGCTAGTTTTCAGCAAAAACAAGGAAACCGTGTTTTAATCTGGATTATCTGAAAGTTGATTCACACGCATCTTCGCCTAATAAATTTTAATCACAGCAATAATTAGAAATGCAAATTCAACAAATCACTTAAGGAGTCATAAAGGTCTTTGAAACATTTTGTTTATTTGTTTGACGGCTTCAATCCCAAATCTGAGTTTTCGTGTGTAATCTAGGAAATTCTATCTAGTTATATCTTTATTCTATTTGTATTTTCCAATTTTAATTTTGAATACATATTTGACTAGCGTGTCTAGTTGTTGTCTAATAGCTAGTTTTCAACAATAACAAGGAAACCGTTTTAATCTGGATTATCTGAGAGTTGATTCCCACCTTCGCCTAATTCTAATCACAGCAATAATTTGAAATGCAAATTCAGCCAAATCACTTCATCCATTTGTCTGACGGCTTTACTCCCCAATTCCGAGTTTCGGTGTGTAATCCGTGTTTGGTGCATTGAGTGGTAACAGAACGCTGTTTTCTCAGCAGACGCGACCCACGCCGCCGCACCTGACCTCAGCCATGGCGGAGAACATCCTAGCGGCCGCCTGCGAGAGCGAATCGCGCAAAGCTGCCAAACGGATGCGTCTGGATATTTTTCAGGCCCACGTGAGTGACGCTCGACTGTGACGTTTGACCCTGCGGAACTGTGTGTAGAGGTGTCGAAGTAATACTACTTCGTTACCTTACTTAAGTAGAAATTTGACTTACTTTTACTTCACTAGAGTGTTTATTTTTCCGATTATTTTTTCGTTTATTTTTCAAAACTAGCTGCATTTTCATTTCGATTTGTTTTGTTTCCATATTGAATGTAATGAATGTAATGTTGAAGCTAGATTTTCGAACATAAGAGTTCATATTTAGGTCGTTATTTCATATAATATATTTGAAAAGAATCTATTTTAATATAAGTTTTACTTACTTAATATAAGTTTTTACAGATTTACTCTGAGAAGCCTGTTTGATTTAGTGTCTTGAGGCCGCACAGATTCCACAGAAGCTTTGTAATAAAATGCATTTATTTTCAATGTCATTACAACAACATTTTAATAGAACAATATAGTTCTATAATGGCATTTTTTTTCTTGCATTCCTTTTACTTTTGTACTTAAAAGTAGTTTTATCAGTATTAGTAACACTACTTTTACTTTAGTAAAATATTTGGCATTTTACTTTTACTTCCACAGAAGTACTTTTTAACTCTAGTGTCTTTCTAACGAAGTAACAAACCAACGAAGTAACGAGTTGTAAAGAGTACCAGACATCCATAAGTACAGATACGTGCTGTATAAGTTACTCCAATGCAAGTAGACTTGAGTCAACGTAGCAAAGTATCGAATTTTAAAACAACTTAAGTATTGTACTCATACTGAATTTAGGCTAAAATAAAACAAAGTTAAAAAAAAAAAAAAAACTCTTCGTGGGGTTTTATTTTCTAATACAGAAATGTCACGCACAATCAAAATGTAACGAGTAACAGTAACTGTTAATTCAAATGTAGTGGAGTGAAAAGTACAGTTACTCAATCAGTATCGCAGTGGACTAGAGAGTAAAAGTTGCTTCTATTTTTGATACTCAGTGCAAGTACGAAGTAGCCAAAAACATACTTAAGTAAAGTAACAAGGTACATTTACTCAAGTACCTTACACCTCTGGTAACAAAGGCGACTACATTTGACAGCACTGACTGTGTGTGTGTGTGTGTGTGTGTGTGTGTGAGCAGGAGGACCAGGCGTCTCTGGAGAAGCCGGTCTCGCTGACACACTCGGCCTACTCGCTGGCGGCGTCCGCTTACTCCCAGGACCAGCTGTACCTCAACGGAGGCCTCAACTACAGTTACCGTGGTTACGGGGGACTGTGTGCCAGTGTACAGCACCCGGTCTCACTGACGGCCCAGACCAACGGTGAGAGACATCAGTTCACGTTCAGGTTCAGGTTTATTTATACAACGCTTTTATTAGTTCCAGACCAATGCAAAGTCACTATGCGAATTAGGGGGGAAATTATCTTGAAAGAAGAAAAATGTCCATTTTATTATTTTAATTTATTATTATTATTTTTTTTTTTTTTTATTTATTTGTGTTTCAAGATTAGGAAAAAGAGCCAGTTAAAAAAAGAAAAATGTCCTTTGTTCCTATGACCAACGATGAGAGCCATCATTTCAAGTTCAAGTTCAGGTTTATTTATATAGCGATTTTCTTAGTTCGAGACCAACGCAAAGTTGCTATGCAAATTAGAGAAAAAATAGTCTTGAAATAAGAAAAATGTCCATTTTATTATTTATTTTTTTATTTGTATGTGTGTCAAGATTCAAGAAAAAGAGCCAGTAAAAAAAAGAAAAACGTCCTTTGTTTTTCGCCACAATTTAAACAGGGTTCCTACGGCTGCTTGAAATCCTTGAAAGGGCTTGAATTTCAACAATGTGATTTCAAGGCCTTGAAAATGCTTGTTTTGGATGAAGTGCTTGAAAATGCTTGAAAATGTAATTATACAGAGGATTCCGTCTATAATTCCGTCTAACTAATACAACTTTAGACTGTATTTCAATCGTCAAAACAAAGCCTTTTGACAGTTTTTTGTTCACGTTTTCTGTCAAGGTTGGTGTTATTTTGCCAAGCTGCTTTTTGTTTTTTAGAATACTTGAAATTTGCCAAGGATTAATTTTTAAAAATTAATGCATTAACGCAGTGGTCCCCATCCTTTTTGATAATCCTTTTTGAACCGATCGACGTTTGATAATGTAACCACGGCCCGTGAAGGGTAATTTATCAGATCTTAGTGATTAACATATAAAATGTTAAACATGCACTCAAAATAATAAACAGTTATTCCAAAAGACGAATATAACATAATTTTACATTTTAAACTCAGTGGAACCAATCAAGACAGCCGTGTTATGGTGTTTGACGTTTCTTTTTAAATCAAAAATGTTTAAAATTTCAGACACCCTTTTAAAATTAGACTTGATTATATTTTCTCGTTGATACTTTGAAAAAAGAAAGTCCTACAGCTTTCTGATACTAAAACGTGATGTTTTATTGAACTTTACATGTAGAGAAAACTCTCCCCCAAAATGGTAACGTTTCATTTTGATTTAGGCACATCTTTAAATATTAATTTTACCACAACTGTACGGTGCTGGAAAAACTTGAAAATTGACCTTGAAAGTGCTTGAAAAGTGCTTGAATTTTATCTTTCACAAAGTGTAGGAACCCTGTTTAAACTACTTGTGAAGTCTTGTTTTCCAGGCCTTAGAAATGCTCAAATTTGAAAGAAAGTGCTCGAAATTTTCAATTGAACTTTTTTCACAACAAACACACACACACACACACACAAAGTGGCACCCCGACGTCCAAAAATTAATCTGTGCTGACTGCATTTTCATAAGGGAAAAATGTCATAAGTCCGGATGCAATTGACATGTAAATGCCCTAATAATATTACATTCGATATAACAATATATAATAATATATTCAAAATATAATACATTCAAGCCCCTGTAAATTCAGACAGATTTTTTTAATAATATGATCAAATATCCTATTAGCGTAATAAAAAAGCATGTTTCATGACAGTTATTGGGGAAAAAACAACAACAACTGTGTGAACTGTGGTACTAAAGTAAATGAATAAAAATCAAAGATTATCTAAGAGTTGATTTACACGCATCTTTGCCTAATGAGTCCTAATTACTGCAATAATTTGAACTTCAAATTCAGCCAAATCACTTAATGAACTAAAAAGGTTTTTGAAACATTTTATCCATTTGTACGACAGCTTTAATCCCAAATCCGAGTTTTCATGTGTAATTTGGGAAATTTTATCTTAGTTCTTTATTCCATTTGTATTTTTCAAGGTTCATTCAGATTAATTCACTCACACACACTCTCTCTCTGTTTCTCTCTGTGTATCCCTCTATCACTCACTCTCTCTCTTTCTCTCTCAAAAAACATCTGGGCTACGTTTAAAATAAATACTGTAAATACTTCAAAATGGCAGATGCTTATCCAGATTAATTATGCGTCTAATTTCTTACTTTCTTAAATAAAGTTAGAAAACATATTTTGTGTGCATGTAATGTCGATAAGGTCCACTAAAATGTAATAACAAATAATATGTAATATATATGTAAAAATATGTAAAAAAAAATACATATATGTAAAATATATAATAATAAATTATTTAGTAATTCGCGCTAGCACTGTACTTCAAAAACACATTGTCATGTTTTTTCAGGGCCCACGGATCTCAGCATGAAGTCTCTGGCCTCCAATTCGTCCACGTCGAGTTCCAGCAGTCTGGGGCGGAACGGAGGAGGAGGCGGGGCTTCAGCTCAGCTCAGCCACACCGAGGTGGCGGCGGTGCGTCAGCTAATCGCCGGCTACCGTGAGTCGGCGGCCTTCCTGCTCCGCTCGGCCGACGAGCTGGAGAACCTCATACTGCAGCAGAACTGAGCTTCATCACCTCCGTCCTCATCCTCAGAGGCTTTCAGGTTATCTCCACACGTTAGAACTCACACGCCTCCGTCAAGCTTTCACTAGGGTACGCTTTCGCTCGTGGCGGACACACTGCAGTGCTGCGTTTAGGACACGCCTCCGGACGGCCGTGATTGGTCCAGGGCTTGTTTCCTTGCTCTTTTTTCCCTTTAGCCATTTCAAACGAGCAGTGTGGATCGTTTGCCAATCCGAGCGCAGACGTTCGTATCGGCTGTAAATAAGCTGTGTTCCGAAGCACTTTCCCATTTGTCCTGACCTCGGAATCATATCGTTTATGCATCGAGAGACGGAATTACCTCAGCTCGCTCGCTCCCACGCCAACCACCCCACCATTCCCACTGGTGCGCGGAACTTTCCGGAACATTTGCCATGACACTTCCCGATTTTATGACAGGCCTATGGATTGTCGTCTGTTTCTCGCCCTCTGTTGGCTCCTGTGGGAGAGCTCGAGGCCGGGATTGGGATGACTGGGGGAAAGCGTCGCTAGCCTCTTATCTATTGACTTTTCTTAATGGCCATTAATCCACTCTGCTGCTATGGACTCCGACGTAACACCACAGACCTGAAACCTCAACCAGAGCACCTCAAGACGCGTCGGCCGGATTCTGAAGCTGCTTTTCCGCAAGCTTCTCGGCGCCTCGTACAATGAGTAGGAAAACGTTTGGACACTAATGTGCGATTTGGATATTGCACTGCTGGTGGGGGACGGAGAGCCGATATCGCAATGCAGAAGATAATCATACGCATTTCTGTCCCTGAACCAGAAGCCCCGCCCACCAGCCGTCAAGCGTTTCTCAGAGCGCGGAACACTGCCCTCTGCTGGCACGCCACACAACTGTCCGGAACGCCTTTGGGTTTCCCGTCCTTGAGAATGTCGCCCTAGTTGAGAGAAATATGCAAAGTGGACAGTGGGAGGCGGCTTCACGTCGTTATTTAACGCGGAAAAGAAGGACGGTGATAAACGGGGGGAAAAAATCAGACGCGCACTTCTTTCCGATCTGGATTTCTCCTTTGTCCTGGGTGTTTGAAGCAAAAAAAAAATGTTTCGTTTTTTTTCTCGTTGTCAGGGGTGCGGCCTGTCGTTCTGGCCGTGGCGTCGAATGAATCCGCGAATGAATTCCCGACGTTTCCCGCTCTTGTTTGTGTTCTCTCGCTCCTGAGACAAGGCCACTTAAACTGTACGACAAAGCAAACGACAATCTTTGGAAAAGGTGTAACCCCCTTGACGGCTTTGTTTCCACGCTCGCTGAGAGAACACGGGGTCTTTTAGCCATAATCAGCATCTCTCGCTCTCTCGGAGGCCCCGCCCACCCGCCAACGCTCCCACCGTTCTATCCGATTCCTATTTGACTATGTTTTTTTGTATCGCAAGTGGTCTTTTCAGAACTCTTTTATATCAAGGAACCAACATGAATTTGTCCTGTGTTTAATTGCCTCTTACATTCCAAACTCGGACGTCCCACACGCGGCAGCAGCCGGACCAAGGTCACATCAGGTCGCATCGGCTTCACGTAGTAGAGTATTAATGCCAACTTCGCCTCAGCGAATCCTTTTCCGTCCGGCGCCGTGCCTTCACAAGGGCTCTACACCACTGATTGTCGTACAAACCGATTAGTAATCCCAAGTCTTTGCGCAGAGATTTTTTTCGGCGGCCCCGCCCAGCGTTTATTATTTAACGGACTTTGCATTCCGGTGTGACGCTGGTTCCGGTTGCTGCTAATCGACACGATTTAAACGGGCTCTCAGACGTCGGGAACATCACGATTTGTTTTGTTGTTTTTTGAGCGCGCCGACTGCGTTCCGACGAATATCGTTTCCCCATTTCGTCCGGACCTCGTATGATTTGTGGGTTTGTTTTGCGCCAATTTTTTTTTTTTTTTTTTGCGATGTTTGTCCTTTTCGAGTTCTTTGTGTGCGAGAAGCTGATGAAATGTACCTAAACCAATGTGAAGCTGTCTCTTTCCTTCTCATTTTGGACTCAGTGAAAGTGTGATGTTTACATGTACAGATTTTCAGCTCTTTTCGTTTTGCTCGTTCGCATTCTGACGTTCCTGTAAACTCTCCGTTCCCATCCATTCTGTTTGTTCGTCTGGCGACGGGAAATGGGATCACATGTTTTTTTTTTTTTACAGTAAGACGTTGTTTTCCCCCTTACTGTATAATGTCATTTTCTCTATTGCAGGAATGCATCACAAAGACTTGTAAAGTAACAATCTCCTGTAAAACGTTCAGAAAAGCGCGTTCCTTCTTTTTTGCAAGCCATTGTTATAACACCCGACGTGAAGTATTTGTCAAGTACAGGAGAGAGAACCTCAGGTAAATTACTGTTTTATTAGTTGAACAAAAACGACTTTGCCGATCCATTCTTATGTTGATACAATAATATATATGACATTTTTTCTTTTTGATATTTATTGTTCTATATATATGTTTTCAGTACATGTGACTAAACATTTTAATTATTTAGAAAAGTGTTGATATACATGCGTGACAAAACTGAAAGGCTGAATTAAAAAAAAAACAAACAAAAAAACGCAAACAGCATGGATGGCTCCGAACATATCACATTCAAGAATAAAAACCAATGATTTGAGGCTTTCTCCAGTTTGGATGTCACTACCAAATGTCACGTGACATTGGGGCTTTTTTTTCCCTCCCAAGATGTAATTCACCAAGCTAAATATACTAATAAAACAGTGTGATATATATCGAAATCACCTGCGTCAATTGTGTTATTTTTTTCACCAGATTGTCGATGTGTTTTGTAGTGTTGTCACGATACTGGAAATAGCAACTTCGATAAAATATTGAGAAAAGTACCAATACTCTATACCATTTTTGATGCCGCTGGGAAAAACTGGAACAACGTTAGGACCTTTTTTTTTTACTTTTACTTTTTTTTTTTTAAATGTGTATAACAAGACTGTAAAACTGCATTATCTTTTACATTTTTCAGAAGTAAAAAACGCATGCACGCACCCCGCTCCGAAACAAGATGAGACGTAACCCTTAAAATATCATTAAACACTTTATTTTTTCCAAACTTAAATATATAGCACAGAACTATGAGAGAAATGATAGAACACCTGTTCAGATGATTTTAATAAAACTATTCAGACATTATTGGTGGTAAAGGAAACCTAAAAATAAAGTAATCCTGTTTAAGGTGGTATTAATCTATTAAAGTTATTGTTATTTATGTTTAAGGTTTAATTTTCCATTGGTATCGTTGCATTATAATTTTAAAGATTTGTGGGAAAAGTGCCCTGCCCCTTTAAGAGGAAAAGAAAATGCAAACAGGTCAGAGAATAAATACTACGAAATCCACTGTTTGACTTGTTTATTTGTGAAGCTCCACGCCAAAGAGAGACTTGATCCGAAAAAGTGCGCGTGTGCGCGTGTGAGAGAGAGTGACGGAGAGAGAGAGAGAAAGAGAGAGAGAGAGAGAGAGACGAAAGCCGGCAAGCCCCGTTTTCTGAAAGATTTATTTAGTTCACGCCATATATTGTTAAATTAATTTAATATGTTATTAGCTTGTGTCTGTTGTTTATTTTTGTGAGAAAGGGTGAAATATCTGGGTGAAAATATTTTCTATTTCGGTAGACCGCTCTGAGCCCGGAATTTAAAGGAAAAATCCTCGACTTATAGTCGAGTAAATACGGTAATTAATAATAATTTGTTGCTGTGACGTGGTAGTGTAACACATTACTAATTGTACTTTCAGCATTATTTTACTCGCTACATGCTAGTTAAGGAACACTTGCGTGACATCAAACTCTTCACCCTTAAGACAATAAACAAAAATTTATATTTCCTGTTTGTGAGTACTCGTCATTCGCCTTTCGCTGGTGGAGCGTTGTGTTTTGTAACGCCGCTCTGAGCTCGAGGTCCGCAGCTATTGGCTCCGCCTGGTTCATCGTAACTGCGCATTGGTCAGTCACTCGCGGCGAATTTGATAAACACGGCAGGTGAAAGTACTTTGGCGAGAAGGTCTTATGCGCATTATTTCATTTAGTGAAACGTCTGTGTAAACGCAAAAGAATTATTGACATAAAAAATAGCACTAGCCATTTACAAAAAACCATGCTCGACCTGAGAAGAGAAAGAGAACAACAATGACAATGTCCTCTGCACTTTATAGCCAGAAAGCTTGGCATTATTGTGTGGTA
>MU204207.1:957588-979362 GCA_017309775.1 Paedocypris sp. Pulau Singkep
GAAAGTACTTTGGCGAGAAGGTCTTATGCGCATTATTTCATTTAGTGAAACGTCTGTGTAAACGCAAAAGAATTATTGACATAAAAAATAGCACTAGCCATTTACAAAAAACCATGCTCGACCTGAGAAGAGAAAGAGAACAACAATGACAATGTCCTCTGCACTTTATAGCCAGAAAGCTTGGCATTATTGTGTGGTAACTCGTTCAAAATGAATATAGCGGCACTGAAGTTTACTTAGTGTTGTTGTGTCTGATATAAATATGCAGAAGTTATTCACAGATAATGCCAGAAAATCGCTTTATGGCTACCATACTTTGCCCATTATAAACTACCGTATATTGCTATGGGCACAGTCATTAGGCTACACAACAGCGCCTCCTACTGGGTGTAAAATAAAATACAACAAGTAAACGGTACATTCTGTTATTTTAGGATGCTAATTCCTACTCGTGTAGTTATTTTGGTGGTAACTTAAACGTCGTAATATGACATTACAATTCTTAGACAGTAATACTGTAATGTAACGGATTACTTTTTACAAACAGTAACACGTAATGTATGTGCAATGTATTGCGATTTCGAAGCGACTTGCACAACACTGATTAATTGCCTGTCACGTTCCACATTGTGGTGTCGACACAAATTCTTCCTACACGGGAGGTTTTCCAACATCGTGCCATGCGCATGCGCGTTATACATCTGCGTCCTTTAAGTTAAGTCCACCTTGCCATGTACATTTTAACGGTGTTAATTAGAAAAACCTACTAAAATAAATGAATATAAAAAATAAAGTTTATTGGCGTTTAAACGTTTTAACAAATGTTCACAAAATGTATTAGCGTGACAGTAAAGACATTTCCTGCTTCGCTTTAGCCTATGAGAATGTGTAGTAGTTTTGCAGGAATTTTATGGACGCAAGAAGTTCCACGTGATCGCTGTCAAACCGAGCATTTCTATCTTAATTGTTGTAATAAAAAAAAACGTGTACATATAATTGCTTAACTGATACGTGTATATATATATTTTTTTTTTTTTTACCAATGCGCATAGCGTGAGGTAAGGAAAAAAAACGTTTTAGAACACTAGACCAAGGTGACCTTTACGTGGATTTGCGTCTGGCGAGTGTTGCAACCCGTCCCTTGAAATACGGAATCGTCCCATCTTTCAGATTGTAATTGCGCGTCCTGTTTTGAATCGAAACGTCACGGGTTGTGTCCCGTATTTTTCATTGTCTTGTGTAAATTATCCCTCACGCATTTTATGAAGATTTCTTTCTCTACTTTTTATTGGGTAACACTCAACGTCATCGTTAGTTTGATCGATCTTTTATATGTGATCGAGTTGATTGTAATTTACCGTTTTATACATGTCAATAAAATATATTTATTTGTTTGTTTATTTATTTAATAACCTATTTTACATTGCCAATGTGATTTCGTCATAGCCCCGCCCCGCCCCTGTAGTATGCGTCCCTTATTTTGGGCTATTAAAAGTGGTAACACTTAAATATATTTCATATAAATGCAGTTTACGTTGTGTCAGATTTTAGTGTTTTTATAGGGGTGTTGTATCACTTAAAAGTTTCTGTGCTGAGATTTGAGATAATTAGAGTATTCTCTTAGAGTAAGTTTTATTGAAGTGTGTAATACTGTCAATTTTGACATGGTGTACTTAATACTGTAAATGTTAAAGACATTTAAAGTTTATTTTAATGTTTCAGTGTTCATACTTTCCGGAAAACATGTAGCCCCGCCCACCCATATCGCCCCGCCCCCTGTAGTATGCGTCCCTTATTTTGGGGTATTTAAAGCGGTAACCCTACGTACATGTGCTATTTCCATGTTCGGATGAATGCTACTGCTAAAAATGATGACAAATATTTTAGCCACCCAATAAAATAGGATTATCATTAGAGAAGTCTGTTGAGTTGTAGGAAAGGAAAAAAAAACAGTGCGGTGATGGCAATACCTCTGGGGAGGTGATGGCAATCTCTGTAAGAGAGACACACTTACTCTATTTCAATTAAAGACAGTTTATTTTAATGCCTCAGTGTTCATACTTTCCTGAAAACATGTTTTACATTGCGACCACCATATCACAAAGTGATTTCGCCATAGTCCCGCCCACCAAAATCGCCCCGCCCCCTGTATGTATCCCTCCCGTATTTTTGCATAACAAAAGTGGTAACCCTAAATTTAAACACCTCAGTCAAAGTGAAGTGACTCGTAAAAACAATAGTAACTACTTCAAGCGACGTCTCCTGTGACAGAAAACATGTTTTACACTGTGTCTCAAAACAGAACGCGCTTTTATTATTTGCCAATAAATAATAAATGGCTTTGCCAATAAATAATGATAGTCTGTGCTTGATAGTCTGTGAAAACCATAGCTGTAGTGATTTTTTTTTGTAATTTATTGTTTTCCACATGTCAATAAAAGATATATATTAATTTAATAACATATTTTACATTGCAATCACTGTATCGCAAAGTGATTTCGCCATTTCCCCGCCCACCAAAATCGCCCCACCCCCCGTAGTATCCGTCAGGTGTTTTTCGCTATCAAAAGCGTTAACCCTAACGTAAAACACCTCAGTCACAGTGAAGTGACTCGTAAAAACAATAGTGTGTCCTGTGACAGAAAACATGTTTCACACTGCGTCTCAAAACAGAACGCGCTTCTATTATGTGCCAACAAACAAGAAATGCGTTCAAACGTACACCTCAAGCAGTAAACATCAACGCGCTTCACGACAGATGAGCTCACGGCGGGAGAAGCGGGTCGCGCGCGCAGCTTCCACGCGCACTGCACCGGTCGTTATGCGCGGACCGGGACGAAAACAATGTGGTGGTGACTTCACACGCGGCGTCGTCGTCTCCTAAGTCCGGCATGTGTGTTCCGCATACCTCGGCGTGCTCTCCCCAACCGGTTTCACCTGCTCCCCCGCTATGATCGCGCCCGCCTCAGCGAAACAAAGGGCGTCCCGGTGCGCAATCACGTCGGCGGGGCTCGAGCCCGGAGTCCGCGGGGGATGGAGACGTGCTGCCGCAGCTGTCTGCCGTGCCTGAGGCGGCTGTGGGACTCACTCTGGCCCCGAGT
This sequence comes from Paedocypris sp. Pulau Singkep, assembly GCA_017309775.1. Taxonomy (NCBI): domain Eukaryota; kingdom Metazoa; phylum Chordata; class Actinopteri; order Cypriniformes; genus Paedocypris; species Paedocypris sp. Pulau Singkep. Next base: position 960,690 of record MU204207.1, read on the forward strand.
TCGAAGCCCGGCCGCCGAGGACCCGGCCGAGATCCGCACCGTCTCGGGCGACATCCGGGTGCCGGCGCCCAAGAAGAAGCCGTCGCAGCTGTACGCGGCTCTGTTCGACTTCGAGGCCCGGAGCGAGGAGGAGCTGACGGTGAAGGAGGGCGACAAGCTGTCCGTCATCGAGAAGCGGGGCGACTACGTGCTCGCCAAGAAGCTGACCGGCTCGCTGCAGTCCGGCCTCGTGCCCGCCAATTACGTGGCGCTCGTGCAGGACGAGTTCGCCAAATACAAGTGAGTCGCTCGCGGGGATGAGAGGGACTGGGACCCGGGCTGGACCGGGCGCCGAACTCGTCTCGTTCACCTCGGTCGGGTTTGACGTCGCTCCCGGGTTGAGGAGTCACGTGAGCGCGCGGGCCGTTTGCTTTTTTATGTCATGCGTTGTCATTTTCTTCTAATTTTCATCACTCTCTTCTCTTGTCTTCCCATTTTCTCCTCCTCTCTTCTTGATTGACGAGTCCCGTGAGCGCGGGTTCGTCGTGCATCGTCATTTTCTTCATTTTCTTTCTTGTTCTCCTCTCCTCTCTCCTCTCCTCTCCTCTCGTCAGGCATAATCTTTTTCTTTCTTTTTCTTCACATTTTCTTCTCACCTTGTCTCATTTCATCATCTCTTCTCTAATTATTATTACATTCATAACAACTGATGTTTTCTCAATATTTTTCTATCCTCTGGTGTTTTCTTTTTTGTTTACTCATTATGATTTTGTATTATTATTATTAAAACGATTGTTGTCTCTTGTTTCTACTTCCTTATCTAAATTTTCATCTTCTTCTTTATTATTTTGTTTCTGCTTATTTATTTTTTGTTATTATTATTGTCATTATAACAACCGTATTAGTATTACTATTATTATATTGCTAAATATTATATTATATTGTTGCTGTGTTTTTGAGTACACGACCAACAACTCCACATTAATTGTCTTTTTATTAGTAAATACCGTCTTCTTTTTCTTCCTCATCTACATAATATAATAATAATTAGTCATATTATCATGAAAATTCTTATGTTTATTGTTGCCATATATTGTTAATTTGTTATTGTTATGTTTTTTTTACTCATAGTTGGTAACCCACATTTTCACATGCATCATATTTATAATCCGTAAATAGATTGTTTCATTTACTTTCATTTACATAGACTTCTTTGTAATGTATTATTTAAGTTGGTTGAAGTGTGTTATTTTATTTTCAACAAACTGTAGTGTTGACTCACTCCACTACAAGTGATTTTGTTTTTGTCATTTAATACCACACGTGTACAGAGATTTACCGCATTTGGTTGTGAATATTGTTTGTTTGGTTATTTGCGATGAATCTGGTTTCTCACCTGAGAGCTTCGCCATGTCAGACATGCAGCACGTGTCAGAGTTTCGCTGAAACTGGAGCATCATGGGATTGGGCTGAACCAGCCGCGCCCATGTTTACCGTGGCAACCGCAGTGTTTACTCTCCCAAACCAGACCAGACACTTCACTCGTTTTAATTTATTGACACTACATTTTATTGAAGATCATTTTTTTCTTTTCTTTTTTTTCTATAAATATATATGTTTTTTAACAAAACTTTAATCTGTAAATGGCATTTATTTAAAAATGTTTTTATTAGGGCTTCCTTTTCCTCGTTTGGTGCTAATTTCCACGAATCGCAATTGAGCCGGCACGAATGTTTTATTTAACCATCAGCCAATCAGAAGGGGTTTCATCTTAGCTGGTTTTTCAACCTTCTAAACCTTTTAAAAGTGTTTTTGGATTATTACGCATTTTAGATGTGTTATCTGTGTGTTGGAATCACACAAAACTGATGAAACCGGTCAGTTCGGGCCACAACGTGATGTTGGTGTTCCAGTGTTTATCGTCGCATTTATTTTCAGATCATTTGTTCATTACGTTAGAGATTCTAACACTTTTGGACCCTTGGAGCGATAAAAAAAATAGTCCAACGAAATAGCGATTTTCTCAGCTGACTTAACCCTATTACGTTTGTTTCAGAAGAACATCAATAATGTTCACGGGTCAATTTGACACAGGAACCAAAAGAAACCAAAAATCAGAAATCAGAAACCCAAAGTTCCCAAAAACCTTGTGTGAGTGTGTGTGTGTGTGTGTGTGTGTGTGTGTGTGTGTCGGTGTGTGTGTGTGTGTGTGTGTGTGTGTGTGTGTGGACAAAAACATGTAGCGGTCGTTACAAATATGTCAACTGAACCATTATTTGTTTATATGTAGTTTACACTAACTAAGACAACGTGAAAAGTTTCAAAGTGAAAAAATATATTTAATATTATTTTTAAACTTTGAACACAGGTCAATTTAACCCGAACATAATTTTTGTAATATAAGCATGTAGTGTGATCTTTTTTTAGATGATTATTACACCAAGTAAGCCAAGCAGAAGAAGTTTCAAAGTGAAAAAAGTACCTTAAAGCATTTTTTAAATGTTTTTAAACTTTGAAAATGTGTTAATTTGACCCGAACATGATAGGAGAGTTAATTGAAAATGATTTGGCACTGTTGTATTCAAAGCGTCCACTTTTCTTTGCACACAAATAAGTATTTTTGTTTATTGCATAATAACTCAAAGTATTATATATTATTTCTCAGATAATATGACTTTCTTAAAAACGGTCACATTGTTATAGATTTAGATTGATGTAGATTTAGATTTGTGATCTAGGGTCACAAAAATGATTGCCACTGGCAGCTATATAGCAACTATATTAGTTATATATTCTATTTTTGTATATTTAGTATTCGGTCCAATCAAAAAACGGACTGCTAATTGCTCCAGGAGATAATTACAGGGTAATTACACACCGTCTTGTCACTAATTCCATAATCCCGTTCAACATGAGCTTTTCCGAACCTGCGGCAGCCTGGAATCTCAATATCTTCTGCGTTGAAACAGCACAATCATCGGTAAATCTGTCCGGTAAGAAAGTGTGTTTGTCTGCTTTCAGATGGTATTATGGGAACATAAACAGACAGAAAGCTGAGAACCTGCTTCTGGCGTCTCAGAACAAAACGGGTTCTTTTCTGGTGCGGATCAGCGAGAGCCACAGCGACGAGTACACCATCTCAGGTGACTCCCATTCTTTCTTTTCTCCTTTTTTTTGTTCCTGCTTCTGCCTCGTTCCTCTGTTCTCTTGGGCTTTTGTGCTCTTCAGATTTCTTCTCTTATTCCATCTTTTCGGTTTTAGGAACTAGTGTCTCACAAATCCTAACAACTATTTTTGTCTCTGTCTTTTATCTTATCCCTCTCTCTTTTCGTCCTCTATCTTTCTCTATCCTTCTGTTTCTCACTCTCTTTGTTCATATTTCTCTCCCTGCCACTCACTATCTGTCCATTTTTGTCATCTTTTCATCAATGTCACTTTAGATTTTTCTTTTTATTGTTCTCTTTTTCTCAGTCTCCATCTACGTTTTTTGTCTTTCTTGCTTTTTATCCCAACATTTCTCTCTCTTTTTCGCTCCTTCTATTTTTTCTCTCCCTGTCATTCTCACCTTGTCGTTCCTTTGTTTTCTTCGTTTATTTCTCTTCGTCTTTCTGTTTCTCTCACTCTTCCTTTCTCACAATTTTTTTTTTCATTTTCTCTCTTTGCACTCTCTTTGTTTATATTTCTCTCCCACTATCTGTCCATTTTTCATCTTTCTATCATTGTCCCTTTAGGTTTTGCTTTCTATTGAATTCTATTGTTCTCTTTTCTTCAGTCTCCATCCATGTTTTTTTTTCCTTGCTTTTTATCCCAATATTCCTCAATATCTTCTCTCTATTTTCTCTCTCTTCCTGTCATTTTCACCCCTATTTTTCTCAGTCTTTCTGTTTCGTTATCTTTCTCTCTCACCTTCTGTTGTCCCTTTGGATTTTTCTTTCTATTGTTCTCTTTCCCTCAATCTCCTATGTTTTTTGTTTTTCTTGCTTTCTGTCCCAATATTTCTCTCCCTCTTTTTCATTCTGTATCTTCTCTCTGTTTTTTTTATTTTTTGCCCCCTCTATCTTTCTTTTTCTAACTCTTTTTATCTTTAACTCTCTTTCTCTTTTACCTTTCACCTGCTTTTTCTCCATCTAGCTTTTTCTGTCTCCAGCTGTCTTCCCTTTTCTCTCTTTTGATCTTATTCTGTCTTTCACTCTACTTCTAAATGCATACACGCACACACACACACACACACACACACACACACACACACACACACACACACACACACACACACACACACACACACACACCCCAATACAACAACATTACTCGTTTTTTCCTGCTTCTGGCTTCTTCTGTTCTCTTGGGATTTTTTTGTTTTTCATATTTCATTTTTTCAGTTTTAGTGTCTCACAAATTCTAATAACGACCTTTGTCTCTGCCCTCTCTCGCTTTGTCTCTGTTCTTTATCTTGTCCCTTAATCTTTCTCACTGTCCTGTTTTTCACACTCTCTTTGTTCTTATTTCTCTCCATCTGTCTTTTTCTTTTCACCTTTATATCGTTGTACCTTTAGATTTTTCTTACTATTGTTCTTCTTGCTTGTTTTTTTATCTCAATAGTTCTCACTTTCTCTTTCATTCTCTATCTTCTCTCTATTTTTTCTTTTTCACTTCCTCTATCTAACTCTTTTTATCTTTCTCCCCTCTCTCATTCTCTACTTTTCACCTGCTTATTCTCCCTCTATCTGTCCTTTATTTTCCTTTTTCTTTCTTTTGCTATCATTCTGTCTTTCACTCTCTTTCTTTATGCATACACACACACACAAACATCATAAATCTCTCCTTCTGTTTGTCCGTATTTCTCTCCCTCTCTCCCACTATCTGTCCATTTTTGTCAAAGTTATATTGTTGTTCCTTTAGCTTTTGCATTCTATTGAATTATATTGTTCTTTGTGTTTTGTCTTTCTTGCTTTTTATCCCAATATTTCCCAAAAGTCTATTTTCTCTCCCTGTCATTCTCCCGTCTTAGTTTTCTCCATCTATTCAAGAAATGCATATATCAATCGTTTTGTAACAACATCAAATGTAACTGTTTAATCTTGCATCTAGTGTCTTGGTCAATTACAAAAGAGAAAAAAATAGGAACAAATTTCATGATCTTCACCAACAATGCGATACTTTGCTCAACAGCCCGGAGTGAAAACACCGTCTTCCATTTCCGCATTCATCGCTCCACAATCGGCGCTTACTTTGTCTCCGACAAGTTCTCCTTCGCCACGCTGGATGAACTGATCAGATACTACCAGCAAAACTCCAGGAGTCTGGGCTGCCCTTTAGATCAGCCCTGCGTGCAGCAGGTGACGCTCCTCTTTATCTTATCTTCATCTTTATCTCTTACTCACTGTTCTTTCTCACATCTTTCTCACTCTTTCCGACTACGGGAACATGCTTTGTGGTCGCCAAAATGAGATACTAGAGCTGCACGATTCTGGATGAAATGAGAATCACGTTTTTTTTTTTCTTAGATTAAAGATCACGATTCTCCAATTCAAAATTCAAATTTTATTTGTCACTTACAAATTATACGTGGTACAACATGAAAATACAACATGTAGTGAAATGTGTTTTCTTTCTGGATATTTTATCATTTTAAATGTTTAACCCTGAAAATCAGGCTGTCGAACAGCAATATAATCACACATTTTGCTTTGAATTTACATAAATCTAATGAAAAATGTTATGTATTGCAAAAGTAATGGTTGTAAAGAAAAAAATCACCATTAAATGTAATGAAAATATACCAAGGACAATATACTACTGGATAAATACTGTACTACATTTAGAAAAAATATCTAACCATTACTATTTTTAAAATCTATTTTTCAAGAAAAACAACATTGAAGTGAAAAATGGGGACGAGTCACAAGTTGGGTTTGTTAAAAGAAGTGAAAAGTGTATTGTTGCCAGAAGTATTTAGCAAGACATTTTAGGTTTCTGGAAACACCAAGAAAGTAATGAAATGCTTATGTTTATTAATGCATTTTTATTTACAGCAATTTTATTTTGTGCATGAAAAATCAGGGGGTTCTTATATTTGTGAAAATACGATGTTTGAATATATTGATATATATTTATATTTATTGTACAAAAATGTACAAATATCTATCTATCTATATATATATATATATATATATATATATATATATATATAAATACACACACCGTAAATGTTGTATACACACATGAACACACATCTGCTTCTTCAGGAAAATAGAGCATGAATTGCAAACACACTACTGAAAAAACACCCACACACACACAGACGATTCATTCACATGCAGTATGTGTTCAAACGGCTTGTTTGAAGTAAGATTGTGAACGTTTGAACAGAACACTGAAAAATATCAATTTATATTTAGATTTATTTATATATATACAAATGATGATTCATTTTTAAATAACATATTAATCAATCAATCATTTGAGAGTGTTGTGCCTAACATGCGTAGTTTGACTAGACGTTTTTCCCTCGTGATATTTTACTTGCTAAGTTTTTCATGCAGCAAACTGACCCTGAGATCTTAATTCCGCTTGTGAAGCAGGTTTCAGCGTGAAATATTTACTGTGCCGTATCGACAGTTTCTCCATGTTGCGTACGTGCACCGTCAGTAACAAGGCAAACGTCTCTACTTCAAACTAAAGCACGTTTTACTGTGGTTTTACTATTCCAACTGAAGACGTGCGTGAGTTTGTGAGTCACGAGTAGGGCTGCATGATTTTGATAAAAAAAAAAAACACGTTTTTAACACAAAGTATTACAATTGTGTTGCAATTTTTTTTTTTTGATACTTTTAAGAGCAGCAAATTTTAATTATGAATAAAATGTGTTGTTTGATGCTTCATGATTATGAAATACCTGAACCTAAATACCAAAGAATAAGAATGGAAATTACTTTAACCACTTGATCTTTGTTTTTAAATGTAACTTAATCTTAAACACTGAAAAATTATTTCAGACATTCCGAATGAAAAACTATTTTCTCTGTCTACTTTTCTCTTCTCGGACAGTGACTTTTTTATATTTATCTCTTGGTTTTTTCAATTTTCGCCTCTATCTGTCTCTCTCCTTTTCTCCTCTGTCGCCCGTATCTCTCTCTTTGTTTTTGATAACTTTTAGTAACTGTAATTGTCATTAATTCCTTTGCAACCTCGTACTTTCTCTCATCTGCCGATGTTCAGTCGCAAAATTTACCGCCTGAGATCCACACAATCAGTGCGTTTCCGCACTAAGGTCGCGCAACCACGCTCATTTGATTTAAGGTGGACCACTAGATTTCAAAACCATTTCTGATTGGTCAGCAAACCAACAACACAAGATTCAACCATTTTTATTGGCTAGTAAGTATGTCACTCAAATGTCAGTGAAAAAAAAAATTTTTTTTAAATGACATTATAGTCCTATAATGGCATTTTTCCTTGCGTTACTTTTACGTTTTTACTTCCAGTAGTTCTACCAGAACTAGTACTTTTACTTGAGTAAAAAGGTTGAGCTGATACTTTTACTTCCACAAAACGTATTTTTTTAATGACAATATACGTAGCCCTATAATGGAATTTTTTCCTTGCATTACTTTTACTTTTTTACTTCATGTAGTTTTACCTGTACTGGTACCAGTACTTGAGTACAAAGGTTTTAGAAGTCTTTTTTTAAGTTCAGTATTTTATTACTCTTGACACCATTGGCCCTTTGACGAAAAACATGACTTTAAGTGAAAAGATGTAACACAGTGTTTCTTAAAAATGGAATCAGACTATCGCGATAAAGAAACTTCTTCGTAAGACTCTGAAAGCGAAAGTTGCTGACGTTGGAGAAAATATGATGAGATAGCAAAGCGCTCTACCAGTATGTCATTAAACACCAGAGTAGATCAACAGATTGTGAATGCAAGACGACCAGAGAATATTCCCGAAGAGTGGGAAATCCCAAGATCTTTTAACTGTCACTTAAACACAGACACATAACTTTAATAAAGCAACCACTAAAAAAAAGTATTCATCGAGGGACCTAAACTTTATTTTTTAATCAATGTTCAAATAGAGTGGCATCAATTCATGAAGGAAAAGAACGTAAGGATCTGTTTTATGCTACATTACATTTACCCATTATTTACGTGTCTCGTGTACCTCGTGTAAACGATTACTTTATAAGCCCAAAAAGCTTAATTACTCAAGCATTTTTAGCATGTTTGTAAGCCTTTCATTTTCTACACACATTCTACAGTTTCAAATTCTAATTTGTATTTGTGCATCATCCATTGAAATGTTTTTTACAGTCGTCCAGCATTTAAACAATGAAGGGATAAAGTTGATAGTGCAGACATGAGCAGTAAATGTAAATATTAAATGTAAATCAAATCAAAACAAGATACAGTAACATACAAATACAATAAAGATGCAAGAATGCGAAAGCTGTAAGGTGAGGGTAAAGTGATCAAGTGTCCCAAAAGTAAAAAGTGACCAAGTCGTTTTATATTCAAGTATAAATGTTCTTCAGGACAACTTTATGGCTGTTTGTGTGGTTTCTATACATTAACTTTTCTCCTCTACTCGGATTAAACATTCACTTCCAGCAATCCACAATGCATTTTTAGAATTGTTTTGGTGGCACGAGCCTGAAGCTGTGACCCGTGTTTGTGTGCAGAGAGAACTGTTCGACATGGAGCCCTGGGAGCGTCCGAGAGAAGAGTTTGAGATCGTGAAGAAGCTGGGTGAAGGACACTTTGGGGAGGTGTGGGAGGCCGTTTGGACCACCAAGAAGCAGAAAGTGGCCATCAAGATGCTTAAACAAGGTGTGACATCACTCATCACACCGGTTCAACAAAACATGTACAAACATGTATCATTCCTGAGGCGAAAATGTTGTAAGTAGAGACGCATTTTACACTATAATTGCCCTAACTTGTACTATGCCCCTCTAAATTTAGACATTAAATTTTTCTAAATTATAAAATGTTTGTAGTAACTATAAGTTCATGGGGAAAAAAAGAGTACTGTGGGACTAAAGCAAAGAAGAAATGTTTGTTTCGTTTACCTTCCTGGTTGAACACTTACCGCATTTACGCGAATATACGCATCCTTTTTTCGAATTTTCGACGCTGAAAAGCTTGGGCGTGCTTATAATTGCTGAATTCAAATATGCAGCAATTTTGCAGAGGTTTTAAAAGGATTTACAATGTGCTTTTAAACCGAGACAAATTCTGAAAGATGTGTTCAGATTTATTTTTTGCCCTGTTTTTATACACTTTTGAAATACTTTTAAAACATTTACTATTTTGCAGGGAGCCTAATAATTTAGCTTTTATGTATGAGGGTCTTTCATGGAAAATGAACACGGTCGCAGTTTTTTGCTTTACTGTCAATCCAAACCATACATGCGTTGCTGTTAATAAAACTGGCGGTGTAAAGACGCACCCTATACAAAGCAGAAAATAAAAAAATAAAAAAAAATAATAATATGAGTATTTGTAGGGCGCTTTTCACAGTTTTAACTGTCTCAAAGCACACAAAAACACATGTACCATTCAACATTAATCATAATGAGCTTCAATGATTCAACGACTCAAATGAGTTTCAATGCATAATGAGCCAATCAGAATGCAGATATCCTCCATTGGAGAGGGTTCAGAAAATATTAACAAAAGCCACGTAAAACATCTCCCTTTTAAACTCAATCATTGTGTTGTTTTGTAGAAAATTATAAAACAAACCTATATCAACCCATGTAATGAAAATTGTTACAATAACGATGCTCGTTTACAAGATTATTTTTACATTGCAAGACTTATAAAATCAATATGAATATGTTAATTTATGTATATATATATATGTGTGTGTATGTATATTTAATTTATATTTATTTAATTATGTATGTATAAGTAAACTGCACATCACCTCAAAACGAAACCCAAAAACCACAAAAGTCCAAAACTTGAAAAACTAGATGAGGGAAATATTAACTTGTTTTAACTTGTAGTTCAAGCCAAAAAAAGAAGGAAAAAAAACTCAGACACACCTACAACGAACCGACAAGGAAAGACTCGTGACAACCCAGGTTTCACGTGACTTTTCAACAGCGACTTTAACAGTTTTCTCACATCACTATTCGAGTCAGTCTCATCGCTGTTACGTAACTTACGTTTCCTCTCTATCTGTGAATGTGTATCACAGTAGAACTTCAAACCAGCTGTTGACTACAATATTGGTTGGAGCTTTTGAGCTCAGAAATTGACAGTATCGATGACATGGAGCTGGAACCAAGATTTGTAAAAAATAAATAAATTAATAAATAAAACCAAGCCAAATTAGAATTAAGCCTCCCAGGCGACTCTTTATTAAGCACACAGTACATTTCCCAGAGTAAATTTTTCTCAATTTGAGTAAAATTGAACTCTTTGCCAGGGAGCATTTGGTCCCATCAAAAACAGAGAGTCACTCTGTAAAGAGAGTCTCAATAAAATGTTTTCCAAAAACAGCGTCTGCCAAATGACTGTAAAGTAAAAGTAATATAAGGAGTCATTTTTCGAGAGTTACTTTTACTCAATTTAGTGTAAAGAAATTACTCTACTCTTTTTTTACTCTGATTAGTGTTTTTTTCAAATCTCTGCTTTTTTACTAGTTTAGAGTTGACCAACTGGCTTAAATGAGGTAATTTTTTACTCCGATTAGAGTAATTTTAAACTCTACTCCAGAGTTGCCTTTCATCAATTATGAGTAAACTGTGACTTATATTATCAGGAGTTATTCAATTCATGCTTTAGCCTGAAAGAAACACTTAAAGCAAAATGATCTCATACTGTATTTTTATATTTCAAGCATCTTTTTTTACTTTTTTAAGCTCTGCGTTAATTACACTCAACTCACACTCATTCCACACATCTAAAACAAAAGTACCACCAGCTACGCCTTTAGGTCAGCTACTACGCATCTCACAAATGTTTTTTTTTTTTTCACAATAAACAGTTAAGATGATGAACAAACAGGATCTTTACATAAAATACAGCACTACGGCACGCAAAGAAAAAATAAAATAAAAATGTGTATTTACAGCAAAAACAACACTTCAATACATGAATAACAAAACAACCGCAATGCCTTGTGGGAAGCCTGTGATTTTGGATAAATGACTCTGAGGAGAGCGGTTAGGGGGAGGAGTCACAGTTACTCTGAGTTTGTGCTCCCGCTCTTTTGATACTTTTTGTTCAGTAAACTCAAAAAGTAAACTTAAAACTTAAAAAAGTAAAATAAAACTAAAAGAAAAACTATTTTGGAGGGGGAAAAAAATAACGTGAGCTTGTCTAGCAAAAGTAGTTGTTTTTTTTTTTGTTTTTTGATGTGGGTGAAGAATAAACAAGTTTTGCACATCTGGGCTTGTTTTCTCGACGACGCCCTTAGTAAAGTGAACTTTTTGTGAAGTAATTTGTAAAGTGAGGTACCACTGCACTTCGCAGGATTTGTTTTGACTTGTGCATTGAACTGTATAGCTTCCGGATCTTTTTCGAAAACACAATTTAGCAAAACACATTGATTTTTAAAAGATATTTAGAAATTGACATTATTAATAAGTTATACAATAATAAAGACAACCGACCTTCTTGTTTTGGTGTATTCTTAACGTGTTTCCCTCCTGCAGAGGACACAAAACTGGATGAGTTTGTGAAGGAGGTCCACGCTCTGAAGAACCTGCACCATCCCAAACTGATTCAGCTCTTGGCTCTTTGTACCCGAGGAGAGCCGGTTTACATCATCACTGAGCTCATGAGTAGAGGAAGCCTTAAGTCCTACCTCTCCGGTAAGTGTCTGCAGATGCACATCCGTCCTTCTGTCGCTTTAGTGTTGTCACAATACTAGAAAAGTATCGATGCTTAGTGCCATTTTTGACAATAAAAATTGCAACTTTTTCCGTTTTATTAAGCAGTAAAACTTAATCTTCTAAGATTTAGTAGAAGCATACATTTCTGAGAAACAAATGAAAATGCTTGTCATTTACATTTGTTGTTTTATATATATTTTTAGGTTTTCGTTTCAAAAGGTTTTTTTTTCGTCCGTATCATTTTTTTTGTTTGGACTTTCTGGCACTAGCTTCACATGGGGGCGGGGCTTACTCTGATTGGCTGGTGAGAATGGGATTGCCAGCTGCTTGATAAGTAGAAGTTTTGGCTCACCCGACATTGTATATTTTTATCCCTTCTTCTAAAAGATGAACTTCTTAGTCAAAGAGTTGTTTGTTGTGAAATATGTATAATAACGTTTTCAAGCATTTTCTAGCCCCTCGTTTAAAATCCAGGCATTTTTAAGACCATGAAAACGCATTAATGAAATTCAAGGATTCCAAGATTTCAAGACATGGTTCCAGATTTTTCAGAATCTATACATTCTCGAAATATCACTATTTTTGACGACTCTACACTGTAAAAAATGAATCATGGGGCTTGGAATTTTCATTAAAAAAAAGATGTGATTCTTATTGTGATTCAATTGGTTGGCGCCACGTTTTAATTGAGTCAACATCATTTGAATCTCAACACGTGAAGTGATAAACAATGCCATTTTGATGAACAGCAGATGTAGAGTGAACGTTAAGAGGAAAGTGCTTTATTAATAGGAAAGAAAATCAGCAGCTCCAAATCATCAGATGAGCTTGTTCCTTGGGAGAGCCAATGAGAAGCTTGCATGTGTTGTTTAAAGTTCTTTAACTCTTTTTAAACTTTAAAATGTAGCATAAACATTTTTACATTAACTGTTATGTTATAACAAAGATATATTGAAGCAATCTTAAAAGATGACAATATTTGTTTAAAAAATGTATATAGGCTGTTGCATTGTTGAAGAGCTTAATAAAGAAGTTTATCTAATGAGTGGAATCTCTTAGTGAGGAAATATGTTGTATGTCAAGTCTTTAGTATCCAAACCATCAATAATCAAAAAAACGAGAACATTTGGTTTTCTTTTCTCAAATTCAAAAGCACAATCCACTAAGAATTTTTAAATTAAAAATATCAGGCTGAATATTTCAAGATTTTTCACGTTATTTTATCAAGTATGTCCTACCTAAAAAGTAAGCTCAGAGAAACCACTTAAATATATTTTGTGTAATATGCTACCTAAATTTGAACGTAAATAGCACGTCACATTTTATACAGTGTAATGCCATTAGCTAGCGCTCTTCCTGAATTGGGCTGGTGGTCTGAGCATCTGTGTCTCCCGCAGCCCCCGAGGGTCAGGTGCTGACGTCCGCTCACCTGATCTACATGGCCGGCCAGATCGCAGAAGGAATGGCGTATCTGGAGGACCGGCACATCGTCCACAGAGACCTGGCGGCGCGGAACATCCTGGTGGGAGATGATCTGGTGTGTAAAGTGGCCGACTTTGGCCTGGCTCGCATCATCAAGGTGACTGAAGGAGACCCTGGGTGTCGTTGGACGTTCGTGAAGGGCGTCTTCAGTAGTGTGTGTGTGTGTGTGTGTGCAGGACAGCGTGTACACCGCCAGCAGAAAAACCAAGATCCCTGTGCGCTGGACGGCCCCGGAAGCCGCGCTCCATCAGCGCTTCTCGGTGAAATCTGACGTCTGGTCTTTCGGAGTCTTGCTTTATGAGATGATGTCACGGGGAAAGATGCCCTATGATGGTAATTATAGAGACTAGAGGCCGACTGGAAGTCAAATTTTGTCCAAAGCAAAAAAAATGTAATTGGGCCAAAGCCGAAAACTAAAAAACGAGCAACGCCGAAACTGCAAATTTTGGTACCAACACAATTAATTACAACAATTGGGTAAATTCGCACGAAACACACATGCAAAGTCGTCCTCCAAAAAAATGAACAACACTTTCAGCCAAAATCAATTTTTTTTTAACAACACAATTAATTACAACACTTGGGTATATCCGCAAGAAACACACATGTAAAGTCGTTCTCCAAAAAATGAACAACACTTTCAGCCGAAACCAAAAAATTTTGTACAGACACAATTAATTTCAAAAATTGGTTAAATTCTCAAGAAACACACATGTAAAGTCATTCTCACAAGAAACACACATGTAAAGTTGTCCTCCAAAAATAAACACTTTCGGCCAAAACCAAAAAATTGTGTATCAACACAATTAATTACAATACTTGGGTAAATTCGCAAGAAACACACATGTAAAGTTGTCCTCCAAAAATAAACACTTTCGGCCAAAACCAAAAAATTGTGTATCAACACAATTAATTACAATACTTGGGTAAATTCGCAAGAAACACACATGTCAAGTCGTCCTCTCTGTATTTGAACCCAACTCTTTCCATAAAAAGAATTATCATGCTAAGTTATCAAAAGCTAGATGGCAATACCTTATGTTTTTGGACGCATTTGGGTGCAGAAAACATTAAATACACTAAAAATAAAAAGGTTTTGTTTTGATTTGTCTAAATAGAAAAACCTTTATTTGGTAGAGACGGCTTTAACACACCTGCATCTTTTGTCTTTCCTTCGAACTTGAAGTATCAAAAAATGCCTTAAACATTTACTATATGATTGAAATAAATTTCCAATAAAAGAAAACCATGCAATGTATAATTTAAATATATTTTGCACGAATCATTTTTCACAGTAAAATGTACTAATATAATTCAGCTTGATTTGTTTTTTTAAACTGCAGTAGTGAACTTTACAAGGATTTTAACAAGTGAATTTTTATCAATATTTTTTTGGGTGTTAAAATAAAAAAACAACGAATTCGAACAATCAATATAAAGTCAATCAGATAAGTGGATGAGACTAATTTAATCCATTTAAATTTAATTTAATGATTTCTGGCCGAAGCTGAATTTTAATTGTAAGTGATTTTCGACGGCAAAATTCGGTCGTACTCTAATAGAGACCACGCCCGTGATTCGCCTCTCCCGGTGAACGCAAGTCTCTGTGCTTCTGTGCAGGAAAAAACAACAAGGAGGTTCTGGATCTCCTGTCTTCGGGATATCGGCTTCCATGTCCAAACCGTTGTCCCCCGAACATCTACTGCATTATGAAGGAGTGCTGGCACGCGGAGCCTTCCAAACGACCCTCGTTCCACGCCCTTCACAGTCAGCTGGACAACATCTACTCCAGGATCTACTTCAAGACCATCGAGGTGTAGAACACTGTTGGTGGAGCAAAGAGTTGCATGAACTAAGAGGAACTCGAGGAACCTGCTTGTTTTTATGGAGTTTTGTGCAATAACTAACGAAGATCAAGTGAGACTGGAATCACGCATCTCCGCAATCTGGCAGGGCCGGATCTTCCTCGTCTTGCCTGTCTCGTGTCGTCCGGAACTTTGCTATGCATGTGTCCCTCATACCTATATGTTTTGCGATGGACCTGGCTTGCTTAAATTTTTTGCGATGCTTTGAAAAGGGAATGCATCCGTCTTCCTTCAGGTCAGAGTTTATGTTTACAGGCGATTCACCTGCCGAAATGCAACAGCACTGGGATAACCTTGGCCATAGTATCGTTAACCAGCAAAAGGCAGGCTGCACAAGATTTTACCAGGTAAAACTAAACGTTGAAGACATCACTGTGGAGACGTCCTCGTGAAATCGGTTTCGTAGAAATCATGTCCGTGTCCAGTCTTCCACTCACGGTGAAGAGCGGTGAATTCTTCCGACGATGCTTGACAATAAAATATTTTTTCAGTGATATCGTTTCAGCCGTTTCTTTGTCGTTTCCGTTTCGACGGTCATGTGACCTCTCGGAGCGCTTTGTGCCCGCATGCCATCTTCTGCCTGTAAGCAGCCAGCCTCGTCAAATAAAGTATGTCTGTGTAGCCCACTGCAATCGTGTCGTTGTTGTGCACAGGCCTGGTGAAGAAAAGCGGAAGGTTTGCTTTTCATTTGAGTTACTTGAAGTGGCTCTGTGACAGAGAGCCAATCAGGTCAGGACACTTTTCCAGCGTTTTTCAGAGTTATTATGGGACAGATTATACGCACACACACAAGACCAAACCTCGAACACGCGGCCGCTCATCACCGTCCGCCAAACAAGAACGCGACTTTAAAGTTCACATTTATTTCTATAGCGCTTTTCTTAGTCCGAGACCAACGCAAAGTTGCTATGCTATTCATCCGTGTTCAAAATTTGTTTGTTCATGTGTTCAAAATCACTCTGTAATCAGTGTAGCAACATTAACACTCAACTAATATGGTCGTACTTTTTGGCTCTGTTGAGTAATCAACTGGCCGCATTTCAAACTAACTGAAGTTTATCTATTAGTCAGGCAGGAGAACCTCCCAGAAGACCAGTACAGTAATCTAACCTTGAGGTCATAAACGCATGTATGAGTTTTTCTGCATCTGACCTAGGGAGCATATGGCACAGCTTTGAGATATTCCTGAGGTGAAAAAATGCTGTTCTACAGACGTTGTTGACATGGTTTTCAAATGAAAGTTTATTATCACATATTCAGGGTTCAATAAGGAGTCAATAAGCAATAATTCGGTTTTGTCCGAGTTAAGCATCAGGAAGTTCTTATCATCCAATCACTAAGATAACTCTACGCTAATCTAATAAGTTAGTAAATTCCGAGTTTTCATTGGGCATTGTGGAAATATAGATTTGCGTGTCATCAGCATAGCAAGGAAAGCTGTGTCCATGGCTTCTGATCATATCTCCTAGAGGAACAAAGCATATATAAAGAGAATTAAATTGGTCCGAGAACTGAGCCTTGTGGGACTCCGTATTTTACCCTATGTTTAAGTTCAAGTTCTGAGCATTTGTAAGGCGCTTTTCACAGTTTTAACTGTCTCAAAGCACACGTCTGAATATGTAAGACAATTGTTGTTTTTTATTCGTTTGATCGTTGGGTTGTTGTTGTTAAGTAAATGGTTATGATTATTACAAGACAAAGACCTATGTCTTGGTGACGAGACTCCATTTACATGGACAAAATGAAAACGATCTGAAAGGTATGACCTAAACCTTTCTAACGCACGTCCAGAAACCCTAACATAGTTTTCAAGGCGATCTATTAAAATATTGTGGTCTATAGTGTCGAACGCGTCACTAAGATCCAGCAGAACTAATAATGAAATGTTCCCTTCATCCGAGATCTTTTGTAACTCCGTTTCTGTACTGTGGTTTGGTCTAAAACCTGATTTAATTTTTATCATTCTGTTTCAGGAACACACAAAGTTAACCTGAAACCACATTTTCAAGAATTTTTGACACAAAAGAAAGATTAGATATTGGTCCCTCACTGGGAAATGTCGAGTTGTGGCTTTTTAAGCAGCTGGTTTATTGGGTTTATGAGGGTTAATGCCGGTTCTGTAACCACAGGCAGATTTTCTTTAAGTAATTTGGTTGGTATTGCGTCAAGTACACTATAAAAGTTATAAACATTGATACAGTAAGTTTTTTCGTATGCATCCGTATTCAAACAAATTCCATTTACTGTATTATTATTGACAAAATACAGACAATGGAAATGTTTTTGTAGTAAAGTGTGATATGTTCCTGAATAGTGATGTAGAGGCACTGCATCTATCTATTTTCGGAACCTTTCCTTTTCTGGGTCACAATGAGCTAAAGCCAATCAGATTTTGGGAACCCACTAGTGGACTCACTGTTTGATCTGTCTGCTCCAACCTCGCTGTGTGAAGGAGAATTATTGCAGATCTGTCCTACCTGCTGCGTGTAGACTGCACAATTTGAATTATAAAAGGTAAATTGAATCATCTGATGTTTGCGCTATTTATTTATTTAAGTTTGTGTTTATGTTCAATATGTGTTATATGGTTATGTTTATGTATTTCTTTGTTAATGGTGTGTGTTTTTATGTTTATGTTATGCAAATGTTTATTTTGATATGATTATTAAATATATTTTATTTTTAATTTGATGCTTTTATATACATATAATTTTTGTTGTGACATGCAATGACCTACATTTACCCCGCTGGGGGCCAATTAAAAGCTTTTCATTTCATTCATTCATTAAGCAATCTTTCAATCGTTTTTTTTCTAGCAATCGTTTTTGAACAAGAGACTGTGACTGACCTCTAGTGGTCATTACACAGTAGAACGACTCTGGCTTGAGTTAACGTTGAACCTTTAAATGTTAGGTCAATTAGTTAGCGTATGTGGTTTATGCTAATTATGTAACTTTATTTACACACATACACCCATACACAAGTCATTTATATGCAGAATCGCCCTAAAACATACCAAAATGCTAATAATGTGAAGTCTTTTACTCAGAGGCAATAAAATGTATCATAAAAACATAGTTAAATGAAAAGCAATATTAAGCAATCTCAACATTAAAACAATGTCTGAGGTCAAAACATTTCCAGTGTTTAATGTGTTTTGTAGTTCTGACTGAAGGTTTGGGTCTGAACATGAACCTTCTGTTCTTGCTGAGACTCGGATCGTCATCTCATAGTCAATATATCGCTCCGTGTTCTTTGCAGAACTAGCGAGGAGGTCCAGGAATCTCATTTCACACACATGTGCAGATCCGCCATGTCTCCTTCACCACTCCTGTGGCGCTCTTTTTACTTTTCACTCTTCTTCAAAGGGCCATTACATGTGTATGTAGGTTCGCCATCTGTGTTTTAATCTATTTGAGAACTGATTATCCAAGTATGAAATTGCTTGTCTCGTTTTAAAACAGTACCAGACGGTTATTATCCTGTATTTTTTTATCCA